>LPNX010204833.1:101366-213458 GCA_001517045.1 Pseudotsuga menziesii | reverse complement strand
ATCCATTTCCCCAAGGACAGAATTCTGCGTCAGCTTCTACTGTAGCAGGGGGCAGTTCAACTACCTCTGACCCTAATTATATCAACATGGTTAGATCCTCCACTTTGTTGCAAACTAGGAACAAGAACTATGAGAAGGAGAAAGAGACCGAGGAGAAGGGTAAAGTTGTAGTTGAACCTTCCAATCCTCTTACTATAGAGAAACCATTGGAAATAATTCCAAAGATACCCAAAGGTGTCTTTAAGAAGACTTTGCATAATCCCAATAGGGCTGCTTCCAACTACTCAGTAGTTGAAGATCTAGCTCAAAATCCATGTGCAATGTCTGCTTTGGAGGTGCTTCAGAGTTGTCCCACCCAGCGGGATGCCCTTTTAGCGGCTCTAGGTAGTATGGACTCTTCAAGTCTCATGGCGAAGCTTTGTTTGTCTGATGTCAAAATTTGCCTCCCTTACCATGTAGCCCTATCCATAGATGTTGTCCATGGTGGTAAGACCATTGGACGAGCTGTTGTGGATGAGGGAGCCTCTACTTGTGTCATGTCCCTGGCATGCTGGAAAGCTCTAGGATCCCCAGAGCTGGTCCCATCAATCACTTTACTTACTGCTTTCGATGGACAGTCTTTCCGTCCACATGGTATCTTGCCGGCTTTCGAGATTAAGTTGGCAGGCAAAGCGGTCTCTGTTGAAGTTGAAGTGATTGATGCCCCCTTGGACTATAATTTGCTTTTGGGGAGGAATTGGACTTATGCAATGACTGCTATTGCATCGACTGTTCTTCGTGTCGTGGTATTCCCACATGAGGGAAATTTGGTTACTGTTGACCAACTTGATTTTACTCGAAAGGGCCGTTTAGAGTCTAAAGATTCCAATGTACCATTGGTTGATCAGGCCAAGCCTGCTCAGAGCTTGGGGGCTGGATTGTATTCATCTTTGATGGGCTCATTCAACATCCCAGCCCCGGTTAACTATATCGGTTCCACTAGTGTGGGGAATTCCATCACTTCAGTGGTGGATAGGACTGATCCTTGGGTTCTCCCAACCCCCCAGGAACCGGAAGTGCCCTTATCAGCGGTGGAAGCGGCATATCAAGATATTACCCAAACCACTGCTGATCCTATTCCAGATCCTCTTTCAGTCTCAGATGATCTGGAAGAAGTCTATATGCCTGCATGGGCAGAGAACTCTTTACATTCCATAGATTGCTTAGAAACTATTTTAGCTTCCGATGAAGCCATTCTGGAAGCTATGTGTGCACATGAGAAGATATGTGAGGATCTTCATCACTGGTCTTATTTCCTTCCAGAGCTAAGCAAGATTGAAAACCAAGAGTTCCATGTGAGACTGCCTGGAGATGTTGATGTACCTTTGAACCCTTTGCCTAGGGAAGGGGTGTTTGCCGAGGGGAACATGGCAAACATTTCCGCTACTATACCAATCAACATTTTCGTCAACCCAGATGTCGTGGAAAACATCTATATAGGAGCAAACTGCTCTCCAGAGGAGATTGCTATCTATACTGCCTTTTTCAAGGAATTTCGCGATATTTTTGCCTGGTCATATGAGGAGATTCCAGGCATTGATCCATCTATTGTCCAACATGAGATCCGTACCTACCCTGATGCCAAACCAGTTCGGCAGAAATTACGCCCCGTGAACCCGCGTAAAGCGGCGGCTGTGAAGGCAGAGGTTGAGAAGCTCTTGAAAGCTGGTTTTATATATCCTATTGCTTTGACTGAGTGGGTGTCTAACCCAGTTCCTGTTGACAAAAAGCAAGGGACTATTCGCGTCTGTACTGACTTTTGAGATCTTAACAAAGCTTGTCCCAAGGACAATTACCCCACACCATTCATTGATCAGATCATTGATGCATGTGCGGGGAGTGAAGTTTTTTCTTTTATGGATGGTTTTTCCGGCTATAATCAAATCCAAATCAAACCGGAAGACCAACATAAAACTGCTTTTATTTTCCCTTGGGGTACATTCGCTTATAGAAAAATGCCCTTTGGATTGAAAAATGCAGGGGAAACCTTTCAAAGAGCCATGAATTTTGCTTTTCACGATATAAAAGCCATTGTCGAGCCTTACCTAGATGATCTACATGCACATTCTCGCAAGAGGATCCAGCATCCTGATCATTTGAGGTTGATTTTTGAGAGATGCAGATACTACAAAATTCGCTTGAATCCCCACAAGTGCGTTTTCTGCGTCGAGTCGGGGAGACTACTAGGATTCATTGTTTCAAGCAGGGGCATTCAGGTGGATCCCCTAAAAGTAGAGGCCATTGTAAATTTTCCTCCTCCTTGCACACTCAGGCAACTTCAGAGTCTACAAGGTAAGTCTAACTTCCTTCGATGTTTTATTGTAAATTATGCCAAGATCACGAAAGGTTTCATGCGCCTGCTTAAACAGGACACCCCATTTGTATGGGATGAAGCTGCACAACTCGCGTTCGAGGCATTGAAGAAAGCCTTGTTGTCGGCTCCTTTATTGCTCCCACCGGACTATTCTAGGGACTTTATATTATATCTGGCTACATCGGAGTACACCATTGGAGTAGTGCTAGTTCAGGAAAACGACAAGCTTGTTGAGCATGTTGTGTATTATCTCAGCCGTGCTTTGGTTGGGCCTGAGCTTAAGTACTCTCACGTCGAGAAGTTAGCCTTAGCGGCTGTCTATGCTGTACAGAGGTTACGACACTATATCTTACTGAGGACCACTACTGTAGTGGCGGATGTAAACCCTTTCCAATATGTTTTTTCCCGACGCATTGTTGGGGGGGAATTCAACAAGTGGATAGTCATTCTCCAAGAGTTTGACTTAGTTTTCCAATCCGCTAAATCCAAAAAGTCCTTAGTATTTGCTGAGCTTATAGCAGAATTCCCTACGGAAGATGATGTAGTGATTCAAGATGCCTCATTCCCAGATGAGCACATCTTCCTTATAGCCACCTCTGATCCTTGGTATGGAGATATTCTCATATATCTCCAGACTTCGAAGTGTCCTGCCGCTTACTCTAGATAAGACCGACGTAAGTTAAGACTTCATGCAAAAAACTACCTCATAATAGGAGATACTTTATATCGAAGACGGGTAGATTCTGTCTTGCGTCGCTGCCTTACTCATGAGGAAGCGGAGGTTGTCCTAAATGATTCTCACAGTGGAGCATGTGGGGGTCATTTATCTGGGTTAGCAACGGCCCAGAAAATCTTACGTGCCGGTTATTTCTGGCCCTCAATCTTTAAAGATTGTGTGGAAGCAGTAAAGCGTTGTCACCCTTGTCAGCTATATATTAGGAAAATGCGGTCGCATCCTACTCCCTTGTTTCCCGTCGTCTCGGTAGGCCCCTTCATGAAGTGGGGGATTGATTATATCACATGCAACCCAGCCTTGGCTGGGGGGCACAAATACATCATTGTCGCTGTCGACTATTTCACCAAATGGGCAGAGGAAATGCCTACTTTCAAGGAGGACGGGGAAATAACAGCTTTCTTCATTTTCAATCAGATTATTGCTAGGTTTGGTATTCTAAAGATGATTTTCACTGACCATGGCAGTCATTTTCAAAATAGCATGATGACAGAACTGACCTCCATGCTCGGATTTCGACAAGAACACTCTTCTCCCTATTATCCGCAAGCAAATGGTCAGGTTGAGGCTGTGAATAAGACTTTAAAGACCATTCTTAAATGTACTATTAATACAGCCCGCTCCAATTGGCACATCATGTTATACCCTGCTCTTTGGGCTTATCGAACCAATGTCAAAACTGCTACGGGTTTTTCCCCCTTCCAACTCGTTCACGGGGTGGAAGCTATTACTCCGATTGAATGCGAAATCCCATCTTTACAGATAGCTATTCATGTGCTTCTTGACACGACTGAGCTTGAAGAACGGTTGTTACACTTAGAACACCTTGATGAACAGCGTAGAGATGCGCTGACCACGAACCAGGCTCATAAAAATAGGGTTAAAGCTGAATACGATAAATCGGTTAAGCCTAGGATTTTCTCTGAAGGGGAACTTGTCTTGCTCTGGGACCAAGATAAGGAACCCCTGGGGGCAGGTAAATTCAAGGCCATGTGGTTGGGACCCTATGTCGTGTCTAAAGTTTTGAGTAAAGGCGCATATGAATTAATGGATTATGATGGGAATAAGCTGCCCGAGCCTAGAAATGGGCTCTACCTGAAGAAGTACTACGCTTAGGCCTAGCACTTTTTCTTGTATATTAGTGTATGTATTTTATGTACATTAGGTTGTTAGTTTTGTTTTTTACACGATCTGCTAGTGGTTGCAGATGTCTTCCGGAGTGTATGTAGGTTTTGCTGATGGCGCCAGCCGTCATACTTGTAACCTGGCTTCGGCAGCATGGGTTATTTATTCTCCCACAGGATAGCTTGTTGCCGCGGGAGGCGCTTGCTTAGGTCCTGCCTCTAATAATGTTGCTGAATATAGGGCGGTTATTGAGCTTTTATGGGACGCGTTGTCACGTGGTATTACCCAGCTTGAGGTCCGTTTGGATTCCCAATTGGTTGTTTCCCAGCTCAATCGAGCTTACCAGGTACGAAACTCTACATTGTTACGTCAGTTTATGAGAATTCGTTCATTGGAAAGACATTTCGAAGTAATTACTTTTAATCACATTCCAAGGAGCCAAAATTCAGTATCTGATGCATATGCTAACTATATTTTGGACTGGCATCTCACACACATTCAATAAAATTATACAGCAAACACATAAAAAACATTTGTAAATATACTGACAACCAAACACAATATATATATATGTAAATATCTGTTCATACAATAGATAGGTCGAGTCTGATCCGTAGATCCCAAAATATCCAAAATATACAAAAATATGGATCGTAGTCCATCAAAATGCCCTAAAACTATGACTGTCTGCCGTGACCACTAGGACCTGGCTGGTCCCCGTGATCTTTGTGCCCCCTGGCCTCCTCAGCCTCCTCGGCTGCAGCTGCCTCGACCGCATCCCTGTAGACCACTACTGCCCTAGCTACCCGTCTGAAAAGACGTAGCCAGGTTGGGGGCACCCCAACGACGAAATCCTGCATGGCTGCAGGGAGATGCTCTATCCGTATGGTGGGTACCCGCTCGGTAAGCCTAGTCAGCTTCGCCTCGAGTACCTGGATCAGCCAAGGATCTCTTCCTGCCACAGGACGTACGAAGGTACGTGGGTGCCCTGCAGGGCGGACCGGTCCAATATCTTCATTTTGACATATGAGTAGGGTCAGATTTGTGCATATGTATATATCATACTATTGAAAAAATTTATAAAAATTTAATAATGATAAAAATTAAAAAGACTTACCCATCTCTCCCCATGCTCCTCCTGGAGGGAGGACTAGGTCTGGATCACCTCGGAAATCTAATCCGGCATATGGGAACTGCTCCAATGTGGGCACCTGACGTTCCCACCATGTGTAGAAATCGTCGTCATACATACTCTGTACTACATCTCCTCCTCTGTGACGGAGGAATATGTCACCCCACTTGCTCAGCCTCGGCTGACGTGGATGTCTGACCTCTAAGGGTATCGCAGGGATCATAGCCGGCACCCTCTCAAAGAAAAATGCAACCAATATGCTAGCATACCCGAAGTTCTTCCGTATCCCTCTCCTGCAATCAGATAATTACCTCTTCATAAGAGGGGCAATTCCCGAGCACCAGTCATATAGGGTGCCTCTGAAACAATCAACTGCCACTCTCATCTGAGTCCTGGTGGCATGATGTAGTCCTGATGCCCCTGAAAGTCTAACCACAGTACTGGTCAATACCTGTAATGTAAAGTCCTGTATGTCTGCGATGTGAATGCTACTGCCCTTCTTCTGTGTCCCTGGTCTGCAGAATACGTCAACATAATTCTGAACACTCAGAGGGTCACCACTCCTGCCAGTGCCCTCTAGGTTCACCGGGGCTCCCTGATGTGATAATCCAGTAATAAAATAGATATCCTGAGTGGTAATCTCCAAAGTCTCACCCTCAATGTTAAACATCCCAAGGTCATGATCCCAGTAGTTTACCAAGAACTCTAGTATGTGGACATTGGCCCGCATTGGTGATGTGCAAAAGAACTTATATATCCCACTATTCCGTAAAGCTTGAATGGTAGGCGGGATTTGGAATGCCACTTGGTCCATAATCTCTTGTTCTCGTTCCCTCCACTCCAGCACCATGATGTCTTGACAAAAAACACATATTTTAATTCAGTAATTCATCAAAAAAAAATTTAAATTTGAACCATTTTCAAAGCATTTATCTTTAGCGCAGTATGCGCGATTGTCCATTGGGACAAGTCGCGCATCATGCGCAGCTTCCTTATGCAGCAGCCCGCGCATGAAACGCGTATGCGCGACTTTCATGCGTGGCAACCCGCGCATGCATTCTGCCCTCTTTTTAACTGATGAATTAAAATGAATTGACCATTAAAATTAAAATTTGTTTGGATGAAATTAAAGAGCATAGGGTGTAGATTTACCTGACACCAACGGATCTAAATTTCACCGGTCCAATTGTCCACAACGAGCAATCAAAGATAGAGGGTAAAATGCTCCTTTTTGGTTTAAAAAGTGAAATGGTAAGAAATGTTTTGTTTTTCAATCTATTTATAGAAAAATTATTTCACAAAGTGTGTTTTTTCTATAGTTTGAAACGTTAATTGATTAATACCATCCCTTTTTGTGCCTTGGATCAGGTTATTAACTATTTCAAAGTGTTGATTCTTCTATAGGGTGGTTTTTGCTCTTTCCAACACATGTTGGCAACTTATAATCCACATTAACCTTAGTATTCAACATTTTGCCACGGACTATGTTATTCTAAGCCATTAGTCCCTTGTCTCTACCATTGTTCTTCCGTGGCTAGGATCCCTTTTTCATGAGTATCATCCTTATATTCCATTGCCAGCCTTTGATACTCATTTCCGTCACTGTTTCAGGCACTGGAGTTTCCTCATAGCTATTTTTCACGCCAAATAGAGCTTCATATGAATCTCTCTTTACAAGCTATCCCGTTATAGGACTCCCCACCTTATGGAGTTTCTTTAGGCCCAGGTCTGACTCCTTAAAAATAGACTTGACTGCCGAGTTATCTCGTCCGTTCAAGCTTGTTAAGAATATGTGAACGGGCATTCGCATGGTGGTAGGTTATCTCTTTCTCGGCCCATGTGGAATAATAGGAGAAAGGATCACTCTTTTTTCTTTGGAATTGAGAAGAGTATTCTTAGGTATAGGTTTATCACTTTTCCGAACCTGAGGGACTAAATTTACGGAAAAGGAACACCTGGTTTGAGCTTACTTTTTCTTTTTCGTGCTCTAGACCCAAACATGAAAAAGATTCCGAGTGTACTTTGTGTCTTTGTCATGCTCGTTAAACACTAAAGAACAAAGCAACGAGTTTATTGTTGTAAGCCCCATTTCTCGTAACCAAATGGATCTTTCCGAGTGATCTTGCTTTCCTTCACACTCGTAAAACTCAAGCTATTTATGTTGTTATGGAAGGAGCATTGGGTAGGTGGTAATTTAACCTTTTTCGGACCTCCCCGACTAAGTACGAAAAAGGTTCACCTTTTCTTCTTTGGAAGTTAAGAGAGTTCTTTTGAGGTTTGTTTTATACTTTTTTGGCCTTAAGAGACTAAATTGGACGAAAAAGGACCCCCCTGGAGTCTTCTTTGGCGTTTTCAGACTCTCTAAATATGAAAGCACCATGCGAGCATGTACTAGTTCGGGCTCATTAAATCCACGGATCAGTGTATCAAGCATTATTTTCCCGTCTCTTCAAGTTTGTTAAAAAATGAAGAGGGACCCGAGTTGGCTTTCCTGGACTCGTTAAAACTTAACAGGGAAGGAAAGGAAGAAGTTTTCTCTTGTTTTTAGTAATGGCAGCATGTTATCCTTGAACATAGCACTCTTTTCCTTCCGATATCCATGTTTCAGTGTACATCTGTGTTCAGCTACCACTTTGAGTCTTTGCTCTTCCTCTTGTCCTTTATACATGGGGAATCTGATCATGTCTCCTACATGACAGATAAGTTTAGTTGTCTTATCTATCTGTTATACGCTGCCTTGGGTCATCTCTGTGTCGTGCTCACTGTTCAAGGATTCTTCTCACTATCTGATTTATAGCCTGATCCAATCATCGTTATATCTGTTATCCTTTTACTTGTGTCTACCTTCTTTTTCCCAATTCCTAGTCACTCTTGTGATCCGTTGGAGGATCTATTGCCTTCCCTATCACAGTATGGTTCAGTTTCAGCACTTCCTGATGACGAAGACCTAGAGTTTGACGGTAGTACCTCTGGATTTACTTTCATCATTGGTGAACTCCTTTGCTTCAGTTGTCAATTATCATCTATTGGTTGACAAACTGTTGAATCCTCTCCATGTTCAACTTCAGCTTACCATTATTCACATGGCTTGGATTGTACTTGGTTCTTTGGGATCTTGTATGAAGACCTTAGTTCCTCACTTATGAACTAAGTTGCGCAAGACTATGTTTTATTTCTATATCCAGCTTCCAGATCTTTGAAGACTCATCATTGTTATATTGTGGCTTTGATCCACCTTTGTACATACGTGGTTTTACCCGTATTATATGATGTACTCTCATCTTGTAAAGGAGCTAGTGTTCCAGTAAATTGAACATAGCATCCTCAGATATAGCTTTGTATATGACATTATTATGTATTGGTTTCAGGTACTCCTTCTGCTCCACTGGACTTCTGAGTTTCTCCAGAGTTAGTATTATAATGTATTTCGGCCATCGTTCCCCTCTGACCTCACACATTAGGGGGCATCTGTTATACAGCTGATTGGTACCTCTCCGTCCAAGTGCTGACATCCCTCAGGTCGGCACACAAAAGGACACTTATGGATTGAGGTTTTCCTAGTTTCATTATACCTTGGTTGATGATGAAATACATTGCCTATATGCCCAGCTGGTTACTTTTCTATTTTGATATTTTGAGTGCATGCGCGACTATCTTTATTGGCATCTCACGCATATGCGCGAGTATTATGTTCAGCAGGTCGCGCATACATCTATGCGCGGGCTGCAATTGTACAGAGTCGCGCATCATGCGCGGGTCGCTTTACTACAGACCCACGCATGGTTTCCTCAATATTAGTTTTTAAAAACACGAGTTAATGGGAGATTAGTTGTTTCATTTACCTTAATCCCATTAACTGCTATAACCTCCCTAACCTTCGAGAACTGCCTCATTTCATCCATATAAATAGAGGCCTTGGGAAGGGGTTGGATAATTCATACTGGAGAGCAAAGTTATGCTGGTGGATTTTCTACAGAATCTTTGGAGCAGAGAAACTCAAAGTCCTTTGGTGACAGAGGAGTCCCTTGTTCAGACATTGGGTTGTAACCTAAACTCCCTCTATTATTGTTAATAAAGAAGATTACTTCTTCCATATTGTGTTTCATGTGTTGTGGCTTGGTAAATGTTTATATTTCATTATAATATGTGATTTGCCTAACCTGCATCTTTATATATGAATCATACTGTATATTGGAAGAATCTTTGTTAACAGGTTGAAGGAGGAACTATCCTGGAGATTGGAGAAGTGAAGCAAAGAGGAAGAAGTTAGCTTGGATCAACCTTCGTTTATTACAAGTAAGTTCCTGCTACTTCCCTATTTCCTATTTGTGCTTTTATAATCAATTTGTCTGCAAGGTTATAGTATGTTGGTAACCCCTAGACCTAGGTTATTAGGTGAATTATCCATTACAACATGTGGTCTTTTTCATATGTAGTCTCCTTAGCCTGAAAGAGGATAAAAGTGTACAAAGGAGAGCTCTCCCGACCTTTGGGGAAGGAAGAATTCTTTACTATTCATAGTCCAATCAGGCTGGAAAAGGTTAGAACCTATACTGGTTGGACGATCATTCAAATACTTATACGAGCATGAACGAAACCAAGCTTCTTTGGCAATAATTTCTTGATGAGAAGGCTGGAAAAGAGCTTAAATACAACCTATAATGAGCTTTTTCGTAAAGTACAGTCCCAATGTTTGAAAAAATTCTAAAAGGATACAAGGGGAAACGTTCCTGGCTTGGATGTGCCAAAGTGATCCTTTTATTATCATAGTATATATAGTCCGAAAAAGGAGATAAATGAGGCTACAAAGACGTCTTTTCAAATATTTTTACGAGCATGAAAGGAGGAAAGTGTGCTTGGCGATCTTTTCATTATTTTAGGAGTCAGAAAAGAGCTTAACAGAAACTCCATAATGATCAATAAAGCAACGGAGGAGTGTTCGATATATGGAAAGAGGTTATGTTGTGGACATGGTTGAAGGAAATAAATGCATAATAGTAGTGGGCCCCCCTTGCGGGATGATGGATGGTGGTAAAATATGACCAATTGTGCAGTATGGATGGAGCGAGTGGCTCGTGAACATGGAAATACGTACAAGGGGGGATTTGTGTGATGGCATGCAAATTGAGGTGTCTTATGCGAAATGGCCCAGAAAATCATAGTGAGAGTGCAAGACAAGGGTATCATCAACAAAAAGAGGGAAAAAAACTGATCCCGATGGTGTGAACGACATCTCAAATAGACTCCAGATTACTCTGACTAGCAGCTAGTGATGTTTCCTTTGGTGCAGTGGTGAATAGGGAAAAAATAGACCATATGGAGGCCTACGGGTATGGAGCTAGCTCAAAATACAAGGTGTGATTCTCTTGGTGTCACACAAATTGATGTGACTTTGGGAAATGGCCTGAACAATCAGTAGAGAGGGAGGCAATCTAGAATATCGTTTCTCGACCCATGATATTTTTTGCATAATGGTGGCAGCTTCCTATCCTTGTAGAGGATGATCCATACATGGGCATGGAATACCGGGGAGATACAGAGAGGCCTCTACCTCTAGGGCAGGTCTTAGGAATTGAAGGTATTCTAGCATCGTTGTAGCTAGATCATGTGTTCAACATACTGTGTGCATGTGAAGAAGTGGGACTGCACCCTCTAGTGGGATACCAACGGCACAGGAGCAGGGGTTATATTCACCTACTCATGTGCAAATGATGCGACATAGTTCTACAATGGAATCACTACGACTAGATGTGGAGAAAATACTGAAGGGGGTCACTGAATCCTAGTAAAAATGATGTAAACCAAAAAATAAAAACCATGCCCCAAGTGTTGCATGGTGGGCGACTCAAGCATAGGTCCTCCGACAAAGGAAATTGGCCTTGCCTTGGAAACTTTGCAATTGGCACAAAGTACGTCAGGGAGGAATCTGGAATTCAATGGTAAGAACCAGCTCCATGCCATGGGCTAAGTGGAATGGGGTAAAACTGGTGGTGGTTTTGATGATCTCTTTGTCATGAAAGTGGTGTCAGGATAGATCAGGTGGATATTCCACGATCAAGGATGGGAAATATCTACTAGAAGTAGAGATCATATAAATGGTGTTTGTTATGTTCGAGGATGAAGCCTCAATGATGGTGATTTCAGACTCATGAGAGTGTTTATGAAGGTCACAAAGGAAAACCTGATACTTGACCAAGTATGGGAAATGGTGAGAATAGTGGCCATACAAGTCACAAATTGTACATGCATGGTTTATGATGAATGACTTGTTTTTGACTATTGGTAGAGATGGAATGATGAATACTAGAGTACCATCGGTTGTATCCATAACATCTATGTGTGTGCGCATGATAGGTATCTCCAGGAAGTTTTGAGTTACATGACCATGGACATCGCACAAAGTGCAAGGTGGAGTCGAATGAGGCTAGGATGTCATTTTGGTGGGATTTCCCCAGCCTTCTTTAGGAGAGGAGGGGTGGGCTTGGGAACGAAAGGGATATTCAATGGGATAAGGGGAGGGCATGAATCTACTGCAATAAGTTGGATGGGAGTCAAAATAAATTAAGGAATCAGAGGTGGGGTAGGTGGTTCAAGGTACCACACAGGAATGCCCAATGTAAAATTAGGTAAATTTAGAGGAGCCATATAGGCTTACTCACGATGCTAGATGGTGGGAATAGGAAGGGAATCGTGTGGATCGGGAACAAACCCCAATAATTCTTGGGTGACAATGGTTGGGGTTGTGACTAATTTTATGGCGAGGTCATGATGGTACTGGATGAAATAGTAAAAAATAAGTTGTGTCAGTCCGTGTGGGAGGAGACAGTAAAGATGGGAAGGTGGCCGTCATAGGAGTTTCAGTAAATAATCCTGGGCCCACAACAGATAAGGAAGGGATGTACATGTTGAAAGTGGCCATATCGATGGTAGGAATGACATGTTACAATATGGACAACCCCTGTAGATCATAGTAAGTCAATTGGTTGACTGTCATGATCTTTCTATCATGGGGAAAAATCAGGAGTTGAAAGACGGCGGAGGTCACGACTCTCATGGAATACATGTAGCTATGCCCAAGGAGGAGGTTTTAATCAAGTTGGGTGTTAATAACCTCTATGTTGATCAAAACCATTTTACCAGGTAATAAAATAGGAACATTCAAAAGAATTCCCTAGGACTTTGTAGAGAGACCATCATAGGTGCGAAGGGCGGTTGTGAATGGTTGGAGGGTAGGGTACTCGAGTTTTTTCCAGACAAAAGTTGACATAACACAGGTGGATGCCCCTTCATCAATGATACATCGATGCACGACCAGATTCAGAATTGAGACCAAACATAATCAACCTAAATTCAAAGGGATCCATGACACCTATTGCATATAACAATGCTTTTCGTTGCTTCAGGAAAGTTTTGAGCACGCCAAGAGAGGACATGGATGTAGTTGATTAGGCTAATTCATCAACGATGCTATAATTTAAGGCAGCTCGATCAATCACATTGTTGGTGATACATCGTATAGGAAACCATGGAACTCTGGCCACCCCATAAGTGGGGCGTGTAGGTAAGTGGAGGGGCATGTTGGAAGTGTTAGAGAGGTAGATGCCACTGATGGGTTAGTGGTTTCTATGGTGGATCTGTACTAGTTGCACCCAGTCTAGAGGTTGACATCTTTGGTTGACAATGTCATCAGGTGATGGACTCCAGTCTCTGTAGGTGGGGATACGACGGGAGATGCAAGTGAAGGTGGGGCCAAGGATGTGGTTGAAACTAGTCCTTGGTGTGGGAGAGGGTTTTGGAGCACCATCAATGGAGGACCTAGTGGTGCTAGGTTGGGATGATCCAGTGGTTTCCCAATGGTGTTGCGTTGAGCTTCGTCTTGGAGAATCCATCGGACATGAGCCATGTGAGGGAACATATGGGTGTAATGATTGTAGCTGGTTTTCCATAAGGCACACAAATGATTATTCTATAACTAAAGATTCTTTCCTGATCGATCAGGATTTTGAGGGTTCTGTGTCCGTGGGTTAGCACTATTGTTTTTCAGAGGGTTAGGTTGTTCGCTTCCTCCTTGTGGCTGATTATTATCTCGGTTCCTTCCTCAATTTTTCTTTCCCTACCCTTATTGGTTCTTAGGGGTGGGTTTCTTGGGAAGGTTATACTAATTAAAAACATGCCCCAGAGAAACTGAAGGGGACATGGCTGGTGCTGAAGCATGTTGCACTAGTGGTGGGTAATAGACTAGAGGAGCTGGAGGGGATGCAAATCCGACCACTTGGCTCGAATACGGCTGTGTCAGCCAAGTCAAACCATGGGTGTGCTGATTTGGCACGGGATGTGCCTAGGAATATGTGGCTCCGGACTGACCCATCATCCTTGAGTAATCGGGCTTATGGTTTGATGGTGCAACACTATGGGTGTTGCATGGGTGCGGTGACATTATAGGTGGTGACGCATAGTACTGAGGGTGATGTGTGATAGAACCGATGACACCATCTACATCATGAGATTCCCTCGGTGTATCACATTGGGAGTTGCCGATACATGAAGCATCTGGTATGATGGTATATAAATACCCAGATTGGGTGTAGATTAGGTCAAATTGTTGAGCCTTTAAGATCTGCTCTTCCTCATATTAGGGTCTCTTAGAGGTGACATCCTTGGATATGGGTGGGATTAAGGTATTTAAAACCTAGTTAAGGAAGATCCTGTCATCTAGTTGGATATTGCACAGGATACATCACTGCCTCCACTCATGGATGTGGTCGGTGATGTGGGTAGCTGTATTTTGACGATAGGATAGAAGTATGTCCACTCACTCATCACATTGGAAGGGTAGTTGAAAGTAATAGAGGAATATGCAGGCTAGTGAAAATAAATATGGGTAGGAGGCATGTGGTCGTTTGATATACCATTTCGCAGCAACACCCGTAAGTGTTCATTGTAATAGGATCAGTCTAATAGAGTCATCCACAATGTTGTTTGATGAACACCATAAATGGAAAGACATGATATTGTTTTCAGGGTCCTCCCCCGCCTTTCCCTCAAACTTTGGGATGTCTGAAGGAAGTTTGATTAGCATGGGAGGCCAATGAGGTTGATGACTGATGAGGTCATTTGTTAACCCAGCCAAATCTAGCAAGTTAAGATGATCCATAAATTCTAGGTTAGACCTGACGTTGGCTTGGGACCAACGAAAAATGGCACCAGAGTTTGTAGGAGTATTATGTCCCTTCAAAGATGGGGGTATATGAGGTTGAATTCCCAGAGTAGGGATAGTCGGAATGGTTGTGGAAGGGCCACTACCCCCAGGTATGTAAAATGGTATAATAGGAATTGTGGTAGCTGGTGCGGGGGTGCCACTAATGGGTGGCGTACCTATAGAAGCATGCACATTGGTGGTGGTACCACTGGCAAGGATTCCTATGAAAATGGGTGGAAATACATACAACCACCGCCACTTCCCCAGTAGATTCGCCAAAACTGTAGGGAGTTTTTGACCCCTGCTACGTGCAAAAGTACCTCCCTTCTGTGAATGAGACAGTAGGAAAGATTTCGTGGAAGAAAGATACAACAAACAATGATATTAGTAAAACAAAATCAATAAGAAAATATGACTAAACTAAATAAAAGCAAAAAAACATGAAAATTATACACTATTTTTCTAAAAATGGGCCATGTCTAATCTTGGATATACCACCTCTCCATAGGCGGGTTGGTACAGAGGATGCCTCAATTTACTAGATGGGAGATGGTGGAGCTATGGAATGATTGGAAAAATTGGTGTGAATACTTTAAGAATAATGGTTTCTCACTATACTCACGGAATATAATAATGAAAAAGGCATAAGTGAATCTTTTGATGGAGACCTCCACCCAATTTTTATAATATGTTTTTAGGTTTTTTCTCCTTTTCTTTCTTTTTGGGTTTTGTAACCCTATTTAGGGTTTTAATCTTTTTTGTGATTTTTTAAGCCCTTTTTTGTGTTTTAGTCCTTTTTGGCTTTTTAGCCCTTTTGGGAGAGTTTTGGCCATTTTGTGAGATTTTTCATCCTTTTTGAGAGAGAATGAAGGTAAACCATAGTTGTGGTGGTCAAAGTTAAGGGAAAAAATGGTATGAAAATGATGTATGTATGTGGTTTATACCATGTAGAGCTAGGTGAACAATTATTTGTGTTAACACCTGTTATAAGTATTTTTCTTGCAATATCCTTTCTAGTTTCTCTTGGATATTCAAGAAAAACACACCCAAGTGTTAAAAATACTCCCAAAAAAATTTATTATAGGTAAAACCTTCAAATTATGCATTCATCAAACAAGATCAGTTACCTTCAGTTTAGCTCTAGGGGTTGGTTGAACTAACTAGTGTTTCGTATGATTTACCTTGGCGAGTTGGAAGAGCTCCCTCATCCTTGGGGTGTTGCAAGCCATGTGGCTCCTGAATCACTTAACATAGTAGCAATGGGATTAAAAATAATACGTTCCCATTCCCCATCATTCCCACAAGTTTATTTTCAACAATATACATGAATTTAATTTTCAACAAAGCTACCTGAGCCATGCTTAATCAGTTACATGATTTGTGCTTTCTTTTAACAACGATATAGGAAACAACCCTAAGTTAATACTAGCACCCCTTCAATACTTCCACCAGTTACCTTTCTAGTGGAGATCACAAGGGAAGCTATTTTCACTGATCGCCTTAAATACTTTTTGTTTTGTTTTGCAACATGCAATGTTAAGTTACATGAAACAATTTCCATCTAACTAGGAATCCACAATGGCATACAACATATCATTTTTCATCTTATTTTATATTTCTTCTAAGAACTCATTCAAGAAGCCATTAATAATCAATTAAAACGATTCATACAATGATCCTCATGCATACCTGATCATTAATCCATAATACCTTAACCTATTTCAGTCCTATAATAATCATGTAATCTCCATCAAAGACAACCCTTGATGAATCACTTACCATACGAACATCCTTATTGTTATGTTTTTATTCATTATGGATTTTTTCTAACAAGATAGCACCAAGATAGTGTTTAGTTCTTCTTGATCCTTCAGAATTCACTCATTATCTTCTTTAACCTTTCTTAATTTAGATCTTAATTCATTCACAGTCCTTTTTAATTCAGATTTATTGTCGTGACTTTAATTTAGATCTACCCAGAACTCTCCATCCCTTAGATTACCTTCTTAATTTAAAGGTTGTTCCGGGTGATGTTTCTCTTTTGAAAACATTCTCACATATTCCATATTTCCTACAAAATATATTTCTATTTCTCTTTTATGTATCTAAAAGAATGTTCAAGACAAATGTAATATCTCGAATTTTGGGCCTACCATTTATGGGCATAAGCCTATTGATCGTGATGATTATATTAATGTTTTATTTTATATTGGGTCAAAGACCCCACTACATATAAACATGATGATTTGTTTTGTATATTGGACGTAAGCTAATTGTTGATGATAGATATGTATATATATGTTTTGTGTTGGGTGTGGATTCTGAAGCACATGATTGATGAAATGTTTGTGTTGGGCGTGGACCCTGAAGCACATGATCGATGAGATGTTTTGTGTTGAGCAAGAGGCTCTGGAGCACATGAGTACTTACTTTTGGTGTTGAGCATAAATCTTCGGAACACATGAAAATATAATTATAAATGTTGGGCATAAGCTCTGGAGCATTACATGTTGATGTCGAGCATAAGCTCTAGAGCATCGGATCTTTGGCCATTGTATCCCTAGGTGTATCATACAGGTATATCCTAGCATTTAGTGTTGAGCAAAAGCTCTGGAATTACACAATGTTTGTAACTCCCTGCTATAGGCATTGAGGATGGGCTCCGGTAAGCGCTAGGGGTTACTGAAAATAATTTACTAACTTCCAAGTGAAAACGGCTTGAGAAAAATATTGATCATCATCATACTTATTTATACGTGATTAAATGAAAATTTGAATTTATGTATTCTCATCAAAGTACTGAAGAGCTACCATGTTATACGAGGGAAATCCAACATGCAAGGATGTTTACATTTTCCTAGCCTAGTAAACCTAAGCCATCTATCTACTTTAACTTCATAAGGAAGTGTCATTAAGTCTAGGGATCATGATACATGATGCCCGAATACAAATGTTAACATAGTATTTTAATACTATGTATTTTATACATAGTATGTATAAATAATTAATTATGATTAATTATATAATTGAATAAGGAAAGAAGAGAAGCTCCACTAATTATTATTTATTATTAAAGGACTAATAAATAGTGAAATAACTATGAAAGACAACTAGGAACTAGTTAAAAATTCCTAGGTTAAGAATTGAAAATTACTCGAGTAAATTAAAAAGGGTTAAATCCAGAAATCAAGGATTTCTCAATTTAACTACCCCTTTGACTTAAAATTCTGCATATAAAGACTCAAGCCAAGCAAAGACTTGGGGTTTTGATTTTTCTCTTGGAGAATTATTATTCTACCTGTTTTTTCTCTCAAGTGTTTTCTTGGAGAACTTTCTCCTGCAAGGAAAAGAGGAGTGATTGAGAATTGAATACCTGTTAGGAAACCCTACCTTAGGAGCTCTAATCTACTTGCATGTTGGAGTCCATCTCGGGGGATCTGGATTAGAACAAGGAATGGTTCTGGGTCATGATTGGGAGGAATGTGATAGTTCTCAAGTGATTTGGTCATCAAAATCAGAGGTCAGATCTGTCTTAAATTGTTAATGTTGGTTATTTGAAAAGTGTGCAGGTTCAACCATTAAAAGAGATTTAGGAAGATAAATCACAGGTACGAATTCTTAGTATGTCAAAGTTGATTTCTAGGGTAAATGCTGGTTGCTTTATGTAAAAGCTTCTATATATCTTACTAACCCTAGGTAATTTTTGTTCTGCCTAGATTTTGCTAGGGTTTTTATTTTTCTTCAATATTCCTAGGATGGGAAATATTATCATAGGCTGTATATAGCTAGGTTCCCATCTTTAAAATTTGTGTTATGTATTCATTTCATATTCAGAAATTAACACTATAGACTAGGTAGATCTAAACCTGCTATTTAAAGTTTACCTATTATTTATATCTCTACTGAAATATTTCATTTGTCAATAGAGACATGTTTCAAATTATAGTAGTTTTAACCATAGGAGTAAGTTTAAAGAAATAAATATACTATATAGATACCCTAGGGTATTATTGACCACCAGGACTATTTCATAAAATAGTGATATATACATATAAGTAAGACTATCAGGTATAAATCTCTATAAAAAACTATCTATGCATTTATTTCTAAAAAATAAATAATCCCGTCCAAGACCTTTCAAGGTTTGTAACCATATTACAAATTACATTAAAAATATTCCACATAAATAAAACAACATTAATAATAATCAGAGGGATATTGTGACCATCCATGTGGTTCTTATCAAGACTCTTTTATAAAACCTACAGTCTTAACATCTATATTAAAATACCATAATTCACATGCATTTTATTTTTAATAGTCCCATATAAGATCCATCTTAAACATCTATCTAAAAGTTTCTTCAAGTAACATGTCATACAACTCTGTATTAATAAATAGAGGTCGTGGTATCAACCCTCATGGGTTATAACTTCATTTCATAAACAAAATTAAAATCCACAATAAGAACCGTAACATAAATAATCACCATAATCAAAATGCATCAACAAAATCCATAAAGTAAATTCCTATTACCATTTCTAGTATTTCTTATAAAATATTTCACGGTTGAAATTGCCCTAGCCTAAATCGACAAAGGTTGTATAACCAGTCACCTGCCATGACCAAATTTACCAAATCTAACCACACAGTAATAATCAGACAGGTCACGACTCACATCATTTTCCATTTAATTAAAATGCCTACACTAGCAAAGAGGTCGTAAGACTCTAGCTACAACACGACCTCGACCATTAAAGATTTTAATACAAAGTCCAAGTTCTTTAGAAACAATGAGTGCCATCGAGGGTATGAATACCTTGGCCTTGATGAAACCCACTAACACACAAGTGGTCACATAAGTCACGGCCAAAGTCAAACAACAATTTAAAACATAGTCCAATTATCACATAAGAACCAGATGCCGTAAACAATTAAAATGCAAGCTATCGTAGCACTACGGGAAGGCTCATTGCATTGACGGCATGGCCTTCACCCATGCAGTCAAAATTTACCTTTATCAAACTAATCAACAGCAATTACATGCATAGCATCTAGTAAGCCATATGCCTCTCTTCTTTAAAAACCCAATTTAAATACAGAGTTAAATAAAAATGCAAGAGGAAATTGAATACACCATAAACCTTTACAATTTAAAAAAACCAACACTGACATCTATTTACACAGAGATCCCAAATGTTTGCACACAGTCACCATTAAGGTCGAGAAAAAGGTTTTACATAGGGTGTCAATGGGCTATGGCACCATTGCTTGTAATGGTGCAGCCCATGGCTATAACATCCCAAAACCAAATCATTAACGATTTAGAGAATTGAAATAAGATTCCATAGAGCCGAATGGCCGAAGAAATAAATTATGGCATAATACCTACATTTTAAAAATAACCAAGTTTGTTTCCAAATCCCGAAGGCGAAATCGATTTTGCTACGTAGTTGAAATGTAGCCCTACCACAGGATTGAAGGGTGACAAGCATAAGCTTGATGAGTAGGCTTACTGTGGCCATGAATGCAGGCTGGGAGCCAACTATGTTGTAGCCACACTACCCTCCACTCCTTTTGGCACTTGCAAGCAAAAGAAAAACCAATATGGGGATGAGGAGTATTCCATTTCTTAACAAACCATAAACCAAACCAATGTACAGACCTATAAGTTTACATGGGCCTACCTTCACAAGCTGGAGGTCTCCTCCATGGCCATACCTCTTCACAGAGCCAAACAATGAAACCCCAAATGACAAATGCAATACACATCCATCGTGAGCCAAGCCTAAGGAGAAGGTTGTCACACTTTTCCACAAGCATTAAATGCACCAGGTTGGAGTCAGTTAACGTTTCCACAAACCCACTCCCATAGTCATGAATTGTTACAAAGTATCAATTATCACCACCCTTCATACCAATGCTTAAACCTTGTAACGTATGGTTTATACCATATTTTATGTCACCCCAAACTCTAATTCTAACTTTAATATATTACAAAGCATGCACTATGATAGTATTATAACAATACTCAGTTATAGGTTGCACTAGTTCAAAGTCTTAAACCCTTGCTTAGAAATGTAGATAAATTTTAGTCCATAGGTTTAGAAATTAGGGTCTAATACCATAGTGTCAAGGTGTTTAGGCATACAAAGTATGCGATGTAAATCTCTCAGACTATCAAATCCAAAGCTCTGTTCTCAAACCATTAATAACCTGCCAATAAAAGAATATAAGGAATGTTAAAGAGTATATTAAAAATATACATAGCATGAAAGAGACATTAATGACATAAATGATAACGAAATTAAAACCATAATGAACAAATTAATGCATAGGAAATTTATCCAAAATAGCTAAATTAATGATAAATGACACTTACCAAGTCTTAAGACCAAGTCGATAGGAAATGTAATAATCAGTAGCAGGTTATCGACGACCAAGACTGTCAACACACTTTACATTTGATCCCATCGCAAGTAATGAACTGCATAAGTAAAAGAGAGAGGTGCCTTAGTTCAATTCAACTAAGTAAGCCCGTGTCACCAAGTAATACCTTACCTCTCAGATTTTCATGGGAGAACTAGTCCTGCCACTCTACCACTTTATTCCCATCAACAAAGTTAAGTTAGTTTATACTTAATAAACATAGTACACGTGTAGAAGTAAAACAATGAACTATACAATTCATTAACTCACTGACAGTAATAACTAAGATTTACAAATAGTTTAAATAATAGAATTAAGACATAAGAAGTAAACGAACTAATAAGCACTAAATGGTTAAGAGATTAACAAGAAAGTATGAGCAGTTTCTGAAGAGATGGAAAGTTTAAGTAGCACATGTAAATTCCACACGAGTAATAATGATCCCCTTCAGGTAGTTTTTACTAGCCTATAATTTTATTTTTATTTTCAATTTTTGGGGACATTATAAGTGGTATCAGAGCCCAGATTCAATACTAAGAGGCTTATGGGTGCACCAGGAATTCAGGCTGAGAAAATAAAGTATGATAAGTAAATTTTTTTACTAAAAGAAAATTTTACTGCTGCTAAAAATGTTTGTGTTACAGGAAATTTTTTTAAGCGTTGTTCAGTTTATGAACATTGAGGAAGAAAATAGTCGGCAGGAAGATATGACGACCCCAACTCCGGAAGTGAACTTGGTGGTCGAGCTAAACTCTGATGTGCTAGAAACTTTGTAGAGTTTTCAATATGAACTGAAGAGTTTCAAAGAGGACGTTGTAAATGAAAGAAAGGAACATCAAGCTATAAATAAGTCATTATTGTTTAACATGACAGGAGGGATCCCACAAGGTAAACCTACCCAGTCCACCAACAGATCCAAAGGAGAACCATACCATGAGCAGGCCAGCAGCCCAAGAGAATAAGAAAAATAAGGTACATGTAAAGCAACTAAAGGAGATCATCACAGTACTGCTAGTGATGACTCACTTTCTCCACAGAGAAAGAGGCAAAAAAGTGATGACAGTCTTCAGGGGGAGTTTTGAAAAATAAGAGCCCCAACCTATGAAGGTGAAGTAAATATGGGAGAAAAGGCTGAAGAATGGTTGTTGGGAATGATTAAGT
Source organism: Pseudotsuga menziesii (assembly GCA_001517045.1). Lineage (NCBI taxonomy): Eukaryota > Viridiplantae > Streptophyta > Pinopsida > Pinales > Pinaceae > Pseudotsuga > Pseudotsuga menziesii. Next base: position 191,326 of record LPNX010204833.1, on the reverse strand, counting down.
ATTTCCAGGTTCATAACTATTCAAGTGTGATGTAGACTAGGATTTCCATCTACAACATGAATGGTAAGGTAGCAAGATGGTGGCAAGATTTAAAGCACACCAAGAAAGATGAGTTGCAAGAAATAAGATGGGAAAACTTATGAAAGATTTCCCAAGAAAATAACATGTCGAAAAGGTTATTTGACTGCAAGGTAAAGGAGTTCCATGAAATGCACATGGGTTCCATGACTATGGACGCATTTATAAATAGATTTCTAGAACTGCTGCATTATGTGCCATATATCAAAGAACAGAAGGTGAAGATCCAACAGTTTCTATGATGTATTCCTCCCAATTTTCGAGACAGGATAGAATTCGACATACCAAAGACACTGGATACTACACTACATAAGGCCAGACTCTGCTATGAGCATGGGCAGTTACAGCAAAAAAACCAGAACCAAAACAGAGAAAAGTATAGAAAATTTTCTAATAACCACAAGCCTAGGTCAAACCCATAGCCTTATAGAAAAAAAACTAACAGTTTTCAAGTGAACATGAACTTTAATAAACTAGGTACAAAACTTTATGTACCAGCTCCTAATGGTAATAAGAAAGTGGCAAGTGGATCCAATACTACCCCTTTAGCGATCAAATGCTGGAAATGAAATGGGCCGCATTATGCCCAAGATTGTAAGAACAAGAACAATGGAGTCTTGCATAACCTGCAAGAAAAACCTACCATTAAGGATGTAGCAAGATCCCCATGAATCTATGCAGCATTAGATGGCCAACAAGTGGACCATCAAGCCACAATGGTCAAGATTGAAGGTAAGATCTTGAACATATCTATTTCAATACTTATTGATCCCAGTGCTTGCCGGAGCTATATTGCATCTAATATTGTTGATTTATGCAACTTAGGCAAAGTAAAGAATGATAAAACTTGGTTGGGACAGTTAGCCACCGGTATGAAATGGAAGGTTTTGGAAATTGTTAAATAATTTGAAGTAAAACTGAATGGTTTCCCTACTAAGGTAAACCTGAACATCCTACCTTTAGGACCATACGATATTCTTATCGGCATGGACTAGTTGGAACAACACCATGTCATGCTCAATTTTCTACAGAAGTCTATCTTGTGTACTGATGGCTAAGGGAACCAAGTGAAGGTTCAAGGCATCCTAAAGAAAGTTTCTGTAAGACAAATCTCTGCCTTACAAGAGAAGAAGTGTGTTAGGAAGGGATGCAATTTGTTTGCACTGAACATCTGAGACATAGAGTCGAATAGAGAACAATGCATAGAAGAATTCCCCATTCTTGAAGAATTCAAGGACGTGCTTCCCGAGGAAATCCTTAGATTACCTCCAAAATGAGACCTATACTTTTCCATATAACTGATCCCAAGATCAGTTCCAGCTTCCAAATCCCCTTATCACATGAGTGCAGTAGAATTTGTGGAACTCAAACTGTAGTTGCAGGACTTAATAGAGAAATGGTATATCCAACCCAGTGTGTCCCCTTGGGGAGCACTGATTTTGTTCGTAAAGAATAAGGATGGTACAATGCGGATGGCATTGATTACCGTTAGTTGAAAAAATGACTATAAAGAACCATTACCCGCTCCCTAGGATCAATGATTTGTTCGACCAGATGGGAGGAGCCAAAATATTTTCGAATATTAACCTGCGATCTGGGTACCATCAAGTACGGATATGAGACAAAGATATTCCCAAGACGTCATTTCGTATGAGGTACAGGAACTATGAGTTTGTAGTGATGCCATTAAAGTTGAACAATGCACCCACAAACTTTATGTGTATGATGAACAACATATTCAGTAAATATCTGGATAAGTTTGTACTAGTATTTATTGACGACATTCTGGTTTATTCCAAGAATAAGGAGGAACGAAGCACACCTTCGCATAGTACTTCAAGTATTGAGAGAACACCATATCTACTCTAAGTTTAGTAAATGTGTTTTTTATAAACCACAAATATAGTACGTAGGTCACATCATATCCGAGGCAGGAATAGCAGACCTAAAAAAGATTCGAGCCATAAAGGATTGGCCTACCCTGACCAGTGTCACTGACATTAGGTCATTTTTGGGTTTATCCAGGTATTATAGAAAGTTCATTGAGAACTTATCGAGAACCGCTGGCCCCATGACAGCTTTGTAGAAGAAATGAAACAAGTTCTTATGGACTGACAAGTATGAATAAAGATTTCAAAATCTTAAGCAAATTTTGATGACCGCACCAGTGTTGCAGATTGCAGATCCTGATGGGGATTTCGTTGTATGCACGGATGCAAGAAAGGAAGGACTTGGAGGATTTCTCTTGTAAAATGACCACGCGATCTGTTATGAATTACGGAAATTAAAAGAGCACGAGCAGAATTATCCCATGCACAATCTTGAGCTAGCAGCCATTATCCATGCTCTGAAGATGTGGAGGCACTACCTCATGGGAAGGAAGTTCCTTCTAAAGACTGACAATATGAGTCTAAAATATTTGTTCGATCAACTCAATCTGAATGCAAGGCAAGCTAGATGGTTGGCTTTCCTAAGTGAGTATCACTTTGAACTAAAGCATATTAAGGGAAAAGAAAAAAAAATTGCCGGTGCTTTGAGTTGATGAACTCATATGATATATAAGGTGACCCTGAGTCAAACTGATGCATATTTGGATGAGAATATTAGAACGGCCAACAAGGTTTACCCGTTCTATGTGTAAATCCTAAAGAAGGTCCAGGAGGACTGGCTATTTCAACAACAGAAGGAATACAAGGTGGATGACTCTGGACTACTATGGTCCAAGGATAGATTGTATGTTCCAGATGGAGGGGACATTCGGTCTAGCATCTGCACAGAATTTCATAAGGAACCCTACTCAAGGAACTTGAGATATAAAAATATGATACCTGTCATCAAGAGACACTTTTTTTGGCCTAAGTTAAAGGCCGACATTGCAATGTTTATTACGAAATGTTAGAAATGCCAGCTAGTTAAAGTTGAGCACCAGTATCCTTCGGGATTGCTACAGCCATTTCCCATTCCAGAATGGAAATGGGAGGTTATCAGTAAGGATTTTATTACTGGCTTATCGAAAAGTAAGAAGAAAAATGATTCCATATTTGTAGTCATTGACAAGTTGTCAAAGGCGACACACTTCATCCATGTGAAATCGACCTACAAGGCCATGAACATTGCCGATATCTTCCTAAAATAGATATTTAGATTGCATGGGATACCCAAAGTGATTATCTCAGATAGAGATGTTAATTTTGCAGGAAAATTTTGGAGATTTTTATTCTCTGGATTAGAGATGCAACTAAACTTTAGCACTTCTTATCACCTGCAGATAGACGGGCAGACTGAAAGAGTAAACCAAATTATGGAAGACATGTGTCATGAACAACCCCACCAAGTGGGAGGACTATCTGCATCTTGTAGAGTTTGCATATAACAACAGGTATCAAGTTTCCACTAAGATGAGTCCTTTCGAGGTAATCTATGGATGAAAGTGTAGGACCCCAATTACTTGGGATAGTCCGGTGGACCGGATCGTGTTAGGGCCTGACCTGTTATTGGACTTGGAACTGTTACTTACCAAGGTCTAGGGAGGAAACCTTAAAGAGGCACAATACCGCCATAAACATTATTCGGATAAGAAAATAAAACATAAATACTATCAAGTAGGTGAGCATGTCTACTTGAAAGTGAAATCAAAACGGAGCTCGTTGAGCTTGGGTAGGTGTGGTAAGTTGGCACTTAGGTTTTGTGGACCTTTTGAAATTCTAGACAAGAAAAGACCAGTGGCTTATGAACTAGCATTACCTGTGCACATAAGATTTCATAATGTTTTCCATGCATATTTAATAAAGAAATATGTTTATGACACTAATCATGTCATTTATTGGTCCTTATTTTAGGTGGAATCTGAGGGGGAATTTTCCCTTGAGCCTTTGCATATATTGGACAAGAGAGAAGTGTAGCTTTGGAAGTGCACTTTGGTCCAATTGAAAGTGCAGTGGAAGCACTTTGAGGTAGATGAGGCTACCTGGGAGAATGAGGTGACCATGAGAAAGGATTACCCCACCTTGTCTCATGATGTCATTTAGAGTCCCTAGAACACCAGGGACGGTGTTGTACTAAGCGGGGAGGGATGTAATATCCCAAATTTTGGACCTACTATTTATAGGAATAATCCTATTTATCATGATGATTAGATTGATTTTTTATTTTATATTGGGTCAAAGACCCCACTGCAAATAAACATGATGATTTGTTTTGTATATTGGACGTAAGCCAATTATTGATGATATATATGTATATATATGTTTTGTGATGGGCGTGGACCTTGAAGCACATGATTGATGAAATTTTTGTGTTGGGTGTGGACCCTAAAGCACATGATCGATGAGATGTTTTGTGTTGAGCAAGATGCTCTGGAGCACATGAGTACTTACATTTTTGCGTTGAGCATAAATATCTAGAACACATGAAAATATAATTGAAAATGTTGGGCATAAGCTCTAGAGAATTCCATGTTGTTGTTGAGCATAAGCTTTGGAGCATCAAATCTTTGGCCATTGTATCCCTAGGTGTATCATACAAGTACATCCTAGAATTTAGTGTTGAGCAAAAGCTCTGGAATTGCACTATGTTTGTAACTCCCTGCTATAGGCGTTGAGTATGGGCTCTGGTAAGCACTAGGGGTTACTCAAAAGAATTTAATAACTTCTGAGCGAAAACGGCTCGACAAAAATATTGATCATAATCATACTTATTTATAAGTGATTAAATGAAATTTCAAATTTTTGTATTCTCATCAAAGTATTGAAGAGCTACCACGTTATCCAAGGGAAATCCAACATGCAAGTATGTTTAGAGTTTCCTAGCCTAGTAAACCTAAGGCATCTATCTACTTGACCTTCATAAGGAAGTGTCGTTAAGTCTAGGGATCATGGTATATGATGCCCAAAGACAAATGTTAACATAGTATCTTAATACTGTAAACAAGAATATTTCACGTTCTGCGAACAGAAGCTGTTCCTCTTGTCTAAATGGTTCAGATCCAGAACAAATGACCGACAAAGGATGAAGACCATCCCTAGATGTCGTAGATACTTGGAATGTCACTTCGATAGTAAACCTATGTACCTACAATCAGATTAAACATGAAAACACATCAAAACTACCAGAACATAATCCACTAATCCATCTTAGTGACTAAGTAATCTAACAACATTTACATGTGAAATCAAAACAACATTAATGTGGGATGAAAATCATCTTTGCATTAAGATGAATGGAGAAGTTTATAGCCAATTAAGACTTAATGTTGACATGCATCTCCATGAAACCAACACTTCATCCCCATAAGCTCCAACTTTACTCTCTATGCTCTCAAATGGCTTGGGACAAGTGGTCAATCCAACAACATAACAATACCTCTATGGTTCCCCCCTCAACTATGGACATGAGCTTGTATTTATAAGGCTCAATGAATAAGAATGATTGAGAGATTTGTGGATAAGGTGGCCTCTAAGATCCTATGATGGGGGATATCAAGCTCAACTAACCCACAATTATAGGAATAAGAGAGGACACAAGGCTCATGATCTAGAATCCTCAAGAAACCTCTCTTTTTTCCCATTTTACACAGGGTACCACCTTTTGCCTCTTATGATAGAGCGGTTTAGGTTAAAAACGCTTATGGACCAAATGCTATAAGCAGTGGAACCACTTATGGTAAACAAGATACAGGTGGTGTGAGGAAGGTACCACTCATGGATAATGAGGAAAGCACAGTGCTGAGTATTTTCATGAAATATTGACAATCAACATGAGTTTCCACTCCAACTGTTGGGATTAAGGGAAAGCATGTAAGTCAAAGGTCTCATCACATGGTGGTGACTGAATTTTGGTTTAACAGGATGCCCCCCAAAGCATGAGTCTTAGAGAGATACGATAAATGAGATCTTTGAGAGAACAAGTCATTGTGACGAGGTGAAAATGTCGGCTCGATCGGAGCATGTTGTCTTGTAGGCATCTATAGTACATCAATATTTTTTACTCATGGACACAAGTAACCAACTCATGGTTGCAGAACAATACAAGGCAGATCCATGGGAGGAATAAACAAGCACGACTACTAGAATACAACGTAGATGCATGTGATAGAGGACTGAAACTTGGACATAGCTACCAGACATACAATGTAGATCTATGTCATACAGACGCAAATTTGAGCATAGCGATGACCATAAAAATGTGGATCCATGCTAGATATACAAAAATCCATCGCAACATGGGGGAAAAACAATGAGTGCTTTAAACAAATACCCAGGGTCTTCGTCTCGTCTTCCACAAAGTACGATTCTATCCATGTGATTACAATGATCTGAATTCGAACATGGTAGAAACCACTTGAATACCGACCAATGATGTGAACCGTTAACAAGTGCGAGGGACATCACCATTGATGTCAATGATTCCCATGATACCCTAGTACAATATACTGAGTGTGAATAGATGTCCTGATGTCGAACACCCAATCAATTCTATCGATGAAAGGTAAATGATGTGAAACTATGTCAAGAGCGAGAGAATCTGCCATTAAGGAATATAGATCTCAAGGTACTAAGTATTGTTTCTAAGGCTATTTCTTGAATGATGAGCTGATGTTGATGGGAATAGTCTCGTCGAAGGAGGGTCATGATGAGTCCCACATTGACGACATGAAACTTGAAACATAGTTCTATAATGATGTGAATGTAGTAACCATAGGACTGACTCAAAAGCACTGACACAAAGTCTGGGTTGACTACAGAGGTAAGACTCATTCAAATTCCCTTTGAACATCGAGCGACACGACAAAAAGACTTGGCAGCATGACTAGACGGGACAAACACACAATGTGACAGTGGACAATGCATTCTTTTTGAAAGACTCAAAGGAGTAGCATGACTCATGAAAGTGGATCGTCATAGAGATCAGCTGAATACCCAATTAATTGACATGATATGCATTAAAGTTCCATGTTCAAAGGTAATGACAAACTACTGCCATTTATTTGCAAAATGATTCCCTTCCCATTTTCCCCATCATGATCGATGAGTGCCTCTTTTCGGTTTTACAAGTTCAAAGAGGGTAACAAACACTCGATATAGCTTTTCGGAAGACAAATCTAGGCTCATATGTTTTACAAACCTGAGAGAGGAGGGGTTCATTCCCAAACGGGTCTCTCAATGTTTAATTTAACGCGTCTAATGAAAGAAAAATTGGTATTGTTCACGTTTAGAGAGTCTGAATGATTACAGAAGAATACTCCAAAGGGGGTCCTTTTTTGTATGATTTAGTCCCTAAGGCCCGAAAAAGTGTAAAATCATACCTTAGAGAACTCTTCCAATCGTGATTGGTTGGAATATTCCTTTTTCGTAAATAGTCTATCCAAACCAAAAAAGAGATAATCTACTGTCGGAGAGACGACTCTTCAAATGCTTTAACGAGTGTGAAAAAGACAAGATCGCTCGACAATCTTTTCACATTTTAAGATTCTGAAAAGAGCTTAAAGAAGACTCTATTAGAATTTTTCATGTTTTAACCAGAGCACAAAAAATGAAAAGTAAGCTCAACACCATCTTTCTATTTTTAATGAGCTCGAAGACCAGTTGAAAGAATGCTCAGGGATTGGTTTCATTTTTATGCAAGCTTGAAACCAATGGGTAAGCTATGCTTGAAAAATCCCATTAACATGATATATAGAGGTTGGAATCTTGTCCCCAACATGATTACTGGCAAAGTCTACCCTTAACATGGTTTCTAGGGGCTTGACATGGCCCCCAAGCTTCGTTTCGTTTGATAATTCTTCTTCCATACCCAACCTGAAAACCTAGTTACTAATGTGAAAATATTCACCAGGGGGGTAGGAAGAACAAGAATTGGGCAGGTGAAAAGAAGGTTCAAGTTATAACACTAAAGGGAAGACACGAATCAAGGGAAGGGGATCTGTTTCATTTTTACACAAGCTTGAGACAAAAGGTAACTATGCTTGGAACATGGTTTCATTTTTATCCAAGCTTAAAACCAAAAGGTAAACTATGCTTAAGGAGATCCATTTCATTTTTTAACAAACTTGACATAGAATGAGAACCTTGCTCACATAGATCTGTTTCATTTTTTAAGGAGCTTGACACAGAATGGGAACTATGCTCCTGACATGGTTTCATTTTTATGCAAGGTTGAAACCAAAAGGGTAAACTATGCTTAAGGAGTGGTTTTATTTTTTAATGAGTTTGAAACCAAAAGTAAACTATGCTCTAAAACCTTCTCCTACCAAACATGATATCCAGAGGTTGGTAGGTTGCCCCCATTTCATAAAAGCTAGCAGCTTAGCTCAATTATGATGTCGATATATTAGAGCCATGCCCCCCATTTTACTGATGATTGGAAGAAGCCGCAACTAGAAGAAGGGGAAGGAACCACAAAAACATGCGGCACATTTAGGGAAGTCTGATTACTAGGAGTGATGTGATGGTTAGGTGTAACAAAATAAAGCTGATCAATGGTAACAATCTTCCCATCATGGGGAAAATGCATCACTTTAAATAATGTGGACACAACAACCTTCATGGTATAAACATAATCACATCCAAGGAGCATATTGAAATATAAAGGACCTTGGACCACCATAACATCAATACAAACATTTTCCCCTCCTAATGTAATAGGCAAATAAAGGAGGGTTCCTAAAGGTGTAGTAGGTCTTTGATTAAAAGCCAGTATTTGATCAGTGGCTGGCACAAGCTGAGGTGAACCTAAAGATTTCCAAGCAGTTGAGGATATAATACTAACAGAATCCCCTTTGTCAACAATAGTGCGAAGCATCCGCCTAGCAGTAACATTCACAACTATCTAGAAAGGAACACTTGAATGAAGATGAGACTCTGTTAGGTTACTCCAGTCAAAGGAAATAACCTCACTACTCAGAGAGCGTTTTGTCGAAACAGACAAAATTTCCTCTTATCGAGAACAATCAGAACGAAGCATAAAAACTTCAGCAGGTTTTAGTTCATTCTTTACTGGACGAGAAGAAAAAGACAAAGATTTGGTCAAAGATATTACTTCAGTCTTAACACTCTCTGATGAAAGAGAGGTATCGAGTGGAAATGACACCAACTTGACCACTTTAACTTCACTCTCCAAAGGAAGAGTGGGATCAACCACAGATAAATCTGACTCAACCACTTGGTCAACCAGTGAGGACTCGAGGGATAACTTACTATCACTTGTTGGAATCACTTGTTGATGATCAATAATATTTTCCAACCAACGCGAAGCTTCATCCATTCTTGGATGAAGAAAAGTACGATTTATAGCCTTGCATATCAAACAAGGATACAAGTCTTTAACCTTACGACCTTTTACCAATGGGTCACTGGTTGAGGGAGTATCATCAACATGATGGTCAGAGGTTGATGACACAGATGGTTTGGACCCTTTAGACCACTCTTCTCTTACACAGGAGAGACCAAGACACTCCTTAAGAAGGTGGTCCCCCTTGCAAATATCACAAGGGAACTTGGGTTTTTCGAGTGTTCTCTTAGAATGAGCACCATCAAGAGAAGATGGTTGCTGCTTTTTCTCTTTCTTATCCTTCTTATTTTTACCCTTCCATTTCTTCTTCTTCTTATCCACATGACTACTAACCAAAGAGCTTTGGTCAAGCGAAGAATAAGAAAAGGATGAAGCAATAACCGACGAAGAAGGAGAGGGATTAGGTTGAAGTTGATCCTCTGCCAGAGGAGAGGTGATATTTGAGACATTAGATATAATAGGAATTACCAAATTAAACAACCAGAACAATAATCCTATAGTTAATCCAGGAAGATTTAGAGCGGAAACAAAGGGAGGACCAATACCTTCACATGGGGGCAATACAAAAGGTACACATTGGAAAGGGACCTCTTGAGTGGTAGTCCTAGATTGGGATGCCATCTATAAACTCTCTAATAACCCCCTAACTACCACGAACAAGAAAGTACTACTCAAACTAAAAGAAACAAGCAAACATGTGAAAGGAGTGGATAAGAGTCAGGAACCTCACAGGATAGGCCAAAAGGATAACTCAGATGGTTCGAGGATTCCTAAAATGGTCTCCTCATATACGTAAGGTACGTGGGAGCTCAAATCAGTAGTAGTGTTGTCTAATGCATAACCCTTCACAAGGGGCCTTCCGATATACAATCGAGTACATGAAGTACCTTTCTATATACCTCAAGGGTAGGTGAAAGGCCGATCGATATACCAATGGTATGTGGAAGAACCACACAAGTCTCGGAATGTAATGCAGACAAGTAACGACAGATCCTACGCTTAACGACGCCAGAACACATCTCTAACTTATCATTCAAATTGCTAAAAGTTTTAACCTAGTGCTACTGTTAATTTTATCTTGTGAGTTTAGGTGGAACCATGGAGTGAAAACTTGAAATTAAAGAAGATGCACACTGATCTATATGATAACGCAAGTTTTCCTCTTCAATGAAATTCTACCTAAGAGAGGGAGAGAAATAGATACAGAAGAAACGAAGAACCAATCTTTCCTACCAAGCATTGAAAAAATCATCATGCAAAAGGAAACAAGAATCACCCCAAGCAAAGAAAGACTCGGAACAACATGGATCTCTTGCGCATTTCAAGTCCAAAACAAACCAAAACCTACTCATGAAAATGAAATGTATATTTCCAATTCCAATGAATAATATCTACAGAAAAGAGCAAGATGTTTCAAGAAAATAAAAGAATATAAAATCTAATGCAAGAAACAAAAACTCTCTTTGAATGCGAAATGAATATAACAACCAAAGTGACTGCAGAATACACAATTCGAGGGAGCATTTTTTTTCAAAATAACACTTCATTTTCATCAAAAAGTAAGCCAAAAACACACAAAATTGGAATACAAAGTCTAGAATAGGTCCTACCTGGCACCACGCATATGAAGATGCTGACAGGTGGTTTTGAGGCAGAACTGCTCCTTGCTCATTGGATTCAAGCGGCGGCACCATGCACTGCTAACTGGACTCAGGTGGTGGCATCGCTTCTTGCCAAAGGCACATGTGCGGTTCGCTGAATAGATCCAAAACACAAGGAGAATGAAAGATCAATTTAGAAATTGATCATATCAATGCAAAAATTGATAGACTGAGAATAAAAAAGAGCATAGAAGGTCGAAACAATTCAGATCTAGATAGATCTAGAATTTTCAAACCAATATCCACTGAGTCAGATAGTAGATCTAACTGAAGAGAGTTGGAGATGAAGCCTAGATTTGAACAAGAGTTGAAGAACTGAGGAAGATGAGATCAAATGATATATGTACTAATTCCCCAGTGGATTCACCATATTTATAAGCAGGAATATTTCACCTTATACAGATAGAAGCTGTTCCTCTGGTCTGAATGGTTCAGATTCAGAACAAACGACCGACAAAGGATGAATACCCTCTCTGGATGTCATAGATACCTGGAATGCCGCTTCGATAGTAAACCTGTGTACCTACAATCAGATTAAACACGCAAACACATCAAATCTACCAGAACATAATCCACTGATCCGTGTTAGTGACTAAGGAATCTAATAACATTTACATGCAAAATCTAAACAACAGTAATGTGGGATGGAAATCAGCTTTGCATTAAGATGAATGGAGAAGTTTACAACCAATTAAGCCTTAGTGTTGACATGCATCTCCATGAAACCAACACTTCATCCCCATAAGCTCTAACTTTACTCTCTATGCTCTCAAATGGCTTGGGCCAAGTGGTCAATCCAACAGCATAACAATACCTCTATGGTTCCCCCCTCAACCATGGACATGAGCTTGTATTTATAAGGCTCAATGAATAAGAATGGTTGAGATATTTGTGGATGAGGTGGCCTCTAAATTCCTATGATGGGGGATCTCGAGCTCAACTGACCCATAATGATAGGGATAAGAAAGGACACGAGGTTCATGATCTAGAAGCCTCGATAAACCTCTCTTTTTTCCCATTTTACCTAGGGTACTGCCTTTTGACTCTTATGACAGAGCGGTTCAGGTTAAAAACGCTCATGGACCAATGGCTATAAGCGGTGGCACCACTTATGGTAAACAAGATACATGTGGTGCGAGGAGGGTACTGCTCATGGATAACAAGGAAAGTGTGGTGTTAAGTATTTTCATGAATGATTGACAAAATCAACATGGGTTTCCACTCCGAGTGCTGGGATTAAGGGTAAGTATGTAAGTCAAAGGTCTCATCACATGGTGGTGATAGGATTCTGGTATAACAAATACTATGTATTTAATACATAGTATGTATAAGGAATTAATTATGATTATTATATAATTGAATAAAGAAAGAAGAGAAGCTCCACCAATTATTATTTATTATTAAAGGGCTAATAAATAGTGAAATAACTATGAAAAACTAACTAGGAACTAGATAAAAGTTCCTAAGTTAAGAATTGAAAATTACCCTAGTAAATTAAAAAGAGTTAAATCAAGAAATCAATGATTTCTTGATTTAATTGCCCCTTTGACCAAAAGTCTTCCTATAAAGACTCAAGCCAAGCAAAGACTTGGGGTTCTGATTTTTCTCTTGGAGATTTATTATTCTGCCTATTTTTGCTCTCAAGTGTTTTCTTGGAGAACTTTCTCCTGCAAGGAAAAGATGTCTGATTGAGAACTGAATCCTAGTTAGGAAACCCTACCTTAGGAGCTCTAAGCTACTTGCATGTTGGACTCCATCTCGAGGGGATTCGGATTAGAACCGGGAACGGTCCGGGTCATGGTTGGGAGGAACGTGGTAGTTTCCAAGTGATTTGGTCATAAAAATCAGAGGCTAGATCTACCTTAAATTGATAATGCTGGTTATTTGAAAAGTGTGCAGCTTCAACCATTAAAGAAGATTCAGGAAGATAAATCACAGGTACGATTTCTGAGTATGTCAAAGTTCATTTCTAGAGTAAATGATGGATGCTTTATGTAAAAGTTTCTATATATTTTACTAAGCCTAGGTAATTGAGGTTCTTCCTAGATTTTGCTAGGGTCTTTATTTTTATTCAATATTCCTAGGATGGGAAATATTATCATAGGCTGTATATAGCTAGGTTCCCATCTTTAAAATTTGTTTTATGTATTCATTTCATATTCAAAAATTAATATTGTATACTAGGTAAATCTATACTTGCTATTTAAAGTTTACCTATTATTTATATCTCTATTGACATATTTCATTTGTAAGTAGAGACATGTGTTTCAAATTATAGTAGATTTAACCATAGGAGTAAGTTTAAAGAAATAAATATACTATATAGATACCCTAGGGTATTACTAACCACCAAGACTATTTCATAAAACAGTTATATATACATATAAGTAAGACTATCAGGTATAAATCTCTGAAAAAAACTATTTATGCATTTATTTCTAAAAATTAAATTATCCCATCCAAGACCTTTAAAGGTCTGTAACCATATTACAAATTACACTAAAAATATTCCACATAAATAAAACAACATTAATAATAATCAGAGGGATATCGTGCCCATTCATGTGGTCCTTATCAAGACTCTACTATAAAACCTACAGTCTTAACATCTATATTAAAATACCATAATTCACATGGATTATATTTTTAATAGTCCCATATAAGATCCATCTTAAACATCCATCTAAAAATTTCATCAAGTAACATTTCATACAACTCTGTATTAATAAACAGAAGTCGTATTTAATAAACATAGGTCGTGGTATCGACCCTCACGGGTTATAACTTCATTTCATAAACAAAATTAAAATCCACAACAAGAATCATAAGATAAATCATCACCATAATCAAAAGGCATAAACGAAATCCATAAAGTAAATTCCTATTACCATTTCTAGTATTTCTTATAAAATATTTCATAGTTGAAATTGCCCTGGCCCAAATCGACAAAGGTTGTATACCCAGTCACCGGCCACGACCAAATTTACCAAATCTAACCACACAGTAGTAACCACATAGGCCATGACTCACATCATTTTCCATTTAATTAAAATGCCTACGCTAGTAGAGAGGTCATAAGACTAGCTATAGCATGGCCTTAGCCACTAAACATTTTAATACATAGTCCAAGTTCAATAATAGCAACGAGTGCCATCGAGGCTCTACATACCCTAGCCTCCATGAAACCCACTAACACACAAGTGCTCATATAAGTCATGGCCAAAGTCAAACAATGATTTAAAACACAGTCCAATTATCACATAATAACCAGATGCCGTAAACAATGAAAATACAATCTATTGCAACACTGTGGGAAGGCTCATGCCATTAGCGGCATGGCCTACACCCACGCGTTCGAAATTTACCTTTATCAAACTAATCAACAACAATTACACGTAGAGAATCCAGTAAGTTGTATGCTTCTATTCTTTAAAAACTCCATTTAAATACAGAGTTAAATAAAAACACAGAAAGAAATTGCATACACTATAAAACTTTACAATTTATAAAAACCAATGATTACATCTATTTACATAGATATCCCAAATGTCTGCATAGATTTGTCATTAAGGCTGAGAACAAGGTTTTGCATAGGGTGCTAATGGGCAAGCAATGGTGCAGCCCATGGCTATAAAATCCCAAAACCAAATCATCAACAATTTACAGAACTGAAATAAGATTACACAGAGATGAATGGCCTAAGAAATAAATTATGGCATAACACCTCCCTTTTAAAAATAACCAAGTCTGTTTTCAAACCCCGAAGGAGAAATCGATTTTTCTACAGCATCAAATCCCAACTATAACAACCAGTCGAAACGTAGCCTTGCCATAGGATTGAAGGGTGACAAGTATAAGCTTGATGAGCAGGCTTATCGTGGCCACAAATGCAATGCTGGTAGCCAACTGTGTTGTAGCGTCCCTTCTATCCACTCTTTTCGGCACCTGCAAGCAAAAGAAAAACCAAGATGGGGATGAGGAGTACGCCATTTCTTAACAAACCATAAACCAAACCAATGTGTAGACCTATAATCTCACGTGGGCTTACCTTCACAAGCTGGAGGTCACCTCCATGGCCATACCTCTACGCAGAGCCAAACAATGAAACCCCAAATGACAAATGCAATACACATCCATCGTGAGCCAAGCATAAGGGGAATACTATCATGCTTTTCCACAAGCATTAAATGCACCAGGATGGAGTCCATTAATGTTTTCACAAACGCACTCCCATAGTCATGACTTGTTTCAAAGTATCGGTTATCACCACCCTTCATACCAAAGCTTAAACCCTGTAATGTATGGTTTATACCATATTTTATGCCACCCCAAACTCTAATTCCAACTTTAATATATTGTAAAGCTTGCATTATGATAGTATTATAAAAATACTCAGTCATAGGTTGCGCTAGTCCAAAGTCTTAAACCCTTGGTTATAAGTGTAGATAAAGTTTAGTCGAAATGTTTAGAACTTAGGGTCTAATACCATAGTGTCAAGGTGTTTAGGCATAAGCACCATGGCATACAAATTATGCCATGTAAATCTCTCATACTATCAAATCCAAAGCTCTGTGCTCAAACCATTAATAACCTACCAATAAAAGAATATAAGGAATGTTAAAGAGTATATTAAAAATACGCATAGCAAGAAAGAGACATTAATGACATACAAGATAACGATATTAAAACCATAATGAATAAATTAATGTATAGGAAATTTAACCAAAATAGCTAAATTAATGGTAAATGACACTTACCAAGTCTTAAGACCAACTCGATAGGCAATGTAATAATCAACATCAGGTTATCGATGACCAAGGTTGTCAACACACTTTAGATTTGATCCCATTGCAAGTAATGAACTGCATAAGTAAAAGAGAGAGGTTCCTTAGTTCGATTGAACTAAGTTAGCCTGCGTAACTAAGTAATGCCTTACCTCTCAGATCGTCATGGGAGAACTAGTCCTACCACTCCACCACTTTATTCCCATCAACAAAGCTAAGTTAGTTTACACTTAATAAACATAGTACATGTGTAGAAGTAAAACAATGAAATATACAATTCATTAACTCACTGACAGTAATAACTAAGATTTACAAATAGTTTAAATAATAGAATTAAGACATAAGAAGTAAACAAACTAATAAGCACTGAATGGATAAGAGATTAACAAGACAATATGAGCAGTTTCTGAAGAGATGGAAAGTTTAAGTAGCACATGTAAATTTCGCACGAGTAATAACAATTCTCTTCTGGTCGTTTTTACTAGCCTATAATTTTTTTTTCAATTTTTGGGGACATTACAACAAAATCAACATGAGTTAGTTTACTATTTTCTATAACAGATTTTTGTTGAGCCTACTCAAGACTAGTGCTAAAACCATGCTATGATACCATATGTAACACACCTCAAAATTCAAATACAAAAAAATCTATAACCATATATCTTGAGACATATTAATAAAATTCCTAACTATTATGAGAAAATACAAATAAATGAATCCTTGGCCATATTTAATGACCAAATTCATACTTGCACAATCAATCTCGGGCTTAGGGACCACTGTAACAGTCATTCCACCATTAACAGATCCACTTTACAACTAGAATAGTCATTTCTGCACTAAATTGACTTTTACGCCTTTCGTCTTCCGTGTAGAACTCAGAAATTGAAAAACCAACATATGGATACCTTCATTTGACCCCTTTTTTGCCTCCCACATTCTGCATAAGCTTTCTGCATCGTTGATCCTTATGGAATTAACCATGACTGTCTATCTTCATTTGATGCAAAAATCGGATCTTACAAACTCCAAGTTCTATTCATCTTTTTTTCTAGAGGTTCTGCATCGACTTTCCCAATTCTGCATCGGCTTTCCACATAATTGATCCTTGTGGGAACAACCTTTATTGTCGATCTTGCTTGATTCATAAATTATATCCACGAAAATCCAAGTCTTGTTAATCTTATTTATGTACTTTCTGCCTTTCCCATTCTGCATCGGCTTTTCATACCATTGATCTTTGTGGGAATAACCTTTACCATCGATATTGCTTGATGCAGAAATCAGATCCTAGAAACTCCAAGCTCCATTAATCTTAAATTTTTCCTTTCCACGTTCCACATTCCATGAATACCTTCTGCACCATTGATCTTTGCGGAATCAACCTTGACCGTTGATCTTGATCTGATACAGAAATCGAGAATCGAAACTCAACATTCTACCTTGTCCTTTATTTCCTACTTTCCACTTTCCTCCTTCCGAAACTTCTATAAATCATTGATCTCTTTTGCATCTTTAATTCTGACTATTGATCAGATTTGTTTTATGGATTCACAATTAAACCTTCACGATTATCATCAGCCATTGATCTTCTCTGCAGATGAAATCTCGACAGTTGATCTTCTCCTTTGTATATTCCACCATGAAACCTTCACAACTTTTATCGGCCGTTGATCTTCTTGCAGATACAATCTCGACCATTGATCTGATTTCTTTTATAGATTCAGAATGAAACCTTCATGACTATCATTAGCAGTTGATCTTCACTGCAGATAAATTATTGGTTGTTGATCTTCTAAAATTTTTGGATCAACCTTTAAGTCCCTCAGGTGGAATCAAGCCTGTAGCAAAATCCTCTGGATAAAAATTTCACACCTGCTCACAGCTGTTAAACAACTTTCTAGTTAATGAGTGAAATGGTTTGTTGAACATCCGATCAATGTCCCCACCAAATCTACAATGGAATCCAAAATTATGATGTGCATCCCATTAAAATTCTTCGCACATCCAAATTTGTTCAAAACCCACAACTTCTCCCTGCGAAATCGATGTGGACCGTCGATCTATTTTATGATCGATCTCGGTCGTAGATATCGATCTTAAATTCTAGCGATCTACTTTTGATTTTGCAGCCTGACCCCTCCTTTATCTTCCTTGCTCTTTCCCTTGCAAAATGTCCTTATCATCGTCGATCTTGTCCAAGATCGATCTCCACCGCACGATGAAAGGCGATTTGTTTAGGTTTATCTCGAGCACTGCTTCTAAGTGTGAAATCTCTTTTCAACTGTTGATCTGATTTCTCTTATGGATCAACGTTTAACTATGGATTCCACGGATTTCTGGTTGATTTGAGGTTTTAAAACACTGTAAGTTAATTGGATCTCGAAACTACCTTAGTGCTTATAACCATACCTTGATTCAGCGAACTGAACATGATTTGGGAACATTTAACCAACTGCTCTAAGTTGATTATATAAGGATTTGTACAGTTTAGTTACATTTTTTCTCTATAAAAATAAGCTTCAACCACAATATTGAATAACTTAGATCTAAACTGTAAACAGGCATTATAGTTCCATTCGGAAAGCTAAATTCGTAATGCAAAATGAAGGAAGAATTGCAAAAATCAATTTGAGAAGGAAATACACATAATGAACCTTTGATACTGTGTAAGAACATAAGGTTCAAACTATTAGATGTGGACTCGTCCATTCTAAAATATTCAAGCATATCTATAGTAAGCTAACTAATAACGGAACTAGATTCTAGTTTGATATTCATTAGATCCAGGATTTACAAAACATGGATAATGGTTCTCGAGAAATGCATAAACAATACTGCCATGAAATATAAATACAATTTAATATTTCACATGTACATCCTACTGCATCTAATTCATAAGAAACATAGTAGGAACCTAGCACCAATGCTGGGAAAAAAAAAGTGGAGAAGCTGTTTCTCCCAACCAACTCCTGGAGCAGTCAAATTACTTCCTCCAGAACCCCCAAGCTTGTTCGTTGAACTATCAGAGAAAAATATATTAATGCGTCATCTCTTGCATTATACAGATGTTAATCCCCGTCCAATGCTAGTAGCCTCCTCGTATTCATGGACATACTATTAAATAGTATATTTCTTAGGACTTGGTCATTTATGAGCGTCCTTCTCTTTAGCAACTCAACTAGGAGTGCAGACCTAATTTTTGGGGATGATGCCTCGTGCATCTTGACTTCTCACTCAGTGGTCTTTTCTAATTTTCTTCTTATGGGTTGGCAAACATGCTTTCAACACCTATATCCACTTTTGTTCTTCTTCAACAAATTTTATTAAATAAGGAATGTTTTATTACAAGATGTTCTATTCTTGACCTCTTGTGAAGGCATAAATAAAATAATAATCAAAGTATTTTCAAACAGAATTAATAATTGTTAATTCAATGAGTATTACAGTTTACAAGGTATTACAGTGTAATCTAAGTTGGAAAATGATAACACAATTGAATTTATGACGAGTTCATAATGTTATAAAGTTCAATATTACCAACTCGATTCCATACATCCAAAAAATAATAGAGGAAAATACTATAGTGATGTTGATACTTATTGGGTTGGTACATTGTACTCGAGATAACGTTTGGATAAGAAGTGTTCCAGCTGTCCGTCGATCGTTATACTGGAAACGCTGCAAATGTCGCACCCGTATGCAGAGGCATTCTCCATCAAGAAAATATGAGCATTAGAGACATCGCCCGCATGAAGGAATGAAATAATACTGCATATTGACTGTATCCCCTTCAAAATTTCTATGTTTTGTTAGTTTTCAGCGGTGAGGAGAGTAAGGGGTAAGTTAAAGGTGTAAGGGACGTTGGCGATAATGGCAGATCCCACCACAAATACAGGCCTAATCCCACGCATCCCCTATTCAATGTAGAGGCAATGGTTATGGTATCTCCTAAATTGGACCAAGAATATAAGGGCTCACACATTCTCATATTCAACACCGATCTGCTTGAAGGACAACAAAGATATGAGCGAATCAGGAACCCAAATTTTGTCTTCTGGTTCCTCAATAAGTGAATATGCAATCTAGGTATCTATTACTGAAGTCAATTTGATCTCATATTGGGAATACAACACCTAAGCTCTGTGCATCAACCTCTATTAGGTTGTGCAATTCAAATGTTTCTCTTGTCATTATGATTAGGTTGTGCAGATCAAATGTTTCTCTTGTCATTATCATTACGAGCCAATGATCGAATTCTTTTTGTCTCATCCATTTAGTTTTCGGTTTGTAACGCCTGCAGTTGCTGTCACGTCCCCATGCCTCCGACCGGAAAAGAAGACGCGACCAATGCTTCAATCACCTGGGCTAAGAGCCCATGAACACGAAGGTATAAAAAAAAATTGCAGAAACAGAATGCTTAAACATGCATAGATGCAATTATCTACCAAGCACAGCGGAAAACAACATTCATTCAAACAAGCATTCTTTCAACATGTTCATTTCATTGTAATTAGCAGAAAATATAGAATTGCAGAGGTAAAATACACAAGATTACTTATCTTATGAAATCTTTGCTTCGCAACCAGCTACGTCGCTGCAACGTTCCACCCAACCATAGGCCAGCGTGCTCCTTAATCTCTCAGCAGCACTACCACCCCCGAGCTGGGCATGATTCTCCAAGGAATAAGAGAACTAGCAGGCTTACACATAGCCAGGGATATACAAAACACACAGCCAAGCCAACAGAGTTGGGTTTATCAGGCCATTAAGGAGTTGGAGAAGGCAGATTGCTAAGCTGGTGAGCTCATTATAGAGCCAAGAATAGCTACACCAGAACTAGCCTAACCTCTAAGACACCCATCCACACCCAACACAAGGAATCAGTCCCTTCTCTGCTACACAGTCCCTCAGGCCCTGCATTCCCTTCCAGTGCTATTCAGGGGTGATGGAGAAGAAGGCCAGCCCTCTAGCTCTGTCTGTGTGGTTCCAACCACCAGGTTTATCAAGCAACTAAGCCAACATCCCTACTCCTCTCACAGTCCGAAGACCAACCATTGCACACAAGCAACTAAGTCAGCTGTCACAGCCTAAACAGGAAAACGAACTCTGGGTCATTATTGGCCCTATCGTGGCCAAAATGACTCTCAGGCGAATTTACAACAGCTCCCAACATGTAAGAAAGACCACAACAGCCACAACCAACCACTTAGGAAACACAGCCCGTCCTGGGCAACGAGATCACCAAGAAAACATAGACAGACCATGTTGGGGAAGAAATTATAGTCTCCCAGCCTGTGGGTGAGCGTGAGCAACAATGCAAAACCCACAATGAACCTGTGAGGAAAGGATACGGCCACACTATGCACAGATCCGCAGAAGAAAACCACGTGGGTAAAACCCAGGAAATTCCTGTGCGTGGAAAGAAATAACGGACTGGAAATGGTGGAAAACGAACAGAGCACAGAAAGGACGTGAAATTGGGCGTGCGTGAGTGTTCAGTAAACTCGTGGAGCCAAGAAAAATGTCTGTGTGAGACCAAAAACGCCAAGAGCCTGTGCGTGAGGATGAACAACAATGGGGAGGACGCGAATTGCCAGTCCTCAGCGTTTTGCAACTCGTGGGGAGGAAGAAGAGTCTGTGTCTAGGATGAGGACGAATTGAATGAAGGGCATAGGCTAGGACTGACAGTCCTGCCATGCCACACCCCAAAACAATAACTGCCATAACTCCTCCCAGCTGCCAACAGAAATTCTTAATGAAGGTGGTTGGAATAAGACAAAGGAAGAAGACACATGGATAATTTGCCTTATTGGCCAAAGTTGGACAAATTCCCCTCCACAACCTTATCCTTGGGAAAATCATGCCCCATTCGATTTAGTTGCCGCGACCGTAGCTGGTTGTGTTCATTTTAATTATAGATGCATATTTACATGATGACCAACATAATATATGTCGCATGCCCCGATATACCATTGGCGACCATTTAAATCCCAAAACATAGCATTATCGATCAATGGTGGGGCCTTGGCCTTTAGCTCCACACCATGATCATTTACAATATATATACATCATATACATCTAATGTAACGGGGTCAAAACCAGGACATTACAGTTACCTTTATGACAAAGACGTGGCTTTTTCTATCACCAGTGTTCTCTTTTCTGCTATGTGTGTCGAATGCTCACTGAGGATTGACCTCTGTGCCAAAAAATGCCTATGACTACAGGCTCTAAGAAACAATCTCAATCTTCCACTTCCACCTACCAAAGCTGTCATACCTTATTTCCTTTGACTTTTTTCTTATCAGTAGATGCCGTGCGTTGGTACTTTACATGTTGTTGATAGCCTGTCACTGGATGTCAAGAATTGATATGGAGGCTCTTGGATAGGGCGCAACTCCAGATGACCCTCTTTTAAATGTGCATTTTATTGAAAACAAGTTATATTACATGTGATTGGTTTATCCCTACCCAAGCGTGGGCTCGGGAAGAGCGCGAAGCCATATTCTCTATAATTTGTATAAATTTTCGCCAAAGTCCAGCGCGAGCTCAACCTAGGGAAGGTTACCACCCAAGAATTTATGCCAAATTATTCATTATACTTTGCTCACTCATTGTGAGAGCACAGAGAAAGACGACGCATGCTAGTTTTGGTTGCATGCCAACCTTAAAACGTTTTTATCTTCCATCTCATTCGTGAACTATGTGGAAGGGCGTGACCAAAGTCTATTTCTATGTCAAACTTACATGGTTTGATCATTGGACTTCCCTTATGAAATATGTAATTTCATTTTTCTATCCTTGGGTATGACACATTGAATAAATTAATTTCTAAATGTATTTTGAATAGTCGCCTGTATATTTTGGAAAAGCGTAGCCTTTGAATTCTTAGGAGAGAAGTGCATAGGCCTTTTAGCTTATTATGTGAAATGTAGTGTTTATTAATTGTTGCTCGCCACAAGCATGAATATTGCACTATATATATATATTTATGTCGGAAATCATATTTTAAGAATGCTTAATTCTCCAATAAGAGAAAGACTAGGACGCAGTTACAAGGACCACAACCCACTTAACCTGATAACTGTATTCACAGTTAACTCTCGGATGATGAGTAAACCTTGAAGAATGTAGTCCATGGCCGCGATGACTTGACCTTAAAAATACAACATGAACTTGAATGTAAAACCTGCAAATATTTCGTGAACTCTCTTGTCCCACACTTTATTTTTATGTATATCTACAATCTTTGTTAAATTATTTTGTTACTTGTTTATTAAATAACTATTAATACCCTTGTGGAGAGCAGGGCAAGTGGTAAAGTAGAATTATTTGTAAATGAAAAGTCTTGTGTTCGAATCTCTTTGAGTCACGCCAATACTAATCTGTCTCCAGTTGTCGATTCCCCTGCGAAGCTGTCGATTCCCCTGCGAGGCACGCTTCATCAATGAGTCAATCCTTCCAAAACGAGTCAATAGGTGCCCTTCATGAGTGACTCTATCCTTCCAAAACAAGTCAATGGAAATGATTTCCATAAATAAGGATGGATTAATAATGTATGATATAATTTTATTTATATGATAAGTGGATTGATAAATCATATACTTTTTAAGCAGATTGATAAATGACTCAATAGGTGCCCTTCATGAGTGAGTCTATCCTTCCAAAACGAGTCAATGGAAATGATTTCCATAAATAAGGATGGATTAATAATGTATGATATAATTTTATTTATATGATAAGTGGATTGATAAATCATATACTTTTTAACCAATTGATAAATGATTGGTTGATTTACATTAATTATTTAGGTTTTATTAAATATAGAATACTTTAACAATATTTTTCTTAAATGCTTAATTTTGTTATATAAAATATTAAAGCGTTTATCTTAATTAATTTTATGTTAAACAAATAAATAAATTTTTTTAAATGCTAAATTATGTTATATGAACCATTAGAATTGTTTAAATTTTGATTAATTTTATATTAAACAAATAAAAAATATATAATTTTATATGTATAGTATTTTTTAATAAAAGCTTTATGTTTATTTAAAACAAATGGTTTAAAAAGAGAACATAATTTTATAGCTTTATTGTATAAGCTTTAAAAATGTGGTTGTGATTTTATTAAATCAATTAAATTATTTAATTCAATAAATGATTAGTAAAAGAGTTGGCAATAAAAACATATATTAATTTTAGGGTAATTATATAAATTCTATATTAAGTTAGAGTAAGTCAACTTTGGAATACTTTAATATTATTAGTTTTGTAAAGTGTTTTTTTTTTTACAAATATTTTAATGTACAAAGTAAGATATGTTCATTTTTTTAATAATTTATGTTAGGTTAATGGAGAAAGAGAACATGGTAAGGTTGAATTATATGGTACTGTCTCATTTTAATAAATTTGTTGATTAAAACCCTTTATAATTATTGTTGTATCTTGAAAGAAAAAATAAAAATTGTAATTAATATAGGTTGTTAATAATTATATATAATTAAAGAAGATGTTTAAGGGATCATGTGGTATGGCATCATGTCAACACTATCTAGAATAATGTTCATAATATACAAAGGAGATTGTTGTAAAATGACATTCAAGGTTATTTATGACGTTTAATAATTATTTAAGAAGATGTCATTAGCCGTCATAAGCTAAGTGATCATACAAAGCTAAGTGACCATACAATGATATGAATCCTAAGATTTATTGCATAGATGACATGGATTAGTAATTAAACATATTGTCATAACAATGAGATGGGTAATGGAGATAGGATAATGCCTTGAAAAATTTACAGTTTCCATGATGGGTCATTACAGTAACCTTCTCTTTAATAAGAGTGAGGGAGAAGCACTAGTCTATTGCGTTTTTATCAAATGTAATAAAGACACAAATTGTTCACAAATTAAAATGGGGACCTAAATAAGGAGGTCAAATTTTTTGGGATGGTAAATTAAAATCTCAATTCACAAGGTATAACAAGGCCTTTATAGAAAAAGTATATCATTGAGCATTCTCATTCAATCTGGTTTCACCCCCTCCATAAATTTGATTAAATCTTATTATAATTAAACCACTTATGTAGTTTTTTTTAATCGTTCAACCATTGGATTATTCCACCCTTCCAAGGCAGTGATGTAAGGTTACCCCTACTCGTCTTGTCACTAAATCATTGAAGGACCTACCTTGTAATAGTCCCTATAAGCACAAGCATAATGAGTAAGAATATGGTAAGTTTTGTAAGTGTATTTTCCATTTCATTATATTTTAATTAATATTTAATAAATACGATAATAATAGGCACACTTGGTGTTATATCTCCCTAGGTGCATCATGGGGGAAGTGAACCAATTAAAGGGGAATAGGGAGAGTAAATAAAATATATTTTTTGTTGGAATGTTAATTGTCTTTATCCCATGCCTTTATACCTTTTTATTTTGTTCCATGTTCTATTTTCTAAGCTTTATGGAGGGGCATGTGGACTCCATGCAAGACTAGAGTCCCTGCAAATATCTAGGAAAGCCTCTTTAGATGAGGGAATCATTGATTCATTCATTATACAAACTTATGTAAAGGTAACCTTTTGGGTAGGGAACCATTGATTTGTTCACTATCCTCAAAGGGGTATACATGTGTTGTTTCTAAAGGAATAAAATATTTCCATAGTTGTAGCCATGAGACCATGACTTATTTCAAGGGTTATCCAAATCAAAGGTAGGCTATCCAGGATGAAGAAAGGGATAATAACGCTTATTGTTTCCTCATTATAGCTATAGTTTGAAGAGAATACACTTTCACAGCAAAATAACATATGAAATTTAAACATATTGTTAACCTATGCCTACAAAAAAATTTCCACCTTCCCTTGATGAGCATACACTTTCATAACAAAATAACATATGAAAATTAAACCTTCTCTCACATATGCCTCTAAAAAAAACCCCACCTTCCCTCTAATTGATTTCACTCGTTTAAATTTACAATATTTATTTATGCATAAAATTATAAACTCATTAAAATCACTCCATTGTATTTATTTAGCTCTTGTTCGAAAAATATACTTCGTATGCAATTAAATTTTCCTTATTATGATGCCATAAATCTATTTTAGAAATACTGTAATATACCCAATTTTTGAATTGACACTTATGGGCATAAGCCCCATTGCTTATGATGTTTTATTTTGTATATTTGGCTTAAGACCCCACTGCACATGGGAATGATGATTTGTTTGATATATTGGGCATAAGCCAATTTCATATCTTTTATGTTTATGATTTCATGTGTTGGGTGTGGACCCTAAAGCACATAATTGATGAGATGCTTTTATTGAGCACAAGCTCTCAAGCACATGAGTATTTGATGTTTTGTATTGAGTGATAAGCTCTGAAGAACATGAGTATTTAATGTTTTTGTTGAGCGAGAAGCTTTGGAACACATGCGTATTTGATGTTTGTGTTGAGCGAGAGGCTCTAGATCCTGAGTATTTTAATGTTTATGTTGAGAAAGATGCTTTGGAGCACATGAGCTATGAAACCTTTTTGTTGAGTAGGAAGCTCTGAAGCACATGAAAACATAAGAATTGGAAGTGTTGGGCATAAGCCCTGGAGTATTACAAGTTAATGTTGAGCATAAGCTATGGAACATCCGATCCTTGTCCATTGTATCCCTAGGTGTATCCTACAAATACATTCTAACATTACTGTTGAACGAGAATCTCTTGAATTGCACTAAGTTTGTAACTCCCTGTTTTTAGCATTGAGTATGGGCTCCTGATAAACGCTAGGAGTTACTGAAAAAATAATATGTTGAGTGAAAATGACTTTGATAAAACATTGATTGCATCTTACTTATTTTTAAGTGCTTATATGAAATTTCAAATTTTTATCTCATCAAGTTCTGAAGAACTACCATGTTAAAAGAGGTAATCCAACATGCAAGGAGGTTTAGAGTTTCCTAACCTAGTTGACCTAACCCCTACCTTCAGGACTTAATAAAGAAAATTACTATAATCTAAAAATAAAAGTGTCATGTGATTATAAATCATGCTATATGATACCTAAAGTAAAAATGTTAACAATGGTATATATAAATATATATTTTATACATAATATGTATAAAAGAGTAAGCATACGTAATAATACTAGTAACTAGAATAACAATGAAAGGATCTATATAATACTCTCATTACAAATATTAATTAAATATTAGATACCTAAAAGAGTCAAAGTAGGAACTAGTCAAAAGTTCCTAAGTTAAACTTAAATAGATATTAAATTTACCTAAATTAAGTAAAAAGGGTTATTTCAAGAAAACAAATGACTCTTGATCTTTGGATTATTCCATCATTGTACCTTATGATTCTCAAGAGAGTTCTTGGAGAGAATTTTTTCCCAAGAGGAAAAGAAAACTGATATAGAACCTGTTATCTTAGATACAGAATCCTTACCTTAGGATCTCTAAGCTACTTGCATGTTGGAACCAACTTGGTGGGATCCAGATTGAAAGAAGGAACGGTTCTGGGTCATGGTTGCGTGGAACGTGGTAGTTCCCAAGTTATTCGGTGAACAAAAAAAGGGTCAGAACTGTTTATGTCCTTGTTAATGGTGTGTGCTTGAGTGTGAAGGGGTTTCGAGCCATTAAAATAACTTCAACTTGTAGGTATGAGGTTTCTTGATTTTCCTTATATTTTATACAGGTTTTCTTACTAAATGAAGTGATTAAATTCTAGAAATTATGAATAGAATATGTCTGTTGTAACTAGGTTTTTTTTTTAACATAAACTTAAAGGAAGCTAGACTTATTTTAGTTTACATGTTCATACAAACCCTAGATAAAAATATTTTGTTATAGGAGCATTCTATTTAATTAAACATGACAACCTAGCTAGGAGAATATAGATTAGATTTCTTATTAATTAGACTATCATAAATGCTTTTATCGGTTTTCAGAATTATAGGAAATTATATGCTCTTTATTATTTTTTGCATTACTCTCCCATCTTTATTATTTTTAAAATTCAATCTTATCTCATGTTGTAATTTTGTAGACTCTAGGTAGAACATCAACTAAGGTCAGATCATATTAAATTTAACTAATAGATCTATGAACCAAATAACTAGTTAAAATCCTCAGAAATGAAATTATCACCTTTAAAATCCAACTCTACATCTTTCTCTGCTAACAGATTTCAAATTTCCAACAAGCTTATTATTTGAACCATCGAAACTATTCTATATAATTATAGCATAAACACTCTAGATAAAGCTGAAATTAAATACCATTTCCATACTGGAACTTAAACCATTATATAGAATAAATACGATGAACATAATTAACATAGTTAAACCCTTAACCTACTGTAAACATAACAGATATAATTCTTAAACAAACCCCTTAAAATAATCTCATTATAAAAACCTCCACAAAACATGCCAGCCACCGAGACCTATTAAGGTCTGACCGTAGGCACATTTATCATTATAGATATCTCTACTATGTGCTAACCAAACTAAGAATCAATTGTATACATACAAACTGAAATATGAAAGAAATCATTCATTTAAAGGATCTGGGACTGGATCCTGTTGGCATCTATGCAAAAAAAAAAACACATAGGATTTATTGAAACACCCGTCCACACATAGATAACCTAGGATCGAATATTGTAGGCTCACTATTATTTTACATAACAAAACCAAATCAAACTCATACTCAGGAAACGAATCATGTAGGGATCAATTGAAAAAAACAAACGTTGTAAAGCCATAAAAGATTTCCACATAAACAAAAATCTTATACAATTATAAATTACACTAAAAGAAACAAACACACAGAGTATTATCCAACAAACTATTCACACGATGCGAATTTGAATGGGGATTGAATCGCATCTACCAACCTTGATTATAAGCCCCATCCTTAAAACATATTTTAATTCTCTACATTATCACAGCTTTACATTGCGTAAAATAATAGAATGAACATGATGTGCTTCCATACCAAGGTTGAGCCAAGAGGTGGATCCCTACCATAATAAACATTAAAGACAAAAACCAAGACCATTTCAAATGTAGAGGAGAAATTCATAAACCCTATTGTCAACGTTGTTACAGCCACGACAATGACAAGATATGTAGCAGTATTCCAAGCTATTGGTCGTAAGCAATAATAAACCCCAGCCATGATACATAAAATATACATTCCATAATTTAAAAGTAAAATGCACATAGTCATGATTCGATAGAGTTCCATTGCAAGAAATGGCATTGTCACACCATAAACCATCACATCATTTAAAACCAAAACATATATCTCTCCATTAAATTATCAAACCATACGATACAAAACCAAAATCTATTACAGTGCCGAGTCTTTGTTTGGACAGACATGGTTCAAAGTATCCACACTTAAACCTTCATCAAAATAGTATTTACAAATGCATCCATGGATTCCCATCATCGTAAAGGACCCAAATGTTTGACCCGTAACCAAAGCATTCACAACATTAACCCTTCTAGAACAGAGCTCACACTCTGTTACTCATTACACATAGAGGTAAACGGGCCTATGCTTTCACAGTGCTTACCTGTTGAAGGGAAGTGCATGAATTCTAAAGAGACACCAATGATCCACACATTGAAGCCACCCCTATCACCTACAAAATCAAAACAAATCACCATTAGAAGTATACTAATCCTCAAAATGAACAAACAAACAAAACCACGATGAAAAACCAGACTGAGAGCATACTATTTAATTCCAGGATGAGTCTCTTACTACATGTTGTGTTAAAGCCCGAGATCCAAAACCATGCAGAAAACCAACAACAGATTCAAATTAATCCCAACAACAACCAGACCTAAGCTTAGGGATCGTTTTCCCCATTCCTGAAGGAGCCATAAATGCACCACCCTATCTCCCACCATTGACATGATTTTTACCCACATTCATATAGTCCAAACCCCAACGTTTGTAGATTTGCACTGAACCCCCATCAAAACCCTCATTGGCATAGTTAAGCCATATTTCATGGAATATGAAATATTCCATGAAGGGTTCATCACATAAACCATAGTATTTCCAAAACTTAATATAATGCTTGCCAAGTCTTATGAATTAATCCTATAAACCTAGGCTTTACACATTCTCATCTACATGTTATAAAATACATATCAAAGGGATAAAAATTATCATAACTTCAACCATAACAATAATGTCAACCATGAAGATTGAGGTCATACAACCCCAAATCTGCGTAAACAAAGGAAGTAGGAACGGGTAGTCCTTTTCTCTTTGATATGCATAGGATAGTGCAGTATAGTTAGCATGCCATAAGATGTTGTGTTTAGTCACCACAGATACTTTCTATCAATGAAGAAACCTGCACAAAAAAGGGAAGTTTGCATTAGTTCACAAATGAACTAAGTAAACCCCGTAACATCAGGAGGAGCCATTTACCTCTCCAAGTGGTCCCTTAAGAGATACAAATCCCACCACTCCACCCCTTGATAGTTAAATGAAAGTCAGAAATTTTCATCAATAGATCCATAAAAAATGAAAAAAATCGATAACCATGAAGTAGGAAATAATTGAAACCACATACACACATGTATGTTAAATAGTAATAATTTACTCCATTTTTGAGTAATACAAACATAGTGCATAATTACATCAACATTACATAGGAAAATACATAGAAAGGTAAAGGCAGGTTACAACACTTTGACCTAGTAAACAATGACAGACATATTCCACAAAAGATGAATTAATGTCCATGATAGGTAGTATTTAAATAGCCTACATTTTTTTTTCAAATTTTGGGGACATTACAAGTGGTATCAAAGCCCAGTTTCAACACTAAGAGACTTAATGCACATGCCAAACACTCGTTGCAAAAAATAAATTGTGTTTTTTAAATGTTGTTAACTAACATAAAATTTCCGGTTATTAAAATTTTAAATTGTAGGGTTCAAAAAACAGTTCAAATCATGAACACAGAAGAAGACAACAACTGACAAGGAAAACTGAATACCCCCACATGGGAAGAGGAACTGGTAGTTGAATTAAATTTTGATATACTAAAAAGCATACAAATTCTTCAGGAAGACTCATAGAGTTTCAAGGATGATAATATGAATGAAAGAAAAGAACAACAAGCAATTAATGAAGCTTTGCTACAGAACATGATGGGAGGAAGCCCGCATGGATAGTCCACTCATTCAACCAACAAGTTCAAGAAAGAGTTCTATCATAAATGGGCTAGCAATGCAAAGGAAGAAGGGATAGATGAACACACCTCTGAACCTCTAGAAAGATATTATCATAGCCTTTCTAGTGATAATTCCATTTCTCCTTATAGAAAGAAACATAGAAATGATACAAACCTCCAAGGAGAGTTCAGAAAGATAAGAGCCCCAACATATGAAGGAGAGATGAACACTGGGGAAAATGCTAGAGAATGGATTCTTGGTATGAGAAAATACTTCCAAGTACACACCTACTGGAGTGAGATGAAATCCCGTCTAACCATCTATAATCTAAATGGAAAAGCGGGGAGATGGTGGAGAGACCCAAATCATACCAAGAGAGATGAGGTAAAAGAAATATGATAGAGTAACTTTCATAGAATTTTTCAGAAGAGATACATGTCTGAAATATTATTCGACAGGAAGGTGGAAGAGTTCTGCGAGTTAAGATTGGGTTCCATAACCATGGACTCTTTTATTAACATATTTTTGGATATGTTACATTATGTGCCATACATAAAGGACAAGAAAGTGAAAATACAATAGTTTTTAGGATTTCTTCCTCCCAACTTTATGGAGAGGATTGAATTTGACATGCCTAAAACATTGGAAACCACCCTCCACAAAGCTAGGATTTTTCTATGAACATGGGAAGAGTAGGAAAGAAAACATCAACAAAAGTAGATACAGGTCTAGGACCTTCTCGGACAAACACAAACCAGATTTCAACCCACCTCCTTATAGAAAATAGAACAAAATTTTTGTAGCCAATAAGAACTTCAATAGGATAGGTACGAAGCCATATGTACCAGCTCCAAATGCTAACAAACCAAAAACCAATGGGGGAACCAATGTTTCCTCATTGTAAATCAGATGCAGGAAATGCCAAGGGCCCCATTATTCCTGAGACTGTAAGAACAAGACCAATGGAGTCTTGCACAAATTACAAGAAGAAACGATGGTAGAGGACATAGCTAGAACACCAAGGATTTATGCAGCCTTGGATGGCTGATAGGAAGACCATCAGGCTACCATGGTTGAGATAGAAGTTAAGGTTTCCACCACTTCTATTTCAATATTGATTGACCTTGGTGCTTGATGAAGCTATTTATCACCTAAAATTGTTGATTTATGTAAACTAGACAAGGTTAAACATGGGAAACTTGGCTGGTGCAATTATCCACGGTATGAAATGAAAGGTTTCTGAAATAGTTATAGATTCTAAGGTAAACCTGAATGGTTTCCCTACTAGGATAAATCTGAACGTTATACCCTTAGGATCATATGATATACTTATCAGCATGGACTAGTTGGAACAACACCATGTCATGCTTGATTGTTTTACATAAGTGAATATTGTGTACAGATAGCCAAGGGAATTAGGTAAATATTCAAGGTATACACAAGAAATTTTATTTAAAGAATATATCTTCTTTAGAAGGAAAGAAGTGCATTAGAAAAGACTACAAACTGTTTGCAGTGAACATCTAGGACATAGAAACTGAAAAAGAACAACACATGATGGAATTTCCAGTTCATGTAGACTTCACATATGTGTTTCCTGAGCAGATACTAGGATTACCACCAAAACGAGACCTAGATTTTTCCATAGAAATAACACCAGGGTGAGTTTCATCTTCAAAATCCCCTTACCGAATGAGCACACAAGAGTTGGTGGAAATAAAACTGCATTGGCAAGATTTGATTGAGAAGGGATATGTCTGACTGAGTCTATCCCCTTGGGGAGAACCAATACTTTTTGTAAATAAGAAGGACACTATGATGTGGATGTGCATCAGTTACTGCCAACTTAACAAGATGACCATCAAGAACCGATACCTACTCCCTAGGATCAATGACTTGTTCGATAAGGTAGGAGGAGCCAAGATATTTTTGAATATCAACTACCATCGGGTATGGATCTATAAAATTGAGCACAAAGATCAATGGACCAGCACACAACTCACAAGAAAGATCACACAATTTTACTCAGAAATTGAAGAATGAAACCGTGCAAAAATGGCTTGCAACTGTGAAAGCTTTCATTAATCAAAAGTACTTAGATAATTAACTGCAATGAAGTACAATGGATAAATAGCCACATGAAATTTGAATCCATGTGAGGAAGTTTGAATTGGTTGGACTCTACTTGACTGAATGGTTAACTGACCTTGTCTAAATCATTATTGGAGTTCATCAGAGTTCAAAATCTAAACTCAAGTGTCTAGTTCAGTGTTGACTAATCTAACTGACTAAGGTAGGTGAGTAAATGTGCGTCACCTGCATGTAGCCATGCAATCTTGGCTCTAACTAAATAGAATGAAGTGTAGGGAACTAGAACTGAATGTAACTGACTCCTAACTAAGCTAACTCAACTGATGGAGGTTGGTATCGGCACTCCCAGTGGACCCTAATTTGTAGATATTGATCTAGGATGCTCCTAAATTGATGCATGCAAGTGAAATTAGTGGAAATTGGCCTCAATTA
The DNA here is from genome assembly GCA_001517045.1 of Pseudotsuga menziesii. Lineage (NCBI taxonomy): Eukaryota > Viridiplantae > Streptophyta > Pinopsida > Pinales > Pinaceae > Pseudotsuga > Pseudotsuga menziesii. Next base: position 157,766 of record LPNX010204833.1, on the reverse strand, counting down.
GTGTTCCCCGCACTTTATTAACTAGTACATGTTCCCCAATTACGCCAAGTGGACCCAATGGTGCTAGTGACTAAAAATACACGGAAAGGATTCCCATTTTAGACATGACTCTTGATTTAGACATAAATGACCAAATTGGAAAAGGGAGGATTATAATCCTAACGCCCCCCTGAATGCTAACTTGGACAATTTGTGGGCCCTAGTAACTAAGACCATAGGTCACCCATTACAGCAAGAAAAGTAAAGTAATTGCTCAATACAAGGATCTAGGGAAGAAAACACATGAGAAAAAATCCCCCCCTCTAACTAAGAAGATAGAATCAGGATTCAAGTTTGAAATACTTGAAAATATATTGCTGCAATCTCTTTCATGTAGCAAGGCATCATGAATGATGTTCTATGCATAGGTATCCAGGGGCATGGCATGTAGACTTCTCTATCTTCTCTCAAAATGATGATGGAAGGAAGGAGGAATGTAACCTTTTCCTCTTTCTGGCTGAAGAGGTGTATGATCCACTCTATTCTTTTGAATGTAGTTAGATTGATCCCCTACCATGTAGCATCTTAGAGGGAGTCTATTGCATCTCTTTGAAGGAGGTAAGATTGCATGACATAGAGAAAGGTTATTAGTCTTCTGAGTGTCAAATGGATTTCCAGTCATCTTCCTATATTCCAGTTTGGAAGTAGGGACTGGATATGGATCTGAATCACCCTGAATCTCAATCTCATAAATTGATGTAGATGGATCTGGAATACTAGTCAAAACTGCAAAAGAAGTAGATGGATTTTTTTTACCTTCCCTTGCAAGTGGCTATTGAGAGTGCACTGGTTCTAAAAATGGCACGAAGTTTGAGAACTCATATGCATTGGAGGCATGATTTGTAGCACCCTTCTCTATGATGTTCCCAATAGAGATATATGGGATCTCCATTGAGTCAGGACCAAATATGAATTGCTTTGGAGAGCCAGTATGAGTCATCTGGTATACAGATAACATATCTATAGCTAAGGAGGGAACATAAAGCACATTTTGAAATTTCCATGTTCAAGATTGATAGATCCCTTCCATTTGCCTTTAAATTTACTATTATTCCCATCTGAATACTAGGACCATTAATATATTACAAGGAAGAGAATGATTCTCTGGATTCAACCATATTATTGGAAGCTCCAGAATCAATGAGGAAGGCATGTGTTGTTGAGCAGCTAGCCTTCAGTGCATGACATGTCTCTTCATGTTCTTTAGTTTCTTCTCTATGGTCAACCTTCCTTACACTAGTAGGTATAGTAATGTTATGTTTCTTCAGAAGAAGAGCCATCTCATCAATTTTTCTATTCATACAGGAGCTTTCTTAATGAAATCCCCTTCCACAGTAAGAACAAAGTGTCTTTCCTTTGTCATTCTTCTTGCTTTTCTTTAAACCTGAAGGCTCATTTGACTGCTCTTTCTCCACAACAGACTCATCCTTTTTCTTCCCTTTATCATTCGCTATCTTAGGTCCTCCTGCAGCCAGTTCTTGATCTCTGGAAGATCGAATGATCCCCAATTGGATAAACTTGTCATGCTCCTGAGTGAGAGATTCAATGAAGTAGTTTAGAGTAGGAATCCTCCAATTTGGAGTGGTGATATTCACTGAATGAAATGTTGATATAAAGAATGAATAGTCTTGACCAATTTTTGATAGAATGGCAAGGATGATTTGATCATCCTCCATCTCAACCTTACACAGGTTCAACTGGAACACTATATTCTTGAATTTAGTGAAGAATTCATTTAGTGTTTTGAAATTGGCTGGATGAAGAGAAATCAACTCATTCTTGAGCTGATAGATCCTTAGATCATCCTGCTTGTCAAATAAGGATGCAAGATTATCCCAAACCTACTTGGGAGTCTTCAATCCATTGATGTGGAAGAGAAGATCTTGAGATATTGAGAGGAACAAGCATCCATAGGCTTCATCAAGCCTATTGAAGTACTTTTCTTTGCCAACATAATGGATTGGCTCTACCTCTGCCTCCATTGTAAGTTTGAAGAGTCTTTTGGAGCGTATCTACATCTCCATGTCCGCATTCGATTGGTGATAGTTGAAAGGAGTGAGAATCTCTATTGGAGGGTCCATCTAGAATGCAGTGAAGAAGACTGAGATGTTGTAGCGAATGTAGTGAAGAGGAATGATAAACCTATAAATCACACAATCAAACAAACAAAATAAGGTCAACATTCTGCACTTTTGGAATTTCCTTCACACCCAACATAGTTGATCAAGCAAGCTTGATCAACAATTCCTTAAGTTGGTATATTAAGTGGTAAATTCTCCACTTCTGGTGCAGTACTAGAAGGAGCAATTTTGCTAAAAAAAAATGGATCCAAGTATGAATGTGTAGTAGGATAAGTGCCTTGTCCTGTCGAGGCTCTAATACCATGTAAAATCAAGCACAAATATATATGGAACAACACACAACTCACAATAAAGATAACACAATTTTACTCAGAAATTGAAGAATGAAATAGTGCAAAAATGACTTGCAACTGTGAAAGATTTCATTAATCAAAAGTAATTAGATAATTAATTACAATGAAGTACAATGGATAAATAGCAACATGCAATTGAAATCCATGTGAGGAAATTGGAATTGGTTGGACTCTACTTGATTGAATGGTTAACTAACCTTGTCTAAATCATTATCGGAGTTCATCAGAGTTTAGAATCCAAACTCAAGTGTCTAATTCAGTGTTGACTAGTCTAACTGACTAAGGTGGGTGAGTAAATGCACCTTGCCCGCATGCATCCATGCTATCCTAGCACTAACTGAATGAAAAAGGGTGTAGGGAACTAGGACTAAATGTAACTGACTCCTAACTGAGCTTGACTAGTCACCAACTGAACTCAACTGGTGGAGGTTGGCATCGGCAATCCTAGTGGCTCCTAATTTGTAGGGATTGATCTAGGAGGTGCATAAACTGATGCATGTAAGTGCAATCAATGGAAGTTGGCCTCATTTAGTGTTCCCCACACTTTAGTAACTCGTACATGTGCCCCAATTCTGCCAAGTGGACCCAATGGTGCTAGTGATTAAAAATAGATTTAAAGGACTCCCGATTTAGACATAAATGACCAATTTGGACAAGGGAGGATTATAATCGTAACAAGATATGGGACAAGGATATTCATAAAACCTCCTTTCATATGAGGTACAACCACTATGATTTTGTAGTGATTCCATTCAGGTTGACCAATGCACCCACGAACTTTATATGTATGATGAAAAATATCTTCAGTAAATACCTGAATAAATTTGTTTTGGTATTTATAGACGACATCCGATTTTACTCTAAGAGTAAAGAGGAACATAAGGAACATCTCCAGATAGTACTACAAGTTTTATGGGAACACCAGACCTACGCCAAGTTTAGTAAATGTGATTTTTACAAACTACAGATACAGTACTTGGGTGACATCATCTTAGAGAAGGGGATATATGTGTACCCAGAAAATATTAGAGAAATATAAGATCGGCCTATCCCCACTAGTGTCATCGACATTAGGTCCTTTTTGGGATCAATGAGTTACTATTGAAAGTTCGTTGAGAAATTTTTGAGGATAGCTTGTCCAATGAACTCTTTGAAAAAGAAGGAGAACAAGTTCTTATGGAGGACCAAGTGTGAGGAAAGTTTTCATAATATTAAACAACTTTTGAAGACTCCACCAATACTATGAATTGCAGATCCTGATGGGGATTTTTTTTGTTTGCACGGATGTCGGAAAGGAAGGGATTGGAGGAGACCTCTTGTAGAATGATTGTGTGATCTGTTATGAATCATGGAAGTTAAAGGAACATGAACAAAACTACCCCACCCATGATCTTGAGTTAGTAGCCATCATCCACACCTGGAAGATGCAGACGCACTACCTCATGGAGAAGAAATTTCTTTTGAAAACAGTCAATATGAGGCAGAAGTATTTTTTTGAGCAACTAGATATAAATTCCAGGAGGGCCATATGGTTGGGTTTCCTTAGTGAGTACCATTTCTATTTAAATCATATAAAGGGCAAGGAAAAAAAAATTGTGGATGCTTTAAGGCGACGAGCTTATATGATATATGAGGTGAATTTAAGCCAAACTGATTCAGAATTACAAGAGAGAATTAGAACAACCAACAGAGTTTACCCTTTCTATGTTGAAATCCTCAAGAAGGTCCAAGAGGATAGCTTGTTTCAGCAAAAAAAAGGGTGCAAGGTAGATGAAATAGGATTGTTGTGGTCCAAAGAAAGATTGTATGTTCCAGAAGAAGGGGACATTAGGTCTAGCATCCTCATGGAATTTCATTAGACACCCTACTCAAGGAATTTGAGATATCAAAAGATGATATCCATAGTAAAGAAACACTTTTTCTAGCCTAAGTTAAAGGCCGACATAGTGTTGTTTATCGCGAAATGTCAAGAATGTTAGTTGCTCAAAGCTGAGCACCAACATCCTTTGGGATTCTTGCATCCATTTACCATTTCGGAATGGAAGTGGGAGATCATTAGTATGAAATTTTATTATAGGTATACCAAAGAGTAAGAAGCAAAATGAATCTAAATGAATCTATCTTTGTAGTAGTTGACAAGTAGTCAAAAGTAGCACACTTCATTCTAGTGAAGTCGACCTACAAGGTAGTACACATTGTTGGCATCTTCTTAAAAGAGATATTCATATTGCATGGGATACCCAAGGAAATCATCTCGAATTGGGATACAAATTTTACTGACAACTTTTCTTCCTTATTTTCCCAATTAGAGACGTAGTTAACCTTTAGCACTGCTTTCCACCTGAAGACTAATAGGAAGACAGAGTGGGTTAGCCAAATTTTAGAGGACAAGTCGAAGATGTATGTCATGAACAAGCCCACCATGTGGGAATATTACCTGCATCTTGTAGATTTTGCATATAACAATGGATACCATACCTCCGCCAAGATGAGTCCCTTCGAGGTACTCTATGGATGAAAGTGTAGAACACCGGTTACTTGGGACAGCCCGGTGGATCGGCTCATGTTAGGGCATGAGTTCTAAATGACTTGGAACAATTGGTTACCAAGGTCCAACTGAACCTTAAAGAAGCACAAGATTCCAGAAGAGTTACGTGGACAAGAAAAGAAAATATTAATATTATCAGATAGGTTACCATGTTTACTTGAAAGTAAAAGCAAAAAGAATCTCCTTGAGCTTGGGAAGGTGTGGAACGTTAGCACCAAGATTTTGTGGACCATTTGAGACACTGGCCAAGAGAGGGCTAGTGGAATATGAACTAGCTTTACCTGCTCACATAAGACTTCATAAATTTTTCCACGTATCCTTAATAAAGAAATATGTATATGATACTAAACATGTGATTGATTGGTCCTTGTTACAGGTGGAATATGAAGGGGAGTTTGTACCTGAACCCCTTCATATACTAGACAAGAGAGAGGTGCAGCTCAGGAAGTGCACCATAGCCTAGTTGAAAGTGCAATGGAAGCACTTTGAGGCCGATGAGGCTACTTGAGAGAATGAATCCACCATGATAGAGGATTACACCACCTTGTTTCATGATTTCATTCCTATTTCATAGAACACAATGGATGGTGTTGTTCTAAGAAGGGAAGGATGTAATATCCCAAATTTTTGACCTGACACTTACGGGCATAAGCCCCATTGCTTATGATGTTGCTTTGATGTTTTATTTTGTATATTGGTCATACTACCCCACTGCACATGGGAATGATGATTTGTTTGATAAATTGGGTGTAATCCAATTGCATATGTTTTATGTATATTGTTTCATGTGTTGGGCGTGGACCCTGAAGCACATAATCAATGATATATTTGTGCTGAGTGCAAGCTTTGAAGCACATGAGTATTTGATGTTTTTTTATTGAGTGAGAATATCTGGAGAACATAATTATTTAATGTTTGTGTTGAGCGAGAATCTCTAGAACATGAGTATTTTATTTTTGTGTTGAGAGAGAGGCTCTAGATAACATGAGTATTTTAATGTTTGTGTTGAGCAAGATTATCTGGAGCACATGAGCTATGAAACCTTTGTGTTGAGTAGGAAGCTTTGAAGCACATGAAAATATAACAATTGGAAGTGTTGGGCATAAGATCTGGAGCATTCCAAGTTGATGTTGAGCATAAGCTATGGAAAATTGTATCCTTGGCCATTGTATCCCAAGGTGTATCCTATAAATACATCCTAGCATTAGTGTTGAGAGAGGAGATCTAGAATTGCACTAAGTTTGTAACTCCCTATTTCTTAGTGTTGAGTATGGGCTCTGGATAAATGCTAGGAGTTACTGAAAATTTAATATGTTGAGTGAAAAAGACTCCGATAAAACATTGATCGCATCTTACTTATTTTTAAGTGCTTAAATGAAATTTTGAATTTTTGTATCTCATCAAGTACTGAAGAGCTACCATGTTAAATGAGGTAATCCAACATGCAAAGAGGTTTAGAGTTTCCTAAACTAGTTGACCTAACCCCTACCTGAAGACCTTAATAAAGAAAATGACTATAAGCTAAAAAAAAAGTGTCACGTGATTAGGGATCATGTTATATGATACCTAAAGTAAAAATGTTAACAATGATATATATAAAAGAGTAACCATAAGTAACAATACTAGTAACTATAATAATAATGAAAGGATCTATATATTAGTATTATTACTAATATTAATTAAATATTAGATACCTAAAAGAGTCAAAGTAGGAACTAGTCAAAAGTTCCTAAGTTAAACTTAAATAGATATTAAATTTACCTAAATTAAGTAAAAAGGGTTATTTCAAGAAAACAAATGATTCTTGATTCAACTGCCCCTTTTCCTAAAAATTCTGTCTATAAAGACCCAAGCCAAAGAGAGGCTTGGGGATCTTTGGATTATTCCATAATTCTACCTAATGATTTTCAAGAGAGTTCTTGGAGAGCATTTTTTCCCAAGTAGAAAAAAAAACTGATACAAAACCTGTTATCCTAGATAGGAAAGCCTTACCCTAGGAGCTCTAAGCTACTTGCATGTTGGAACCAGCTCGGGGGGATCTGGATTGAAACCATGAACGGTCATGGTTGGGTGGAATGTGGTAGTTCCCAAGTTATTCTGTTAATTGAACAAAGGTTAGAACTATCTATGTCCTTGTTAATATTGTGTTCTTGAGTGTGCAGAGGTTTCCAACCATTAAAATAACTTCAAATTCCAGGGATGATGTTTCTTTATTTTCCTTATATTTTATACAGGTATTCTTAATAAATGAAGGGATTAAATTTTGGAAAGATTAATAGAATATGTTTGCTGTAACTAGGTTATTTTGTTTACATAAACATACAAATAGCTAGGCTTATTTTATTTTACATGTTCATACAAACCCTAGACATAAATATTTTGTTATAGGAGTATTTTGTTTACTTAAACATGATGGCCTAGCTAGGAGAATATAGATTATATTTCTTAGTAATTAGACTTTCATATATGCTTTTATTAGTTTTGAAAACTATAGGAAATTATATGTTGTTTATTATTTCTACATTACTCTCCATCTTTATTATTTTTAAAATTCTGCCTTATCTCATGTTGTAATTTTATAGACTCTAGGTAGATCATCAACTAAGTTTAGATCATATTAAATTTAACTAATAAATCTATCAACTAAATAATTAATTAAAATCCAAAGAAACAAAATTATCACCTTTAAAATCCAACTCTACATCTCTCTCTGCTAGCAAATTTCATATTGTCGGCAGGCTTATTATTTCAACCATCAAAACTATTCTATATAACTGTAGCATAAACACTATGCATAAAGCATAAATTAAATACCATTTCCATATTGGAAATTAAACAATTATATAGCATAAATATGATAAACATAATTAACATAGGTAAACCCTAAACCTATTGTAAACATAACAAAGATAATTCTTAAACAAACCCCTTAGAATAATCTCATTATAAAAAACTCCACATAACATGCCAGCCATCAAGACCTTTTAAGGTCTGACCATAGGAACATTTATCATTAAATATATCTCTACTATGTGCTAACCAAACTAAGAATCAATTTTATACATAATACAAACCAAAATGTTAAACAACGTATTCATTTAAAGGAGCCAAGATCGAATCCTGTTCGTATCTCTGCCAAAAAAAAAACACACACGGTGTGCCAGGATCAAATCCTGTAGGGATCGATTGAAAAACACCAACACTGTAAAGCCATAAAATATTTCCACATAAAACAAAATATTATACAATTATAAATTACTCTAACATAACCAAACGCACAGAGTATTATCCAACAAACTATTCAGAGGCTGTGTATTTGGATGGAGGTTGAATCACAGCTACCAAGCTCGACTATAAGCCGCAGCCTCTAAACATAATTTAAATTACTGCACTGTCACAGGATTACATTGTGTAAAATAATAGAATGAACATGTTTCATTTCCATACCAAGGTCAAGCTAGGCTCATGGATGAGAGGTGAAACCCCACCATAATAAACATTAAAGAAAAAAACCCAAACCATTTCAATTGCAAAGGAGAAATTTATAAACCCTACTGTCAACATTGTTATAGCCATGAAACAAACAATATATGCAACAATATGCCAAGCTATTGGTCATAATCAATAATAAACCCCATCCACGATACATAAAATATACATTCCATAATTTACAAGTAAAATGCACATAGTCACGATTCAACATAGTGCGATTGTAAGCAATGACACTGTCATGCCATAAACTATCACATCATTTAAAACCAAAATGCAGAGCTCTCCATTAAACTATAAAACCATACAATACAAAACCAAAATCTATTACAGAGCTGAGTCTTCATCTAGATAGACATGGATCAAAGTCTCCACACTTAAATCGCCATCGAAATAGTATTTACAAATGCATCGCTATATGCCAATCATCACAAAGGACCCAAATTTTTGACCCATAACCAAAACATTCACAATGTTAAACCTTTCAGAATAGAGCTCACACTCTAGTACTCATTACACGCAGAGGTCATGGGGGCTTCACTTGTTGACCAATATCCTATCATGTTAGTTCATATTGTGGGTTTTAAAATTATCAAAAATCGAACCAATATATTGCAGGTATTGGGGGTATGAGGGGTTTAAGGTGGGGGTGGGTAGGGAGGTTTATAAGGATTGAGGTATAAAAAGGGGTTTGGAGGAGGTTTTAATTATTAGGAAGGTTTTCAAAAAAAAGAGTCTGGGTCAATATCTCTCGAAATGAAGGGTATTTTTTAATATCCCACGATTGCATGTGCTATGTGAGAGGTTCACTAAGTGAAGTCCCCGTGGCAGAGGTAAAAAGGCCTATGCAATGATTACTCATTAAAGGGAACAACATGTAGTCCTATTGAAGCCCCAACTATGTATGTGCCTAATAAGGGTGCTTAAGGCTTTCAACACATGGAGAAAACCTAGCCAAAGGATTCAAACAATCCCACGCAGGTATGTTCTATCCTCGATTTGTTTGGTATGGTAATCCCCCACAGATACTTTTGTAGCCTCCGCTGGATTATGGGTGGATTTGATCCAGAATGGATTTTTTTTCCCAAATGGAAAACAAATAGTTGAGAAAATAAAAAGGCAAGCTAAAACCTAACTAGGAATAAGAAACCTAATCTAAATTTGAACTACTTCGAGAAGATGTTGAAGGATTACAGGTTGTCTTGAGTTATGTGAAGAACAAGCAATTTATCATATTGACAAAAATGTAAATAAGATAAAATTGTACTTATTGAAATTACAATCATTTAATGAAAATTAAATAATAGTAAATAAGTATTAAACCATTCAAGGTAACCTGCAGGTGCTCAAGTTAGTTGAAAAACCAACTTATAAACTATGAAACTTTTACTACTGAAACCTTTGCAGAAATAGATAAAGACAGTTCATAAAATAAATTTCATGAGGATTTATCAATGTATTTAAAATTAATACAGATAAATCAGATTTAAATAAACACATTAATCAATTACAAATGACTCACACTACTATCTGAGCATTTGGAACAATAAAACTAAAACTTGTCAAAGAAATTTGATAGATCAAGTACAAGAGATAAGAAATGCAACACTGTATTTATTAAGAATTCTCTGTAACAAATTACACAAAACCTTGACAAAAAACTAAAGTATTATTCAATCCCTTGTATCACTATCCCCTTTCCAAAAGTAAAAAAGGTCCCTCATACATTAGAGATTATTTACTTAAAGAATTATTACAAAAAATAGAATCCCCCCTAAAGGGGATAAAAAAACATAAAGAAGGCTAATATCCTAAGAAATATTTCTATAGCCCCCAAATTTGTAGCAACTCCTTGACATTTGGATAAGTAACAGATTCTATACCAAGTTGAGAATTACACTTATAATCTTCGACCTCATGCTTAGCCAACTTATGCAAAACTCGGATACACACATGGATCTTGTTTTGTATTGCAAATGGTTGTTTGATTAACTGCTTTACATTGTGTATGCTAATGTGGTCAAGTTCCTTGATTTTCTCTGCTTGGTCATCCATTCATTGCTCTACCTACTTGATCATCAGTCCAGGTGGACATGCCTTTTCAATATGCTCCATGGTAGGAAAAGATAAATCTGTCATAATATTATCAACTACATACCATCTTCTACCACAGATATCCTGAGCTTTCGTTATGGCTTTAGCCACTGTATCATCCAAGTCTTCCCAACCTCTCAAAATAGTTCTGGCTCTTTTAAACTAAAAAGTGGTGAGAAGAGTAATATTATCAGGTTTTTCCTTCATGTACCTCTGCCAATATGTGAACTCATCATAAGCTTTCGAGGCCTATTGTTTTTTCTTAATTAAGTTTTCTAGAACAACCGACATCTTGTCAAACACCATGTGAGTTTCAAATATATCAGCTAGAGTTTTGAATAACTCACATACCAAATTATAGTGTTCTTTGTTAGTTCTGATGGCAAGTTCTTTAAACTCTTCTTGAGAAAATTTGGAAAATGAGGATGAAGCTGCACTTGCAGTTGCATCTTCATTTTTCCTTCTTAACACTGCAACCTTTTGAACCAAAGTGAGATTTTCATTCTTTTCCTTTTGTAGCTCTTCACTGAGAGTATCATTCTTCTCTTGAAGTTCACCCTACTTGGCCTCATGTTGTTTCTTGAGATTCTCTAGTGCTTCTTTCAGACTGACAATTTCTTCCTTTTGTTTATCAAATTCTCTGCTTAAACAATTGACAGCATCCAGATTGGCACCTGTGAAAGATCCTAGAACAAAAGCTATATTTGTAGCATAGGTTTGTGGGTCACTTGATTACTGTGCCCATATAACTTCATTTACCATTGACACATCCATATCATTTTGATCTCTGTTCCTCTTCTTTCCCCACTTCACCACTAATCTTTCATCTTTACTATATCTATATTCACAGAAGGACACCACAAAGTCTTCACTGAACTCATCTCTGACCTCAACAATAGGGGCTTCGCTAATGCCCGTGGAAATCAAGGATGAAGTTTAAGTTGTGGTTTGAGAATGCATAGACATAGTGATATGAGAGGTAGCAGGGGAAGGAACAACATTCTCGGGGAGAGTAACTTCAGAAGCTGAAGAAATTTCATGAACAAAAGCTTCCACAAAAGAAATATGCATAGTAGTGGCTTCGAGTAGTGATGATGATGACACTGTTGTAATTTTCTCAGACATAAAAGATGACATTGAGATGAATGAATAGATATGCGAAGGGGTTTTGAAAACTATAGTTACAACAGATGAAGGAATAGACATATCCATAGGAACAAGTGTGATTGACTAAGGAAAAATGGCATTTTGATAAAGCTCAGTCATAAAAGGAGTCACAACAGAACCATCAGAAAATGATGATAAAGCAATTATTGAGGAAAGAAGTATTATGGAAGAAGAGGGAGCAGACTGACAAGAAGGTTGACACCGAGGAAGGGGAATTGAAAGATTACCATTGCTATCATTGGTGAGATTTTGGAACTCATTACTAGTATCAACAGTAACAGGAACAAGAGAACTTATACCCTCCTCCTCCCCTGAATGAGTCAGGTCAATATTAGGAATAGTAATGGAGATATCTCTCTTCTTTAAAGGTTTTTCCTCAACTTGAGTTTGTCCAGGTTGAGTCTTTTCAACCAAAGTGGATACTTGGACAACTCTAGTTGACTGAGAAGTTGCAAATTCTTTTGTATTCAGTGCCAAAGTCATTATGTTCAGCTTCATCTTTATCTGCTCTCAAGTCTGTAAATAGTATTTAACCTAATGTTCCACAGATACATGGGGAATTTCTCCCATGGGTGCTTTCCATTTATCCAAGCCTGATCTGGTTTCCATAGATACATTTTTGGATGCTAATGCTTCCTTTGTTGCAACTTGAGCTTGTCTTTCTTCCCTATCCTTGGCCACCCTTTCCAGGATGTCCAACTCCATAGACCTGTAGTGTTTTACCCTATCTTTGATCTCCTTCTGGTACTGCAAGATATGGATTTTCTCTTCTTTTCATTTAGGCCTTTCCAGGACTTCATAAAATGTATCTATTCCCTGATAAATGAAATCATCCATAATTTTTTCATGAACATAACCTTCTTTAAAATGATTTTGCTTTAGGTGGATATCAACAATACCTTTAGGATCATGCTGTCTTTTTCTTGGAAAACCAAGTTTAAGTGACATTATGTGGTCACTCAACTCCGATGCACAAGTAGAAGTGGGTACGCTCAAGGATCCAAGGGGAATAGGAAACCTGGGCCAAATTTTCCTCTTTGGTGCAGCACATTTTTTGTAGATCCCCTAAGTAACTGTCTGAAAAGAGATTTCTTCTAGGACCAGCCTGTCTGGTATGACCTTAGGCAACCTATGAGCAGAGTTGCTTCCATAAGTCCTGATATAGGTGAAAGATTCACCAAGATACCAGTCTCCCATATTGGCTATGATATCTTTTGCTTCCATTGAGAATGCATGGGCTTCTTTGTTGAAAATTAGAAAAAACACCTAGCCAAGGAAGCTTTCACATATATCATAGAACCTAGCCACATAGTTTCCATCTGCGAGCTCGGAATGATAATTATGTATAGGCAAGGTTGGTAATTCCCAACTCCATCCCAAATTAGGGGAATGGAAATCAACATAGAAGATGTGCACAATAAAGGTAGTAAGGTAAAAATTGGTCTTTTTCTTAGCAGTGGATTTTTGGAACTCTTGTATGGCGTTTTTGAGTTCCAAGGACAATATTGAGGCCCAAGGGAAATATTCACCTGTACTTATAATATGTTGAGCGATGGGAGCCCATTCCTCTTTAAAGAAAGAACAATTGGGAAGACCATAAAGCCTGCATAACATCACTGCAAGCAGGGAGTAAGTCTCTTTAAACCATTCAACAAGGTACAGTTCATCTTTCCTTTCGAAAAATTTGTGTGGTTCAATCATGCAGGATTTAAGCATTTGGTCGAAATTGAATTTGGATTTGGCAGTGTTAACAAAGTATGCATCAAGGAGCTGGGTATAAGGTTTAAGAGCATACATTTTGACAAAGGTTTCAAGGTGTAAATTGGCTAGCTGAGACCCAGTATAGGTATTAAAAGAACGATCTTTCACATTGACATGGTCTACAATCCATCTAACGACATCATTATAAGGTAGGATAGTCGGCCTTGCAGCAATCATATGTAGGCCAGAATCTCTAATTCTCTCATAAACAATTTGGTCATTCTGGAGGTCTGAGAGGTCATTGTTATCGAAAATTGAGTAAACCTAGGACCATTCAAGATGATAAGTTTCAGTTACTCGGCTACTAGTATCAGAAAATACGTCAAAATTCAATTATTTGGTGAACATGTGATTCTGGAGAGTTTTACTCCTAGTAAGTCTGGGGGTTTTGGATGACACCATGTGTAATTTTGAATACTTTTACTAGAATTAAAATTGAATTATACAGGAAGCACATTAAACAGTTCAAATTTGTGAAAGAATGACTTAGTGACCAACCTGAAACTGCAGTAAACAATGTTGGAATTGTGCAGGGAAATATGGAGGTAAAATCACAAAGCAGAGCGAATTACAACCATAAAAGACAGTGAAAAATAGTAAATTAATCCATCATATTTATAATTCCCAAGAAATAATATAGACCGTCAGATGAGGGAAAAAAGAAAAAGAACGGTCAGGATCATATTTGTGGGATGCGAGATCAAAAAGAAAATTGCAAGTTTATTAATTGTTCCACAAGTTCCGAGATGTAGAGTGCGAAATAGAGAAATAGCAAAAAATTATTCAATCAGCTCCGCACCCTGCATTCTGCATCTTGTGGGATGCGGGATGCAGGATGCAGAAATACGCAAACCAAAACGCAAACAAATAATAACCCTGCAACCCGCATTCCGCAAGTTGTGGGATGTAGGTTTAAAAAATGAAATATCAAAATAAAAGGTTTCATGCATTCCGCAACTTGCAAGTTGTGGGATGTAGGATAGAAAATCAATCCAAACAAAATTCCAATCTTTATGTATTAAAACAAACAAATCAAACATGGATTTTTGGAATTTTGGTTAAGTTAAGGAATCCCAAGAGTCAAAATAAAAATCTTAACGAAACCCTTTAAGATTACGAAGAGTCTTACCAAGTAATATTCATATCTGTAATTTGGCTCCTGTGTCAAAATGACATGGGATCTATTGTACCTACAACGAATGGTGATTGGCTGGGAGAACTAGTTATCTCTGCAAATAAATAATCCTATCCAATCAAACCTATCAGTAGGAAAATGATTAACTCTCAAGAAATGTTAACATAAGAATGTAACCAATCAGAAATTAATGAAATTATTAATGCACTCCCATCCAAGGTCATGAAAAGAAAATGCACCTCTGATTCAAACGTCATTGGAGGATAGGGTCATCTGAACTGAGGATTACATAGTCATGTAGTTTAAATCTGAATCTAAAATTAGACCTTTACCACTTTGGTTTTCACACAGGGCCTCTTAACCATCATTTATTCTTTCCCCATATTTTTTTTATAAACTGAATGCAAAAGCAAGATTGCAATGACATAGGACCACTGCCCCATGTTCTGGTGATCAGTGCCATTCACAGGCATGACCTGGAAATTAAACAAGTCAGCTCGGTAAGGAGACCTCTTGTCTTCCAACTATAGGGATGAAAGCAGCTATCATGGATTGGGAACCATCTGGTGATAGTTTCAGTCCAACATCAAGCCCATGATCATAGTGAGGCTTGCCTTAGATAGAACCCCCTCTTCTTGATGTACCATGATTTCTTGTTTGGGGGTTGATTGGGATTTTATGTCAAACATGAATTACAAGATACTTCCATGGTTTGGTGTCGATGTGTAGGTAGTGTTACGAACTGATGCTCTACAGATCATGAGTGGGCCGACTTATGATAGGATCTCCCATCTTCTAGAGAACTAGAAGCCATCTCCCCACATTAAATGGAAAAGATGTCATTCCACTGAGCACCTATGAACCTAATGAGCTGGATCATGATGAGACCCCTCATCTTGTAATCCACATAATAAATTATATGATCATTGCTAAATCCCAAAGATTAATACTGACGAGGCTATAAAGATATGCCACAGTGCCCTGATGAAACCTTAGACAGGGTGAACCTTTCCTTCCACAACTATGATCATTAGAGTACATCATGTAGAAGGTGTTGACCTAGATGAGAGGGAATTAATACAAAACTATGTAAATATGGTTATCATTCAAATATAACAAATCCTGATATAAGTTAGAAAAGATAGAAACTAACAGGCCAGTTTCAGTTGAGAGTATTGAATATTGAGAAAACTGACTGCTCATTATTGCCAAATGTGTAGATATTACCAAAATTACCAATATCAAACAAATATTCAAACAAATAAAAAGAAAATAGAACACCAAACCTATATACAGGGTTGTGGGACTCCTTGAAGAAAAATATTTCTTGAGAAAAAATACATTCATTGAATAGGCACCAATGATTCCCTCCAGTGTTTGTAGTTGAACCGTACTAGGAGCAATCTTTTTTGTAATAATGAATGGTCCTAGCCAAAGGCGTTGAAACTTGGTGTCGTATTTAATATGCTTATGTTGTTTTTCCCACCTTAGCACTAGATCTCCTACTAAGAAGTCTCTATCTGAAGAAGACCTCTCATCAAACCACTTCTTAACCAACTGCTGATGTTGGTAAAATTTATTCTTTGCTTTCTCTCTATCTTCTTCTAGCTTGCGCAGAGAATCAATCCTCTGTTGTAATGGGGAAGAGTCACTTTCTTGAATAGATTGGGCCAATAATAATGAAGGAATGGCAAGATTGGCGGGTAGGAAAACTTCCTTTCCATAGACAAGGTAGTATGGGGAGTTACCAAGGGATACCTTTGGGGTGATTCAATCTGCCCAAAGAGCATAATAAAGTTAAACGTGCCAGTTCTTCTGATGTGAAGCCACTGTATTTTAAAGAATGCTTATCAATTTCTTGTTTGAGGACTCTACAAGCCCATTACCCCGAGGATAATAATTAGCGGAAAACTTAAGCTTGATACCCTGTTCAAGGGCGAGTTGGTCAAGTCGATGGAATGGAAGTATGAGGCATTGTCAAAAACAAGATACTCGAGGGTGCCAAGCCTTGTGATTATTTGATTCTCTAAGAAGGAAATTACCTTGCTTGTGTTACACAGTCTTAATGGGACTGATTCGACCCACCTTGTAAAGTAGTCAGTGGCTATCAAGATATATTTATGTTGTAATGAGCATACATGGTTGATGGGCTCGACGAAGTCCCAACCCCACTGTTGAAATGGGAATTGGACTGCTACTGGCTGCAAAGGATAAGCAGGTTTCTTGACTCTGCCAGTGCACTTCTAGCAAGACTCACACTTTCGAACGAATGTAAGGGCATCTCTAAATAGGGTAGGCTAGTAGTATCTGCCCTGATGATTTAGTGCACCATTATGTCGCATAAAAAATGTCCACCTACAGGTCCTACATGAAATTGAAACAGGAAATCATTAGTCTGATTTTTTTCTAGGTATCTGAGAAATATTCCATCATAATTCTTCCTAAACAAAACGTTATCAATAAGCTGATAAGGAGTAGATTTTATCCTTAATGCTCTTCATTTTTTGGGATCAAGGATTTCAGTAGCAAACCTATTATGAAGAAATAATTTAATGTGATCATACCATTTGGATGCTGTGATTTCAAGTACATTCATGCAACCTATAGGAATAGTTTGTTCCTGCTCCCAAACAGTGTGTTATTGTTCAGGATCATTTGACTGGGTGGTGGGCTGACATAAAATTTGTCCTTTGACAATTTTTGCAAGTTTGATCTCTAGATCATATTCTTGAAGGGTGGTCATCCAATGATCTCTCTTTTCTCCCAACTCCTTTTTGATGAGGATGTTGCGAACGACCGTATAGGGAACAATCACTTTGGTCCTTGACTTTAAAAGATAAGGCATGTAGTTCTTTACTGATTTATATATAGTGTAGGCATGTTTGTCAACCTAGGAGTAATTTAGTTCAACTCCTTTGAATGTAGAACTCATAAATGAAATGGGGATCTCAGCGTCGTCATGGTTTTTCTGTGTTAGGACAGCTGGATAGGAAACGTTAGTAGAAAATGTGTACAAGATAAATTCTTTACTAAAATATGGGGGAATAAGAGCAGGCACTTCTGATATGATTTTCTGGATCTCAGTAAATGCATTTTTCTATTCTGCAAACCACTTGAAGGGTACATCCCTTTTGACTAAAAACTGCAAGGGTTTAACTACTTGAGAAAAATTAGGAACAAATCTTCTAACAAAATTAATCTTACCCAAGAACGACTGCATTGCCTTTCGAGAGTTCGAAAGGCCAATTTTAGAGATTACGTCAATGCATTCTAGGTCGATGACCATACCTTCCTTTGATACTATGAAACCCAACAACTTACCTTCCATTATCGCAAAGATGGACTTCTTCTGATTGAGGGAAATGCTGAATTTCTTGCATCTCTCGAATACCTATCATAGAGAAAATAAATGACTCTATCTTTTCTTAGAGTAGATTTTTACATCATCTAAGTAAACCATGATAGAGCTATGTATCAAGCCCCTGAAATCTATGTCCATAGCTCTCTGGAATGTGGCTCCTACATTTATTAATCGAAACAGCATTCGTCTATATGCAAACGTTCCCCAAGGGGTTCGGAAGGAAGTTTTGAGCTAGTTGTCAGACACCACCAAGGTTGTAGCCAGAAAAACCATCTAGCAGTGAAAACATCTCTAATTTGGCTACATTCTGTAGTATCTGCTCCATCGGAGGAACACGGTAGTTATCTTTTTCAGAGGCTCGGTTCAGATTACTGAAGTCTATGCAGAGTTTGATCTCCCTATTCTTCTTGAAAACAGGGATGAAGTTAGCTATCCATTGCATGTGGCTGATGGAAAATATGATCCTAGTTGAGAGCATCTTGTCGAGTTCTTTCTTGACCAAAGGCTCCAGGTTGGGGTGCATTTTCCTCAATTTCTGCTGATAGGGTTTACATCAGGTTTCATAGGGATGTTATGATGCATGACAGTAGTGTCAAAAGTTCAGAGTTCATCATAAGTTCAGGAAAAAATGTCCTTAAACTCCCTGCACAACTTAATGAAATATCCCCCTTCATCATGGGAGCAGTGAAATCCAAGGTTAATACATCGAGGCTCTTGCTCTGATTCGAGGTTAACAGGAGCATAATTCAGGGTTGAGCTCTGAGCCTTGCAATTCATGGTCTTCCTCAATTTATCCTGTAAATCATAGATCTTTTCAAGACTAATGAAAAACTTGGGTATAATGTTGGAAGGACCAGATAGAGACTTCTCATGATCAGCTTTGTCGATTACCATACCTTCAAAGGTATTTTGAGCTGACAGGAAGTCCAATATTTGATGGTCATCATCAAACACCTTCCAACTTGTGACGTTGTCTGGTATAGAGGGTCTGTACATAAATTCAATAGAGAAAGTTTGTGGAGACAAACCTTCAGGCATAATTAGCCTTGATGCAGTATTGGCTAACAGGTCTGCATCAAAGTTCTGTGATCTAGGAACAGATTTAATGTTAAATGTCGGAAAGGAATTAGTCATATCCTTGATCAATTTGTGATAATTTACTAAACGCGCAGACAAACAATGTATTTGATTGTGTACCTATTTCACTATGATTTTCGATTCTCCCACACATTCAATCACTTTAGCTCCCATATTGACAGCTTTCCTGAGTCCTTGGACCAAAGCTTCATACTCAGCAACATTATTGGTGCATTCAAATTCCAACCTACAAGTGATCATAGTTTTGATTCCTTTTGGATCAATTATCACACATCCTACACCTACTCCCTCCTTTGACCTGGAGCCATCAGAAAACAAGGTCCAAACTATAGGGTCAATCCTAAAACTAGTATTTGCATTATATACATTATGAACAACAGTACTAGAGAAAGGAACAAATGTAATATGAGTTACCTGAGAGTGTTTCTACTCATTCTCTATTGGTGATACATTAGCAGGTAAGTCTCCAAAGAAAGCGTCAAATGTAAAATGTTCAATTTGATTGTTAAAGAAGGAGACAGATTCATTGGAACCATCGAGATCAGTTACAGTTTGTTTCATGAAAGGTTCTCTGTCAACTTTGAGCTTATTAGGATGCCTATTAAAAGGAAACCACAAATGAGACCAGTCAGTAGAAAAGTAACCTTTAAATTTCTCTAACCAATCTCGACTTAGCCACATACCATAGGTCTCTAGAATATATGCAATCACAATATCGATTGTTTGGTGAATCTGAGGATCTGCAGATAGCCTTAGAAGAACATTTCTCATCCTCCCTACCACTTTAGCCTTGGATCTATCTAATTGCACAATCTGAATAGGGTGGTTTTCATATGTGGCATTAAGCTTCTTACATACAGAAAGGGGCATAACATTAGATGAATCACCTGAGTCTACCATATAGTTATGCACATTTCTGTTAAATATCTCAAAGGTAAGTAAGAAGGGAGGAGTACATTTTCTTCCAGGCTTAGGATGGTTTGGACAGGAAGTGGAGTCAATGTTATTATTCTGAGCTTCTCAAGGTTTCTTTATAATCATGCCATTAGGTAAGGAATCCCTTATGGAAGGGATTTTGAGAAGATCAAATAACGATATGTTTTCTTTGACTCTCTTTAGGTCCTCAGACAAGTTGTATTCTAGCTCAGGAATGAGGAAGTACTTCTACACTTGAGCTTTATCTTTACTAGGGTTCTGTGTTACAGGCGTTGCTTCCTGTGGAGGTGGCCCTTTAAAAACCACATCGGGTTCTTCTTCTTCTTCTGAAAAGAATCTCATGGAGCTGACCTGTTGGTCATCCTCCTCTTCCTCTTCAGGAGGTTGTGATTCTTGGGTGGACTAATCTTTAGAGGGTTCTGGGATGTCTGGTGTTCCTATAGCTAAGGCTTTCAAGATAGAGAGGATCTCTTCTGAGGTGAACCCCTCACTAGGATTTGGAAGTGGTGGATTCTAAGGAGGTTGAATAGGCCTCCTAAAGGTGGCCTATTGAATCCCATATTGTTCGGTTGGTTCTCATTTCTTGTTTTCTTGAGATCTACCATCTCATTAGACATCCTTTGAAGGAGCTTCTTCACTTCACTCATATTGAATGGATCTTGACTGGTAGCAGCAGTTTTAGTGGAAGTGTCACTTTTCCTGCGTGAGGTAGACACTTGTTCATATGTGGTGTCAGAGTTGTGTTTGAGATAGAACATGTCTCTTTCGAATTGTATGGCTTCGAAGAAGGAATATTGTAAGGACTCTTTATGGGACCTTTTGACCCACATGGGTTTTGGGCTGGGAGACCCTTAATATATAGTACTAGTAATTCCTCATCAGGAAGCACTGTATTTGGGATCCTATTATTTAAATATGAAAACCGATGATTGTAGTCTTTGACTCTTTCTTTACCCTTAGTTTTCATGGAAGAGAGCTCTATGATCAATTCCTCTAGGGTCTTATCATCCCAAAACTTCTGAGTGAAGAGTTCAGAAAATACAACCCATGACGGGATCAAACTAGCTTATAAGGCAAAGTACCTGGTAGAAGCCTTTCCCTCAAATGTGTAAGGGAACAGTCTGCAAAACACATATTCATGGATAATGTTTCTAAGTCTAATGGCTTGCTAGAAATATTTTATGTGGTATTCCACAGGAATCTTATCATCTGGACTAAATTTTGGAAGCCGCTTCTCGGTTTTTTTAGGCAATCTGTGTTGATCACCTAAAATGGACACGGCATCCCCATATAACCATGGCTTGTTGTGTCATTCATCAACCATCGGAATTGATTCTATTGAAGAGTCTGAATATTCAAAATCTGACGATTCATCAGATGAAGATGATGAAGAATGAGGAGATGGAGGTTGCCTTCCTACTTGGATGTTATGTCGAGGAGTTGTCGACTCTTGAAACAAGGCACCTAGATCTAACCCAAGAGTGGATGGCTCACTGAAAAGGTCGCAATGTCTTTCAGTGTTTTGATCACCTGGGCTTGGACTATCTTGATTACTAATTCAAGGCAAATCTTGAGTAGCATGGTTTTCAACAAATTTTATTCTAAACTCAGCAACGTTGTGGGAATTACCCTTCAACAGTAGGTCAAATATAATGGGCCCTAGGATTGGTGATATGAGAACGTATCTGTCTGACGGGGTAGCCTTTTCTTGTCTAGGGGTAACTAGAACAATGTTTGAAACTTGAGTTACTTGTTCCCCCGAGGTAGACGTGCTAACGTGACTACAAGTAAGGATCAGATCTCTTGCTGGAGGAGGTGTGTGAGTGTTTCGTTTAGGCATGATGTGATGTCCCTCCTTCTAGCACCATTTTTTTAAGCCCCAACTATGTATGTGGTTGATAAGCGTGCTTAAGGATTTCAACACATAGAGAAAACCCAGCCAAAGGCTTCAAACAATCCCACGCAACTATGTTCTATCCTTGAGCTATTCAGTATGTTAATCCCCCACAGATACTTTTGTATCCTTTGCTTGCTTATGGGTGGATTTAATCCATAATGGATCTATTTTCCAGAATGGAAAACAAAGAGTTGAGAAAATAAAATGGAAAGCTAAAACCTAACTAGGAAGAAGAAACCTAATCTAAATATGAACTACTTTGAGAAGATGTTGAAGGATTACAGGTTGTCTTGAGTTATGTGAAGAACATGCAATTTATCATATTGACAAAAAATTAAATAAGATAAAATTTTACTTACTAAAATTACAATCATTTAATCAAAATTAAATAACATTAAATCAGTATTGAACCATTCAATGTAACCTGCAGGTGCTCAAGTTAGTTGAAAAACCAACTTATAAGCTATGAAATTTTTACTACTGAAACATTTTCAGAAATAGATAAAAACAGTTCATAAAAGAAATTTCATGAGGTTTTATCAATTTATTTATAATTAACAGAGATAAATCAGAGTTAAATAAACACATTAATCAATTACAATTGACTCACAGTACTATTTGAGCATTTGGAACAAGAAAACTAAAACCTGTCAAAGAAATTTGATAGATCAAGTACAAGAGATAAGAAATACAACACTCTATTTATTAAAAATTCTCTGTAACAAATTACACAAAACCTTGAAAAAAAACTGAAGTGTTATTTGATCCCTTGTATCAGTCTCCCCTTTCCAAAATTCAAAAAAGTCCCTCATACATTAGATATCATTTACTTAAATAATTATTACAAAAAATAGAATTCCCCCTAAAGGGGATCAAAACCCTAAAGAAGGTTAATATCCTAATAAATATTTCCACACCCCCAAATTCATAGCATTTCCTTGATATCTAGATAAGTAGAAGATTCTATAACAAGTTGAGCATTACACTTATAATCTTCGGCCTCATTCTTAGCCAACTTATGCGAAACTCGAATGTAAACATGGATCTTGCTTTGTACTGCAAATGGTTCTTTGATTAACTGCTCTACATCGTGTATGCTGTTGTGGTCAAGTTCCTTTATTTTGTCCTCTTGGTTATCACTTCATTGCTCTAATTGCTCCATCATCAGTCCAGGTGGACATGCCTTTCAATAAGCACAATGGTAGGAAAATATAATTTTGTCATAATATTATCAGTTGCATACCATCTTCTGCCACAGGTAGCCTAAGCTTTCTTTATGGCTTTAGCCACTATATCATCCAAGTCTTCCCAAGCTCTCAAAATAGTTCTGGCACTTTTAAACTGAAAAGAGGTGAGAAGAATAATATTATCAGGTTTTTCCTTCATGTACCTCTCCCAATCTGTGACCTCATCATAAGCTTTCGAGGTCTGCTGTCTTTTCTCAATTAAGTCTTCCAGAACAACTGACATCTTGTCAAACACCATGTGAGTTTCAAATATATCAACTAGGGTTTTGAATAACTCACATACCAAATTATAGTGTTCTCTGTTAGTTCTAATGGCAAGTTCTTTAAACTCTTCTCAAGAAAATTTGCAAAATGAGGATGAATGATCCGGATTTATGCGTGAATGAAATGAAAGAACATATACAGAATCATAATAACAAACATTTTGCAGAGATAACAGAGATACAGTAAACACATATTCTATTAAACGGCGGAAATAGAACAAACTGTAATACAATTGCTAGAATGGTGGTAGCTATCTCTGAGAAGAGATGTGGCTGCTACGCTCATTCATGCCAAGATGAATAAAAAATGAGGCCACAGGGGCCTATTTATAATAAGAATGAGGTGAGAACCCCAAAAGTCCAAAATGTAACCCTAGAAGATGAACCGTCATAAAGTTTGCAGCCCCACGGTGATAAGTTGAACAATCAACTTCTCGGGGTCATAACTTTTGTATACAATCTCTGATTTGGGCATTCGATAGCTCGTTGGAAAAGTCTATCTAAGATTTACAACTTTTGGTAAGCCAAATGGATGCCGATGGTAATTTTTTGGCCCCGAATCTCCAAAAAACGTCATTTAGGGCCTCAAAATAGCCCTAAAAGTTTAGGACCTGAAAAACTGTAGAAAAATAACTAGGAAACTGCCACAACGGATGATTGTTTTGAGCCAGTGGAATAGGTGGGTGGCCACCAATCTCCATCTGGATCAATCCTCCCTCCTTAAGAAGAAATGGTATCCATTGCATCGAATCCCATATCATATCTTGAACTATGTGTTGAGTTGATCTCCTGGTGCGACATTTGTTTAAGTGAAGAGGCTGCTTTTCTTTGGCATCTCGAGATAGTTGTAATTTTTGTGTGGATGATTTGTTTCTGGATGAGCGCCTTGAATGCGTGGCCTTGCATCGTAGAGGTACTCGGAGGAAACAATGGCTATGTCTTCTTCTTGTGTCTGATGAGCAGAGACACCCTGTGTAGAGGGTGTGGAGGTCTCTGTGATCTTATGTTCTCCTTCAAACGCAATTGTGAAGAGGAATAATTTTCTGATGTGGGAGCTTATCTTCCTACCTTGCGAGACTATGGCAGGTGCAAATGTCTCTACGATATGGTATAGTTGTCCTCCCAAATTGACAATGACACTGTGAGGCCATGACTCATATATAGCATGACGCTTCCACATATATGGTTGTCCTAAAAGAACATCACATACTTCAATTGGGGCCACATCACACAATACCTCGTCTTTGAAAGGCTTGATGCCATATGGTAGGAGGCATTGTTGAGTGATGCAGATACCTCGTCCTTGGCTTAGCCAACCGATGCTGTAAGGTTGTGGATGTGGTGTTGTTGGAAGCTCCAATCTTTTGACGACTTCTACTGAGATCTGGTTCTTTTGGCTATCATTGTCAACAACAAAATGTAGAGGCATTCCCTTCACCCACATCTGCGAGTGGAATAGGCACTCCTTTGCTTATGACTCTTCAGGATCCTCTAGTTTAATCTGTGCGGTAGCAACAGTGGCAGTGGGGTCCACATCAATGATCTGCCTCCCATTGTGTGCGGCTATGGCATTGGGTTCAGAATCAGAATCAGGATATGATTCTGAAGATTTGATCTCAGACACTAATGACTGCTTTGAGCGACATTCATCAGTGTTGTGCCAAGGGATTTTATGAAATTCACATCACTTACCAGTCTCCTTCTTTGTCTTTCGATATCCCTTCTTTGCTTGTGGCGGGGACTGGTTGTCGTTTTCTTTTGCTGTGTTCTACGGGCCAAGGTTTCCCTTGCCTTGCTTCTATGGTGGATTCGCAGGTCCAGTGTCTCACTTGTTCTTTTGTTGAAATTTCTCCTTGATTTTGACAGCATACCGATAGGCAGATCCAAGTGAAGAGATGTCGAGGAAGTCCATCTCAGTTTGGATGTATCGATGTGGACCACTGCGATATTTTAGGATTAGGTGCTACTCGGAGTCTTTGATACTTAGCTTTGTACGCAGGGTATGAAATTTATTGGTGTAATTCGACACCGTCTGGTCCCTTTCTTGACGCAGAATGGTCCATTTTGTGTACTGGTCATCATAGTTTTCCATAGGGTAATACTATTCCCTGATGGCATCTATGAAAGAGGCCCAAGTGGGATTTGTTTCAAACATTCCAGATTCGTCTGATGAGTTTTTCTCACAATAAGTACCCCACCAATTTTGGACATGGGGGACTACCTTAAGGAGCGCAAAGGTGATCTTTTCTCTGTTGAAAAAATTGTGGACAGAGAAATACCCTTCTAGAACATTCAACCAATTATCCAGGGCATCTGCATCAATATTGCCTTTAAATAAAGGAATATCAAAATTAACTTGTACCTTAAAGGGAGTTGCATCCCCGAACCAACTGCTCGTTGAAGATACAATTGCCATTGCTGGCATTCACCGAAGGATTTGGGCGAAACTATCCATCATCTCATTCCTCTGTCGCTCAAGGGCTTCCTCAAGCAGCGACTTGATAGGATCTCTTTTCTTCCGCCATGGGAGGTCATTTGGGAGGGCGAGAATGATCAAGTGAAACTAGTTCGAGACCAAACTCTCTATACTCAAACCTCGTCGGGGACATGTGCTGAGAAACAATCAAAGAACAGATTGCTTTTATACCACTGATTCTGATTTATGCATTAATGAAATGAAAGAACATATACAGAATCATAATAACAAACATTTTGTAGAGATAACAGAGATACAGTAAACACATATTCTATTAAATGGCGGAAATAGAACAAACTGTAATACAATTGCTAGAATGGTGGTAGCTATCTCTGAGAAGAGATGTGGCTGCTACGCTCATTCATGCTAATCTGAATACAAAATGAGGCCAAAGAGGCCTATTTATAATAAGAATGAGGTGAGAACCCCAAAAGTCCAAAACGTAACCCTAGAAGATGAACCGTCATAAAGTTTGCAGCCCCACAGTGGTAAGTTGAACAATCAACTTCCCTAGGTCATAACGTTTGCATACGATCTCCGATTTGGGCATTTGATAGCTCATTGGAAAGGTATATCTAAGCTTTACAACTTTTGTTCATCCAAATGGATGCCTATGATGATGATTTGGCCCCAAATCTCCAAAAAACTTCGTTTAGGGCCTCAAAACGGCCCCAGAAGTTTAGGACTTGAAAAATTGTAGAAAAATAACTAGGAAACTGCCACAATGGACAGTTG
This sequence comes from Pseudotsuga menziesii, assembly GCA_001517045.1. Classification (NCBI taxonomy): domain Eukaryota; kingdom Viridiplantae; phylum Streptophyta; class Pinopsida; order Pinales; family Pinaceae; genus Pseudotsuga; species Pseudotsuga menziesii. The sequence continues at coordinate 131,086 of LPNX010204833.1, read as the reverse complement.
TTTTGAGCCAGTGGAATAGGTGGGTGGCCACCGATCTCCATCTAGATCAATATTCCCTCCTTAGGAAGCAATGGTATCCATTGCATCAAATCCTGTATCATATCTCGAACTCTGTGTTGAGTTGATCTCCTGGTGTGACATTTGTTGAAGTGAAGAGGATGCTTTTCTTTGGCATCCTGAGACGGTTTTAATTTTTGTGCGGATGATTTGTTTCTAGATGAGCACCTTGAATGCATGGCCTTGCATTGTAGAGGTACTCGGATAGATGAGGAAACAATGGATCTGTCTTATTCTTATGTCTGATGAGCAGAGACACCCTATGCAGAAGGTGTGGAGGTCTTTGTGATCTTATGTTCTCCTTCAGATGCAATTGTGAAGAGGAATAATTTTCTAATGTGGGAGCTTGTATTCCTACCTTGTGATACTATGGCAGGTGCAACTGTCTCTGGGATCCGATAGAGTTGTCCTCCCAAAGTGACAATGACACTGCGAGATCGAGACTCATATATAGCATGATGCTTGCACATATATGGTTGTCCTAAAAGAACATCACATACTTCAAGTGGGGCCACATCACACAGTACCTCGTCTTTTAAAGGCTTGATGCCATATGGTAGGAGGCATTGTTGAGTAATGCGGATACCTCGTCCTTGGCTTAGCCAACGGATGTTGTAAGGTTGCGGGTGTGGTGTTGTTGGAAGCTCCAATATTTTGACGACTTCTGTTGAGATCAGGTTCTTTTGGCTGTCGTTGTCAACAACAAAATGTAGAGGCATTCCCTTCACCCACATCTGTGAGTGGAATAGGTACTCCTCTACCTCTGACTCTTCAGGATCCTCCCGTTGAATCTGTGCGGTAGCAACAGTGGTAGTGGGGTCTACATCAATGATTTGCCTCCAATTGTGTGCAGCTATGGCATTGGGTCCAGAATTAGAATCAGCATCTGATTCTGAAGATTTGATCTTGGGAACTAATCACTGCTTTGAAGCTTCCATAGAATAAATCTACACAGTAGTGGCTTCGACTAGTGATAATGATGATGACACTGTTGTAATTTTCTTGGAGATAAAAGATGACACTGAGTTGAATGAAGGGATATGCGAAGGGTTTTTGAAAAATGGAGGCATAACAGATGAAGGAATAAGCATATCCATAGGAATAGGTGTGATTGAATCGGGAAAAATAGTGGCATTTTGATAGAGCTTAGTCATAAAAGGAGACACAAAAGAACCATCAAAAACTGATGATAAAGACATTATTGAGAAAAGAATTATTGCAGAAGAAGAGGGAGCATACTGAAAAGAAGGTTGAAACCGAGGAAGGGGAAATGAAAGATTACTATTGCTACAATTGGTGAGACTTTGGAAATCATTACCAGTCTCAATAGTAATAGATACAAGAGAAATTCTAACCTCCTCCTCCTCTGAATGAGTCAAGTCAATAGTAGGAACAGTAATGGAGATATCTGTCTTCTTTAAAGGTTTTTCCTCAACTTGAGTTTTTCTAGGTTTAGTCTTTTCAACCACACTGGATACCTGGAAAAATCTAGTATACTAATAATTTGCTGTGGAAATTGAACACAATGATAGATTAATTTTACTCACAACAATTAACAATTGATCATGCAAAATCACTCATAAAAGAGACTGAAAAATGAGCTGAACACTAAACTATATTGATTAAGTGTACAATAGCCAAACTTGTAAAATAATAGGTTGTTGTATTAAATAATTACATCAGGGATTTGAATGCATGAGGAGCAATTCGAATCTAGCATAAAGCAGGCTTACTAAAATTAAGCAAATCCCCCATAGGTGTAAAAAGATGATCCCAAATCAGTCATGGAGCTCATGAATTGGAAAAAGTGCATGGGAAATCTAAAGAGTGATGGAATGACAACTCATACATGCTTTTCCAAGGAGAAAAGAGAGGAGGATGTGTAGGACAAAAAACTAGTCAACCTCACCTAGTCAAGCTTTTCCTTTTGCCTTAAAACACTGAAAAAGCAGGCAATAAAGCAGAAAAAGCAGAAGGGCACCTAGGAGACCAGGAATAAAGCAAAAATGATTCCTTGAGGTTTCCCAAGCACTACATGGGTCAAATATGGCAAGTTTGACCACTATGGATAGGTAAATGACAACTTGCACAAGGTGGGACACATGAACTTGGCAAATAAGACAAAAATAATGAAATTAATGTCTAAAGTAGCTAACTATGGGTTGATTATTCTAAAACCCCCCCTTAAGCCTGAATTATGAGTAATATATCAGAAAATTATAGGGCCTAGCAACAAGGCTTAGTCACCCTTTTACATACTGCATGTCCAAACAACCAAGGAAAGAGGCAAAAACCACATGGGAAAATCCTCCCTTAAACATGGTCTGTAAAACAAAATCTGGAAATCTTGTCTTCACTCATGCTTCACAACATGATTAGAAATCCCCAGCAGTGATTTGAGATTGTTGAATGTCTTCTCACAAAATGCTTCGGTGAAGATATCACCTACTTGTTCTGAAGATGAACAATCAGCTTCTTCAAGCTTCACTCTTGAAAGGAAAGGAGTCTTTCTTGGCTTGCAATCCTTCATTCTGAATTTGTTCAGCAAATCCAAGGCATACTTGTACTGGTGCACCTTGATTCCAGCTTTGTTTTGAGCAATCTCAAGCCCCAAAAATTGACTTAAGAGCCCCAAATCTATCATGGAGAAGGCTTGGTTCATTGCACCCTTCAAGGAAGCAATCTCATCCTTTGAGCTTCCTATAATGAGAAGGTCATCAACATATAACACAATGATCATTAATGAACCATTAATTAACTTCAAATAGACATTTGGATCTGATTTGCACCGAACAAAATTCAGTGATAGCAAGAAGCTATCAATCTTGGCATACCAAGCCCTGGGGGCTTGCTTTAGCCCATACAATGACTTTCTCAACCTGCACACAAGAGAAGGGTTAGTAGCAAATCCTTGAGGCTTCTACATATATATCTCTTCAGTAAGATCTTCATTCAGGAAGGCACACTTTACATCCATGTGATGTACCTCCCATTGGTTTGAGGTTGCAATGGCTAAGGCTAGCCTGATGGAGTCCATCTTTGCCACTGGTGAAAAGGTCTCATTGTAATCTATGCCATGAACCTGTGAGTATCCCTTGGCTACCAATCTGGACTTGTACTTTAGAGGTGAACCATCAGCAGCAAATTTGGTCTTGTAGACCCACTTACACTAAACTAACTTCCTCCCTGGGGGAAGATCCACTAGCTCCCATGTGTTGCTCTTCTGGAGTGAGCTGAACTCTTCCTTCATGGCTGCTTTCCATCTTGGATCATCTGCTGCTTCTTCATAAGTCTGAGGATCATATTTCACCATCAAATAGCATTTCTCAGCAAACATAGGATCCTTCATGCATAGACCACTCTCAAATTGAGATCTAGTCCTCCTTGGGTCATTGGCATCCCTAGCTAGCTCTCCTACTGCATGTAGTGTCTTGGCTGCCCATTTTGGCCTTGTAGGGATGTTAGGGTCTGCAATAAACTCATTACTATCAGACATATCAGAATCATCATGTTCAACAAACTCTTCACTTACTTTCAGAGGTTCAGGTAGTGAAGAGGCTTCTCCATCTTCCACTGCTGCAAGGGGTTCTTCTTCAAACTGAACACACCTTTCAATAAAGTATTTTTTTGTGATCAAATTAATCAGCTTGTACCCTTTTTATTATTCATAGTACCCAACAAGAAGGCACTCTTGGCTTTGGGGATGCAAAGCCTTCCTCTTCTCTGTTGGAATTCTAGCCCAAGCCTTTGAGCCAAAAATCCTGAAATGGGTCACATCTGCCTTGTGCCCACTCCATGATTCAAAGGGAGTCATACCATCAAGCTGTTTATGAGGCACCCTATTCTAAATATAGGCTGCACAATTTATAGCTCTGGCCCAGTACTTTGGTTGCAAATTTTTGGCCTCCATCATGCATGTTGCCATCTCCTTCAGTGATCTGTTCTTCCTCTCTGTAACACAATTTTGTTGTGGTGTGTAGGGGATAGAATGCTGCATCTGAATACCTACATCTACACAATAATTAATAAACTCAGACTTGACATACTCACCACCATTTTCAGATCTGAGGACCTTGAGTTTCCTCCCAGACTGGTTTTCAACCAAAGCCTTAAAGACTTTGAAGAGGCCAAAAACTTCAGACTTGTGTTTCAGGAAGTAAACCCAGCAATACCTGGAAAAGTCATCTATGAAATTCAATGCATATTTGTCCTGAATCATGGACATATGAGGGAATGGGCCAGAAACATCACTGTGGATCAGCTTGAGGGGTGCAGAGGTTCTCTCATGACTAGCTCTCTCAAATTTATGCTCTGGGTGTTTTCCTAGGATACAACCTTGGCAGAATCCTTTGGAAAATTTTATCTTGGGAAACCCTATGACCATCTCCTTTTCACTAATATCAGAAAGATACTTGTAATTAATGTGGCAAAATATTTCATGCCAAAGCTTGCTAGCCTCATTAGCATGATTTAGAAGAGAAGAGGGGTTTGAGTAGGGTAGGAAGTGTGAGAACATGTATACCTTTTGAGCATGATTTGCAACTCCTTTTGCAATGAATCTACCACTTGAGATCTCTGTGATCTCAACTTCATCAGGGGAGAATATGAATTTATTTGGAGACCCAGTGTGAGTCATCTGGTACACTGATAGAAGGTTGGAGGTGAGACCAGGCACATACAACACATTGCTGAACTGACCATGATCAAGATCTATCCTCCCTTTGCCTAAAATTTCAGTAAGAGAGTCATCTCCCAGTACTATAGGTGGACCTTTCGACATATCTAGTGAGTTGAATGCCTCCTTAGTCGGAACCATGTGTCTTGAAGCTCTAGAATCAATGATGAAACTAGGTGAGCTTGATGTGCCAGGAACTAGAGCATGAACTCTGTCTCTGTCTTTTGAACTTGATCCTCCTTCCCTCTTCTTTGAGCTGTCTAGAAGGGAGATGTCATTCTTCTCCAGGAGTTGGGTCAGCATGTCTATCTACTTTTCCATACAAGAGCTTTCAGTGTGATTTCCCTTATTGCAGTATGCGCACTTGCGCATTTCTCCTTTGTTTTTCTTCTTCTGGTAGTTCTTCTTGGAACCTTGTGGCTCCTCCGGAGACTTGTTCTTGTCTCTCTTTTGCTCAGGTGGATTTTTAGCTTTCTTTTTTCTTTTTGAATCCACCTTCAAATCTCCAGCAACCAGAGCTTGGTCTTTGGATGGTTTGATGGTGCCCATCATCACCAGCTTGTCTTGTTCTTGTGTGAGAGATTCCATGAAATCTGCAAGGCTAGGCATCTTCCAGTTTCGAGCTATCAGTTTTGTGGCATAGAAGGTAAAAAAAAACACTGAATAGTCAGGGCCAAGCTTAAAGAGTATGGCCAAGACCAACTGATCATCCTTATTTTTGATCTCACACTGTTTCAGCTGCAAAACAAGTGCTTTGAACTAGGAGAAATAGAGTTGCAGTGATTCAAATCTATTTGGACTCAGGGAGATCAGTTCATTCTCAATTTGATGTCCCCTCATATTATCTGTCTTTTCGAAAAGATCAGCAAGCTTCTCCCATACTTCATTCGGTGATGTCAATCCATCAAGATGGAAAAGGAGGTCTTAGGAAATACTTAGACATAGGAGACCATAGGCCTCATCCCTCCTATTGTGCCATTTTATCTTCTTTGCAGCTGAATTGGGCTCTGCTTCTATTTCCATAGTCACCCTATAGAGGCTCGTCGCTCTCAACAGTATCTCCATCTCTACTTTCCATTCAAAGAAATTGAAGGGAGTCAAGATAGTTTTCTGAGATTGATCCATAGCTTAGAAATCTATCCCGGCAGTCAGTCGAAGGCTCCCAGTCACTGATGTCAAACCTGCCAAAAAAAATTGAAGGAGAGAAATCGATCTACAATGGCTCTGATACCATGTGGAAGTTGAACCCAGTGATAGATTAATTTAACTCACAACAATTAACAATTGATCATGCAAAATCACTCACAAAAGAGACTGAATAATGAGCTGAACACTAAACTGTGTTGAATAAGTGTACAATAGCCAACCCTATAAAATAATAGGTTGCTGTATTAAATAATTACATTAGGGATTCGAATGCATGAGGAGCAATTCAAATCTAGCATAAAGAAGGCTTACTAAAATTAAGCAAATCCCCCATAGGTGTAAAAAGTTGATCCCAAATCAGTCATGGAGCTCACGAATTGGAAAAAGTGCATGGGAAAGATAAAGAGTGATGGAATGAAAAATCATACATGATTTTCCAAGGATAAAATAGAGGAGGATGTGTAGGACAAAAAACTAGTCAACCTCACCAAGTCAAGCTTTTCCTTTTTCCTTAAAACACTGAAAAAGCAGGCAATAAAGAAAAAAAAGCAGAAGGACACCTAGGAGACTAGGAATAAAGTAGAAATGATTCCTTGAGGTTTCCGAAGTGCTACATGGGTCAAATATGGAAATTTTGACCACTATGGATAGGTAAATGACAACTTGCACAAGGTGGGACACATGAACTAGGCAAATAAGACAAAAATAATGAAACTAATTTCTAAGGTAGCTAAGTATGGGTTGATTATTCTAACAGTTGAAAATTCTTGTGTATTCAGTGCTGAAGTAATTCTGTTAAGCTTTTGCTTTATTTGTTCTAAAGTTTGCAAATAGTCTTTAACCTACTATTCCACAGATACGTGGGGAATTTTTCCCATGGGATCTTTCCCTTTATCCAAGGCTGAGCTGGTTTCCACAGATACATTTTTGGATGCCAATGCTTCCTTTGTTGCAGCTTGAGCTTCTCTTTCTTCCCTATCCTTGGCCTTCCATTCCAGGATTTCCAACTCCATTGACCTGTAATGTTTTACCATGTCTCTGATCTCCTTATGGTACTAAAAGATATGGCTTTTCTCTTCTTTGCTTTTATCCCTTTCCAAGACTTCAGAAAATGTATCTACTCCCTGATAAATGAAATCATCTGAAATTTATTCATGAACATAATCGGCTTTAAAATGGTTTTGCTTTAGGTGGAGATCGGCAATACCTTTAGGATCATGCTGTATTTTGCTTGCAAAACCAATTTTAAATGATAGTATGTGGTCACTCAGCTCCGATGCCCAAGTAGAAGTGGGTACGCTCAAGGATCCAGGGGTAATAGGAAACCTGGGCCAAACTTTCCTCTTTGGTGCAACACATTTTTGTAGATCCCCTCAGTAATTGTCTGAAAAGACATTTATTCTAGGACCAACCTATTTGGTATGACCTTAGGAAACATGTGAGCAGAGTTGCTGCCATAAACCCTGATATAGGTGAAAGATTCACCAACATACTAGTCTCCCATAGTGGCTATGAGAGCTTTTCTTTCCAGTGAGAATGCAGGGGCTTCTTTGTTGAAAATCAGAAAATACACTCATCTAAGGAGACTTTCTTATATATCATAGAACCTAGCCACATAGTTTCCATTCAAGAGCTCAGAATGATAAATATGTACAGGCGGGGCCAATAATTCCCAACTCTATCCCAAATTAGGGTAACAAAAATCAGCACCGAAGATGTCCACAATGGAGACAGTAAGTTAAAAATTGGGATTTTTCATAGCAATGGATTTCTGAAACTCTTGTATGGCATTTTTTAGTTCCAAGGACAGGATTGAGGCCCAAGGGAAAGACTCACCTGTAGTTATAATATGATGAGCGATGGGCACCCATTCCTCTTTAAAGAAAGAATAGTTGGGAAGACCATAAAGCCGGCATAACATCGCTGCAAGTAGGGAGTAAGGCTCTTTAAACCATTCAACAGGGTATAGTTCGTCTTTCCTCTTGGAAAACTTGTGTGGTTTAGTCATCCAAGATTCAAGCATTTGGTCGAAATTGAATTTGGATTTGGTGGTGTTAACAAAGTCTGCATCAAGGATCTGGGTATAAGGTTTAAGAGCATAAATTCTGACAAAGGTTTCAGGGTGGAAATTGGCTAGCTGAGACCTGGTAGTGGTATTAAAAGAACGATCTTTCACATTGGCGTGGTCTACAATCCGTTTAACAGCATCATTATAAGGTAGGATGGTCGTCCTTGCAGCAATCATATGTAGGCCAGAATCTCTAATTCTCTCATAAACAATTTTGTCATTCTGGAGGTTTGAGAGGTCATTGTTATCAAAAATTGAGTAAACACAGGACTAGTCCAGATGATAAGTTTCAGTTACTCAGCTACTAGTGATCTAGGAGGATCCAAGAAGGCAAAAGTTTTGAATTCCTCCAATCTCAGCAAAATGAACACCAAATCGAAGGGCTCATCGAGACGATTCCAACGGCATTCGTTTCACCTCAAACGGACTGCGTATGAGAAATTTATCGTGTTCTGTTCTATAAGGTCAACAGACAAATTTGGCAAAAAGAGGTGCCACATGGCACCACTGAAAGGGTGACACATGGCATCTGTACTATACAAACATGATGATGTGGCACCACTCATAGGATGACACATGCATCCATACAGTACAGACCAATCACAAGGTGACATGTGGCATGATGACTTGGCATGCTAAATGGCATGATTATGTGGTATGATGACATGGCATGCTGATGTGGCATAATGACATGGCATGATAATGTGTCATGATGATGTGGCATGCTGACATGTCATGATGAAATGGCATGTTGATGTGGCATGATGACATGGCATCATGATGTGGCATGGTGACATGGCATGATGAAGTGGCATGATGACTAGCATGCATTCATTTGTGCTTGAAATGAGTTTTAGGACATTCATGCATTTACTCATGAGAAATTGTAAAATGATTAATATTTGAATTGAGTGGAAAAATTACTCACATATTACTCATTTATTTTATTCCTTGAGTTGTTATGAAGTTAATGCATGGTTGTAACAAAAAACAAACATGCCATATTTGTAAAGAAGTTGTAACAAGTTGGTTTATTATTTAATAAAAGTCCCAACCATATGAAAACCAAATTGGGGAAGTTGTAACCAAGGCCAAGATAGGAAAATTAGTTGCAACCAAAGGAATCCATGAGAGTCATGTGCATAAGGGGAAGCCAACCTATATAAACCCATTCATTTGCCATTTCCCACTCATGCTTTGGAGTGGAGACTTTGTAGCTAAAGGAGAGAAGGGAGATTGCGTAGCTTTGCAGGAGGAAGTTACGAGTGTTTATACTCGTTTTACACCGTCTTCATGCTTTGGAGTTGCTGGAAGTAGTCTTGTTGTGTTTTGAGCAGCGGTTCTCTTCCTGAACATTGTCGCCAAGGTATCATTGTATCATTGCCATGTATTTTGCCTTATGCTGAGATTATAGATCGGCCCTCCTATTGAGAAGCAGGCCCGAAGATGTAGTCCATCCTGGACAAACTCCATTATCAACTTATTGTTTTTATGTGCATATTGTCTATGCTGTTTGGTTCTCTTCTTATGGATTTGTGAGCTTCATTCATGCTCTTTATGCAATTCATGTTAATGTCATAGAGTAGAAAAGATCTTGTTTTTGGATCAACTAGTATCAGAAAAGACATCGAAATTCAGGTCTTTAGTAAACATGTCCTTTTGGAGAGTTTTACTCCTGGTAAGTCTAGGGGTTTTGGATGTCTTGATGTGTAATTTTGAATACTTGTACCAGAATTAAAATGAATTATATAGGAAGCACAGTAAACAATTCAAAGTTGTGAAATAATGACTTAGTGACCAACTTGAAACTGCAGTAAACAATGTTAGAATCGTACAGTAAAATATAGAGGTAAAATCACACAGCAGAGTGAATCACAGTAGTAAAAGACAGTGAAAAATCATAAATCAATCCATCATATTTATAATTCCTGAGAAATAATACATACCGTCAGATGACAGAAAAAAGAAAAAGAATGGTTAGGATGAGCTTTGTGGGATGCGGGATCAAAAACAAAATTGCAAGTTTATTAATTGTTCTGCAACTCGCATTCTACAAGTTGCAGGATGCGGAGTGAGAAATAGTGAAATAGCAAAACATTATTCAATCAACTCCGCACCCCACATTCCACATCTTGCGGGATGTGGAAACATGCAAACCAAAATGTAAACAAATAATAACCCCGCAACCGGCATTCTGCAAGTTGCGGGATGCAGGATGCGGGTTGCAGGTTTAAGAAATGAAATATCAAAATAAAAGGTTTCCTACATTCTGCAAATTGCCGGTTGCGGGATGCGGGATGGAAAATCAATCTAAACAAAAGCCCAATATTTCTGTATTAAAACAACGAAATCAAACATGGATTTTTGGAATTTTGGTTGAGTTAAGGAATTCCAAGAGTCAAAATAAAAATATAAAGGAAAACCTTTATGATTACGAAGATTCTTACCAAGTAATATTTGTATGTGTAATTGGGCTCCTGTGTCAAAATGACATGGGATCTATTGTGCCTACAACATGTCCAAAGAGAAACCAACAAGCTACACATTGAAGCCACCCCTGTCACCCACAAAATCGAAACAGAGTACCATTAGAAGTATTCTAATCCTCAAACTAAACAAAAAAATGAAATGACGATGCAAAAACAGACTGAGAGCATACCTATTTCAGTGCAGGACAAGCTTATTACTCCACGTTCTGTTAGACCCCAAGAGTGAAAACCATGCAGAAAACCAACAACAGAGTCATATTAATCCCAACAATGACCAGACCATATCTTAGGGCTTGTTTTCCCCATTCCCCAAGGAGCCATAAATGGACCACCTTGTGTCCCACCTTCGATGTGATTTTTACCCACATTCATATAGTCCAAACCCTAACATTTGTGAATTTGCACTAAACCCCCATAAAAACCCTTATTGGCATAGTTAAGCCATAGTTTTCATGGCATATGAAATATGCCATGAAGGGTTTGTCACATAAACCATAGTATTTCCAAAATTGAACATAATGTTTTCCAAGTCTTATGACTTAAGCCTATAAACCTAGGCTTTACACATTCTCATCTACATGTTATAAAATACATATCAAAGGGATAAAAGTTATCATAACTTCAAACCATAACAATAATTTCAACCATGGATATTTAGGTCATACAACCCCAACTCTGTGTAAACAAAGGAAGTAGGAACAGATAGTCCTTTTATCTTCGATATTCATACGATAGTGCAGTATAGTTAGCATGCCGTAGGATGTTACATTTAGCTTCCATAGATAGTTTTTGTCAATGAATCAACTTGCACAAAATAGGGAAGTTTGCATTAGTTCACAAATGAAATAAGTAAACCTTGTAACAACACGAGGAACCATTTACCTCTCCAAGTTGTCCCTTAAGGGATACAAATCCTGTCATTCCACCCCTTGATAGTTAAAGGAAAATGAGAACTTTTCATAAATAGAACCATAAACAATGAACAAAATAGATAACCATGAAGTAGGAAATAATCGAAACCACATAAAGAAATGTATGTTAAATAGTAATCACTAGTAGAGTAATCATTTAATCTAGTTAGAGTAGAAAAAACATAGTGCCTAATTACATCAACATTACATAGGAAAATACATAGAAAGGTAAAGGCATCTTACGACACTTTGACCTAGTAAACAATGACAGAAAGATTCCACAAAAGATGAATTAATGTCCATGATAGGTAGTATTTAACTAGCCTACAATTTTTATTTTTATGTTTTTCGAATTTTGGGGACATTAAAAGTGGTATCAAAGCTGAGTTTCAACAGTAAAAGAACTAATGGGCATGCTAACCATTTGTTACAGAAAATATATATATTTTTTAAAATGTTGTTAACTAATATAACATTTCTAGTTATAAAAATTTTAAATTGCAGGGTTAAAAAACAGTTCAAATCATGAACACGAAAGAAGACAACAGCCGGCAAGGAAAAATAAATACCCCCACATGGGAAGAAGAACTGGTTGTTGAATTAAATTCTGAATATTGAAAACCATACAAAGTCTTCAAGAAGACTTATAGAGTTTCAAGGATGATAATATGAAGGAAAGAAAATAACGACAAGAAATTAATGAAGCTTTTCCATGGAATGTGATGTGAGAAAGTACGCATGGACAGCCCACTCATTCAACCAACAAGTGTAAGAAAGAGTTCTCTCATAAACAGGCCAACAACCCAAAGGAAGAAGGGAAATAAGAACACACCCTTGAACCTCTAGAAAGAGATCATCACAGTCTTTCAAGTGATAATTCCATTTCTCCATGCAGAAAGAAACAGAGGAATAATGAAAACCTCCAAGGAGAGTTCATAATGATAAGAGCCCCATCCTATGAAGGAGAGATGAACACTGGGGAAAAAGATGAAGAATGGATTCTCGGTATGTGAAAATACTTCCCAGTACACAACTACTCGAGTGAGATGAAATCCCATCTAGATATCTATAATTTAAAGGTAAAATAAGCTAGATGGTGGAGAGACCTAAAGCATACCAAGAAAGATGAGGTAACTTTCTTGTAATTTTTCAGGAAAAATACATGTCTAAAAGAATATTCAAAAGGAAGGTGAAATAATTTCACAAGTTAAGAATGTTTTCCATGTCCATGGATCCTTTTATTAACATATTTTTGGATATGTTACATTATGTCCCATACATAAAGGATAAGAAAGTGAAAATACAACAATTCTTAGGATGTTTTCCTCCTAACTTTCTGGAGAGGATTGAATTTGACATACCTAAAAAATTGGACACCACACTACACAAAGCTAGGATTTTCGATGAGCATGGGAAGTTGAGGCAAGAAAACATCAACAGAAGCAAATATAGTTATAGGATCTTCTCAGACAACCACAAATTAGGTTTCAACCCACCTCCTTACAGAAAGTAGAAAAAACAGTTTTCCAGCCAATAAGGATTTCAAGAAGATAGGTGTGAATCCATATGTACTGGCTCCAAATGCTAACAAAACAATATCAATGGGGGAGTTGATGCTTCCCAACTAAAAATCAAATTCTAGAAATGCCAAGGGCCCCATTATTCCTGAGACTATAAGAAATACACCAATGGAGTCCTACACAACTTAACCGACAGTAAAGGAGATAACTGGAACATCGGGGATTTATGTAGCCTTGGATGGCTGACAGTAAGACCATCAGGATACCATGGTTGAGATCGAAGGTAAGGTTTCCAAAACTTCTATTTTAATATTGATTGACCTCGGCTAAGCTATGTATCACCTAAAATTGTTGATTTATGTAAACTAAACAAGGTTAAACATGAGAAACCTTGGTTGGTGCAATTAGCCATGGATACGAAACAAAAGGCTTCTCAAATAGTTAGATATTGTGAGGTAAACCTGAATGGTTTCCCTGATAGGATAAATATGAATGTTCTAACCTTAGGATTGTATGATATAATTATCGACATTGACTAGGCGGAGTAGCACCATGTCATGCTCGATTGTTTACACAAGTCAATCTTATGTACATATAGCCAAGGGAACAAGCTAAATATTCAAGGTATACCCAAGAAAGTTTCTGTAAGGAAGATATATGCTTTAAAAGCAAAGAAGTGCATTAGGAAAGGCTGCATACTGTTTGCAGAGAACATCCAAGACATAAAAGCTAAATGAGAACATCACATCGAGGAATTTCTAGTTCTCGTAGAATTCATGAATGTGTTTCTTGAGGAGATACTAGGATTCCCACTGAAAGGAGACCTATATTTTTCCATAGAGCTGACACTAAGGTCTATTATGGATTCAAAATCCCCTTACCGCATAAGTGAACTAGAGTTGTTGGAACTCAAACTGCACTTGTAGGATTTGATTGAGAAGGGATATATCTGACTGAGTGTGTCCCCATGGGGAGAACCGATGCTTTTTATAAAGAATAAGGAAGGTATGATGTGGATGTGCATTGATTACCACCAACTTAACAAGATGGCCATCAAGAAACAATACCCACTCCCTAGGATCACTGACTTGCTCGATCAAGTAGTAGGATCAAAGATATTTTCAAAGATCAATCTATGGTCTAGATACCATCAAGTATAGATACACAATGAGGGTATTCATAAAACCACCTTTCGTATGAGGTATGACCACTATGAGTTTGTAGTGATGCCATTTTGGTTGACCAATGCACCCATGAAATTTATATTTATGATGAACAATATCTTCATTAAATACCTGGATAAATTTGTTTCGGTATTTATATATGTCATCCTAGTTTACTCTAAGAGTAAAGAGGAACACGATGAGTATCTCCGCATAGTACTACAGGTGTTATGGGAACACCAGCTCTACGCCAAGTTTACTAAATATATTTTTTACAAACCACAGATACAGTACTTGGGTCACATCATCTCTGATTCTGCATTCTACATTTCGCATTGTCATTTCTGCTATGAAACCTATAAACTGGAAACATAAGGTGCGACAGAGTCCTTCGAACCAATTTCCACCTTTTTCCCTCCTGCCTTCCACTGTAGAATCCGGAAATCAAAACTCAATGAAAAAACCACTGTGTCCCTTGTCCTTCCACCTTCCTACTTTCTCCTTTTCACCTTATGCACTGGACCTCTAAAGCCAAAAACTCCATGAAATGATCACTCAAAAATTAAGCTTTCTTCCTTCTGACTTCCTCCTTTCCACCTTTTGCGATGGACCTCAAAAATTGAAAAACCTACGGAATGAAATAATTTTACTTTATACCTTCCACCTTCTAACTTCTGCCTTTCTTCCTTCTGTTGCGAACATCAGAAATAAAAAAAACAATCTGTTTTCCTTAATCTTTTTCCCATTTTGTTCCTCCCTCCTTCTGCCTTCTGCATGTCGATTTCGGGGTGCGAAAAACACCAAATTTCATTAACTTGGAGTTTATACCTTCCGCATGGTTGATTTCTTCCAGCTTAATTCTCAACCATTCATATACTTCTTTGCGGATCAACATCTAACTCTCTTAGGCGAACTCAAGATTGTAACAAATTCCTTTCAATAAAAAATTCACTCCTGTTCTCCATTGTTAATCAACTTGCTAGTTAATCAACGGAATGGCTTGTTGATCATTCGATCAGTGTCCCCACCAAATCCACAATGGACTTCAAAATTATGAAGTGCATTTCATAAAAGATTCTGTGCACATCAAAAGTTTTTCACAACCCATAACTTCTCCTAGCGAAATCGTTGTGGACCGTCGATCTATATTATGATCGATCTCAGTCTTAAAATCCAACGATCACTTCCGATTTCATAGCCCTACCCATTCTATATCTTCCTTGCTCTTTCTCCAGTGAAATGTCCTTATCGGCGTCGACCTTCCCCAAGATGGATCGTTACCGCATTATCTATGGATATTTGTTTAGGCTTAAATCAGGCATTGTAACATACCTCAAAATTTCAAACATAGAAAAAAAAAGTCAATTAGAGGAAATTTAAACTCAAAATGGGCCTCCCAAAAAAAATTAATAAAATAATAGTTAAAATAATAAAATGATATATATTAATTTTAGAGGAAGAAAAGAAAAAACTACTTTTATGTTTGTAATTTCAATGTATCTCCCCATGTTTTTACTCAAATTTCATTCAGGAGAGCTTGTTGGATGTGAAATTAAATTCCACATCCAACGAATACGTTGATGTCAGAACAAATAACAGAAATTTTACTTGGAACAATAAAAGACTGGGAGACAGAGGCATAACATGTCATATTGATCTCTTTTTGGTGATGGATTCAATAATGATCAATGGGGGAGAATTGAAATAATCCATTTTTCCTTCAACTGGCTCAGACCATTGGCCCATCAAGCTGGAATGGGAAAATGTGGGTGCTAACCTTCGTAGACCCTTTTGGTTCGAAAATTGCTGGCTGCTTCAGATGGAGTTCCAAGAAAAATTAAAATAATGGCAGGAAGGATGTTAGGTTGAAACAACAACATTAACATAATAATGATGAGCAAGAAAATAAACATTGCAAGCAACAATTTAAGATGACACACAATATACCCTGGAAACCCTATGCAGGGAAAACCAGCACCAATGAAGATCTTCATTTCATGGCCAAAACCAGCCATCCAGGCCAAGTGAGCTAGCCACCGCTCACCTCCAGGCCACTTTTACAATGGATCCTCCTCAAGCCTTATAAATGATTAATCACATCCAATAACATGGGATGATACCATGGGATACAACAAACCATGTGCCCAAACCATGTGCTAGACCTAACCACCTTTGACTCAATCCCGAGTCAATTTTAACCCTAACAATCCCCCCTTTAAACTTGACTTGGAGTAATCACCAAATCCCCTCAAAGTTTTATCGAGGAATCTCACATACACCCCCCTATCACCTAGGTCTATCTCCTGACTTTACTGGTGAGTTACTAGGGGTATGCATGCCTTACCAGGTCTTACAGCCATATTCCCATTTACATGCAAAATGCTCCATTACAATTTTTTTATTTATTTTTATGTGTCTTCATGGTGACTATACCATCACCATCCGTTACTTCATCCTCTCACTTTATTTCTCATCTACTTCCATGCTCCCTTTGTACCTACATCCAAACTTTGTCATTGATGTCCATATAAAGAAAAATCCATCTACCGGATTACATGGGTCATCGGCCGCTATAACCGTCAGTTCTCTAGGAATTCTCTTCACATACATGGCTCATCAATCTTGGTCCCAAAACCGAGATTAAACCATCTCACATTTCTCCCACAATTGAAGACTCGACCTTTTTGATCCACATCAATCTAGGCTACGAGTACACCTACCACCCTTGTACCTACCTAGTGGTTCATTCCACACTTGATGCAACATCCCTTATTTGTGCATAAGAGGGATACCTTGTGCTTTTAGCATCCAGATCAATCCAAACTTGCCTATGGCTAAGTTTCACATGGACCAAAAAATTACTACTAGGGTGTTGGGTACCACTAAACATGCACCCCACGATTTGATTCAACATAGAAACACCAACGAGCATAAACAAGCCAAACCATGGCTCTGATACTAGTTGTTAGGATTAAAACAAGCATCATTAAATAACAATATGAGCGAGAAATAAACATTATCACAAGAAAACACATATAGACACACAATATACCCTGGAAACCCCATGCAGGGAAAACTAGCACCAATGCAGATCTTCATTACATGGCCAAAACCGGCCATCCGGGCCAAGCAAGCTAGTCACCACTCACCTCTAGGCCTCTGTACAATGGAGCCTCCTCAGGCCTTATAAAGGCTTAATCACATGCAATACCATGGGACAATACCATGGGCTACAACAAACCATGTGCCAAAACCATGTGCTAGACCTAAACCACCTTTGACTCAATCCCGAGTCAAGGTTAACCCTAACAATCCCCCCTTTAAACTTGACTTGGAGTAATCACCAAATCCCCTCAAATATTTACTGATGAATCTTACATACACCCCCCTATCACCTAGGTCTATCTTTCAAATTTACCGGTGAGTTACCAAGGGTATGCATGCCTTACCAGGTCTTACAGCCATATGCCCATTTACATGCAAACCGCTCCATTACAATATTTTTTTTTGATGTGCCTTCATGGTGACTACACCATCACCATCCGTTGCTTCATCCTCTCGCTTTCCATGCTCGCTTCCTTGCTCTGATACTAGTTGTTAGGTTAAAACAACAACATTAACATAATAATGATGAGCGAGAAAATAAACATTGCAAGCAACAATTTAAGATGACACACAATATACCATGGAAACCCTATGCGGGGAAAACCATCACTAATTAAGATCTTCATTACATCGCCAAAACCGGCCCTCCGGGCCAAGTGAGCTAGCCACCACTCACCTCTAGTCTGCTTTTACAATGGAGCCTCCTCAAGCCTTATAAATGATTAATCACATGCAATACCATGGGACAATACCATGGGCTACAACAAACCATGTGCTAGACCTAACCACCTTTGACTCAATCTCGAGTCAATTTTAACCCTAACAAAGGAATCCCAACCATTAGAGGAACCAAGATGTACAAGTTCCAAAAAAAGTTAAAAATCCTCAAAACAAACATCAAAAACTGGAACAAAGAATCTTTTGGTAATATTTTCTTGGAGAAAGTGGAGCTTGACTGTAAAACCAAAGAAGTTCAAAATAAAGGCATGCAGTATGGTTTCTCGTCGGAGATCAGAGAGAAGGAATGATTTTTGCTCTAGGAATTAATCCAACGTGAACATTAGGAGGAGATGTACTAGATCCAAAAATCCAGAGTGAAATGGCTCCAGGAAGGAGAAAGAAACACCGGTTTCTTTCATAAATCGACAATAAATCATCGACAAAGAAACCAACTGACAAGCCTGCAAACTAAAGAATTCCCAATTGTTGAATCCAAGGAATATCTAGAGAGAACTGTAAATTCCTTTTTCTCTAACCTCCTGGAGGAACCAAATGAAGATCAGGAAGCCTTTCAGAGAGAAGTCTCGAGGCATATTCCCTAGGTAATCACGGAAGAACACAATCTTCCCCTAATGAAACCTATAGAGATGGAGGAAGTCGAGGAAGCGGTCAAGCACATGGAGAAAGATAAAGCACCTGGACCTGATGGAGTTACTATGAATTTTTTCCATGCATGTTGGTAATGACTAAAAGAGGAAGTATGGGCACTTGTGGAGGACTCCAGAAAATCGGGTAATATCCTGAAAGCGCTAAATGCAACTTTCTTGACCCTCATACCCAAAGAGTCTAGAACTGAAGATCCAGGGAAGTTAAGACCGATAGCTCTATGCACTATCATTTACAAAATTATTTCCAAAACCATTGCCAACAGATTTCACCCTTTGCTGCCCCTTATCATCTCTCCAGAGCAAGCGGGGTTTGTTGAAGGAAGACAAATCTTGGATGGCATCATCCTTATCCATAAAAAAATTCATTCGGTCAAAATTAGGAAAGTTCCAGGTATGCTTCTTAAATTAGACTTGTCCAAGTATTATGACAAACTAAACTAGAAATTCTTAGTAGGTATGCTCAGGGCGTTCGGATTCTCAAATCAAGCGACCAGATGGGTCATGAATTTGGTATCTTCATCCTTCTTCTCTATTTCCGTTAATGGATCTCCTGCTTCACCCTTCCAAAGTTCTTACACTATCAGATAAGGAGACCCATTATCTCCCTTTTTGTTCATTATAGCTGTGGAAGGATTAGGAAGAAATCTCAAGAACCTTCGAATGAAAAACAAGATTAAAGGTCTGACAATCAGGTAGGAGTTGGAGCCATGAACTCACCAATAGTTTGTTGATGACACCATACTCATGGGGCCATCAATGGTTAAATAAGCCCACAGAAATAATGTGTAATGTCCCAAATTTTCCATTGGGTCACAATGTCCAAATTACATTTTCCATATTCATGAAAGTTGTCAAAGGGATGCTAAAAGTCAAATAATTTCCGAGGAAAATCACTAGTTTCCTAGGTTGGGGGTGGAATCTTTGGTACTTGGAATAAGGGGGATAATAAATGATGTTTAGAAATTAGAAGAGGATAAATATTTAATAATGTATCTTATCAAATAAATATAAGAGAAAAATTAAATGGCTATGGATAATGGAGACACATGGAGACTATGGGGCCCACTCAAGCTAGAATTCCTATGTTAAATGGCATCCTCCTTTTGTAATTTAGAATCTATGGGAATCCTAATGTTTTGGGATGGATTATGAGGTTAATATACTTGTCCATATACTTGATAGGTAGAATTTTGGATGAGTTATAACTTACATGGGAGAGGAAGAGCCAAATGGGAGTTTCATGGACACTTGGCTAGATTCCCCTTAAATTTATGACATCTATGACACCAATGATGGATATTCTATGACAATTATGGCACAGTTCGGATATGAAGGCTGACATACTAACATACTGACATGTTAGGACTGAATAGAGAATCTTAGAGGTCAAATTTGGGAGTTACAGAAGGCCAAGAGGCTCCTACTCAAATTTGGGAGAAGAGGGAAGGTGAAGAGAGAGGCCACATGGCATAGCAGAAGAAAGCACACCAATTCAACTTGTCTTTGGTTTATGGATGGATTTGGAACCTTAGAAGACCAATAATGTTTATAAAATACAAGGATAAGCCATGAGAAGGAGCTTTTGCTCATTTGTGAATTGTGAGATCTAGTGGATGATTAGTTTTCTTGCTTAAGACAATTTCAAGGGTGAATGATTCCCATCCTATTTGGTGTTTGGAAATTCCACTCAGGTATCTCATGGAGCTTTAATGGAGTCTTATTTGCAGGTGTAAGCTATAGGAAATCATGTGGATTCTTCTATTATAGCACTCTCTCTCAACTATTTCTAGTTTTCACACCATATTCATGCCAATGGAGGGATTGCGCTTTGGGTGAGATATTGATCTATTTGTGAAATATTATAATGCCCATTATATTATGTTATGATGTATATGCTCTGTATTTCATGTTCATAGTTTAATTTCCCCACTATCTTGTTATGAACCATTGTAATGCTGATGATTTCGAATTGGGAGAGCCTTTTATTGTACATTTATGATTGTAATAAGTCCAATATTCTCTTTTAATCATTATTAGAAATTTTCAAGTCGAAATTCCCAAAAGTTGTATGTCAAAATGACTTTTAATGAGCAAACAATGACCATTTCAACTCTATTTTGATATATGCCATGGTAATGCTCATTATTTCGAATGGAGGAATTTATATATGATAAATTTATGATGGATTTACTGTAATTAATGTGTATTTCAAGTTTCATATTCAATACTTAATCACTGGAAGCCATTTTACTCATTTTTATTGCATTGGGAGAATATTTGGTGCATTTTCTCCAAGGGTCGAAATTGTGACTTGGGAGTTGTTTTGGAAAGAGTCATAATATCCTGTATAAACTGAAACATGATGCATATGAAAATTTGAAAAGATACCTTACACATACCCAGACTATTTTCATAAATTCAAGTGACTTTCGGATCATTTGTAAAGCCATTTTCGGCAATTACCCAAGGGGAATTGGAGCCCCAATATGCTAGTAAAGACTCCTACTTTGAACATAACATTAAAAAAGTTTGTAGAAGCAACAGGGAGGTCAAAAAACATAAATTAACATCATATTTAAGTTATATTATCATTCATGTACCTTCAGAGAAAATTTGGAAACATTTGGGTCAATTTGGAGGTCTAGACATCAAAACTAGTTAAGGTCAAAATTGGGGAAAAAGTGAAAAAAATGGTCATTTAGTAAAATTTCAAAAATGGGAATTACACAAGGAGGGGTTGGACACATTTTTGGAAGCCAGTGGACTGGAAATCAATAATAAAAAATCCCAAATGTACTTCTTTAATACTCCAAAAATAACGAGAAGGAATATTTTGAGAATTTTGGGCTTCTCAAAGGGTGGGATTCCTTCCAAATACTTAGGAGCTCTACTGGCATAATTGAACATAATACAAGTCTCATGGAAGGACCTTTTGGATAAGATCAAACAGAAACTCAGCCTATGGACTTTCAAATCCCTAAATTTCCCAAGTAGACTCATTTTGTTGAAGTCTGTCCTACAGGTGATGCCACTGTACTTGTTCTTGGTTCTGGCAGCCCCAAAATCGGTGATTAAGAAAATAAGGAATATACAAAGGAAATTTCTCTGGGGAGGGGATGACTTCCATAGGAATTGGGCCTTAGTCGATTGGAAAATGTTCTGCAAACCCAAAAGCATGGGAGGTCTGGGGCTGTGTGACCCCCTAGATTCCAACAAAGCCATGGGAGTGAAAATTTGGTGGAAGTGGATAACATATGATGATGAAACTTGGGTGAAGCTATGGCATGCCAAATATTCCCATCAATGGACCAAAAAAATGCTAATATGAATTAAAGAGGATCTCCTACGTTCCAGCATATGGAAAGCGGCCCAGGAAAACCATAATCACATTCAAAGACATATTTTCTGGGAGGTTAGAGATGGAAATTCAGCCAGATTAGTTAGTGAGGCATGGAACCAAGAGTAGAGCATAGAAAATTGTGAGGATATCCCGATTCTGAAATATCACCCTGAGCTCCACCAAATTCAGTCAGTAAAGGAATTTTGAGACCTTGAATCCCGTGACAAGTTTTTCAAGACATGGAAAAGTAAAGAGTGGTGGTAAAGTCTGGCACCAACAGAGGAAATTGAAAAATTTTACTCATACCTCTGCTCCAAAAGGATCCCATGGCGCGAGGGGCTGGACAAAATTAGGTGGGGGTATTCCAACCTTTCTAGGTTGAACATTAAAGAGGCTATTGGGTTTATGAATGAAACATACAGACATGAAAAAGAAGCTAAGTGGACAGAAATTTGGGTAGGAAAAAGGTGGCCCAAAATAGCAGTATTATGTTGGCTCCTCCTCAAATGAAGAATCCTAACCTGGGATAAGATTCAAAGACATGACTTAATAGGTCCTCTGAGATGCTTCCTATGTGAAAAAAGTAACGAAACTATCAATCACCTACTCGATGAATGTCCAGTGGCCTCTGGGATTTTGGACAGAGGAAGCAGATTGTTCAAAATCAATTTCGGGCACTCAGCCAGACTTGGTCTCACTATTGCCAATTGGCCCAAAAACAAATTCAAAAACAATATTTTTAACAGAATATGGGACTTATAAGACCCGTTACCTAAAAATATTTGAAAACAGGAATCGTAGTGTTTGTGCCAGAAATTGTTCTTAGACTACGAAAGAACAAGCCAACACAATCTCAATGAACAAGTTAAGTAAAATGGGTTTTTCTAGGGTTTTGGTTGTGCAGTTTGTAGACAAGAGGGCAAAAAATTCATAAGACCAAAGAAAACACTAAATTATGAGCATATGAAGGACTGAGATGCATAACATATAAACTATAATACAAACACAATAATCACAGTACTGAGTTCCACCCACAGTTAACAAGCATTTCATGCATAAAAAACTTAAATAGGAAATGAGTATACCAACTGAGTGATTAACACAAATCAGAAATGAAACCAGTCAATAGTCTAAAAAAGGGGCTTATAATTGCATATATTTCATAATTCAGTCATCAAAAATACAAAATATTTTTTATACTTAGCTCATAAACCACATCCTGATAGCCTCCCCTTGCAACAAAAATCGAACCCTTGGTCCTTTCCCAGACTTACATTTATCTTGTTCCTTCAAAATTAGTTACATAACTTATCCAAAACTACTTTTAGGTCATCTATCGAATTGTTCAATATAAACTATCATTATAAAAAAATGAAATAACTTTTTCAAACTAACTAATAACTGCTCTTCTTAAAGTACTTTACAAGTCTTTTGTTGCCTCTAAATCATGGGCTTTCCTTCTGGCCTTCTGGTGATCTGCTTCCAAATCTACAACTCTTCTTGTCAACTCTTCATTCTGCTGTGTCAGCTCCTGAATGGTTTTCTTTAGCTCTATAAACTGATTCTTTGTATGTTTTTTTCTTTTTAAATCTTGTTTAGAAACATAAATCAATTCCTGATAGTGATTATTTACTTCTTCTAGGTCTTCTCTCAGTCTTTTATTTCCAGTCACTAATTCTTCATTGCTTTCATGCAGGTACTCAATTTGATGCTTGTATTGTTTGATACTCCTTTGCAAATTTTCATTTTCAGAATCAAAAGATTTTCCTTCTAACATTGGCTACACTCCTTCAAGTATCCACAATATTTTTAGCTTTCTAAAAATTTCTTCATCTTCTTCCATATGCTCTATCAAGGTCATTGTAATTTCTAAATACTCTTTAGCTTCAATACTGCACTTAACTAATTTCTCATCCACCTCTCCTTTCTCTATACAAGAGCTCTTTAAAACATTTTGATGTTGTTCTAGAATAATCTTCTCTTGAACCTCCATGAATATTTTTGAGATCTTAGTTTCCATAAGAACTGGTTTATCCTCTGAAACTATTTGTTTTTTCCCCTTTATAACATTTTTGTTTTCATCTTCACTGTCTTCTAATTTCTCCTGATATGATGAATCTTCAATTACTATAATATTCCTTTCAGCCAGTTTAGGGTTTAACAATTTCTTCATATTTAACCTGAGTTTGTTCTTTGGCCTTGTCTTAGGCCTCCAAATTGCTCCAACCTCTCCTAACATTTTCAGAACTTTCCCTTCATGCGTAATTGAAGCTAGTTCAATAACTTTCATTTTCTTCCTTCATGACACTGTATCTTCTTTAGAATGGGTATGTATCTCCTATTTAGAATGAACCCTAGCTTTTTCAGTGGTATGAACCCTAGCTTCATCAGATAAATATCTTTTCTCTTCTTCATAGAGTATCGTATTAGGAATCTGCTTTTGTTCCTTCACATCCTCATTTACAATTTGGTTTAGTTCTTCAAGAGAAACATCTTCTACAGGCTCAATTTCCTTCACTTCTGACTTTGAAACTTTGTTTTCCTCAACATTAATTTGTTGTTAAATTTCAATGTTTTCATCTTCTTGGTTTGAAGATTTTCCTGGTTCACCACCTTCTTCATTCTTGACTATGACTTTCTTTTTAAGTTTGTTGATCAAATTTTGACCTTTATCTAACTATCTCTTCTGAGACTACTCTTCCTTCTCTGTTTGGAAACCAAACCAAAATAGGAAACATTTCCATGTCTTCTCTCTTTTCTGCAGTATGGTGGTTATGATTTGTTTTATAATCCCATGATGAAATACTGATTGTTTGGTGTGATCCTGATGTTCTTTCACCCTGCTTGACATCTTCTGTAAACTTTTCAAGAAGAAGAATGGGAGATTCATTTTGGATTCATGATTGAGATGTTGAAGGAATCTAAAATGATACTCAAAAACAAAAGCAAATCTCCCTTCACAAGTGATATATCTTTGTAATATTTTGATAGGCTTTACCCATTCTGGTTTAAAATTTTGAATAGGTACTCCATTTCCCCAATATGCTACTACATCTAAAATTAGATATCTCTGAGCATCAAAAGTGAAAGGCACTTTTTTAAACCAGTATTCAGCCTCATCTAAGATCCTTGTACCTTCTACTAATAATTCCCTTGTTAGTTTAAACTTAAAAGTATCAAAAGACACCATATCCTTATGCAAACATTGAGTGAATTTATGAGAGAATTGTGAGTGATAACCTTCAATTCTTTCAAAAAACACTAACCACTCTGCTTCTTGAAATAGTTTTGCACAATCTAGAAAATTTTGAACCCAACACATGTCTGAAGGTTCTTCTCTATTAGTCATACCACTTCTTTTCATTTTGAACAATTGTCAAATAGCTTCTATCAAAAAAATAAACTCTGAATTTCTTGAAGTCTTGACAATATGATAGGCAATGTTGTATGGGGAAACCTAAAACCCTAAACTGAACTCTCTCTTTTAAACTGATACATACTTTAATTCTATTGACAGAGAATTTGTCATTTAGTATGAATTAGGTTTATAAAGTAATAATTTTCAATCAATTATGTCATTAGTCCTCTGCTTAGAAAAAACCCAAATTTATGAACTTTGGTAACGATTCGTACCCTACCTGTCAAAGTGGTGAATCCGGGTGCTAGAATCATGCTTTCTTGATTGTTAGGTGTCCAATTGCATTCCTCAATATTCTCTGACCACTTCGATAAATCCAAATGACTGCTCCTCAAAGCCCTAGTTTTTCACCCTATTTCAAAATTTTGATTACAGATTGTTGATTCTTCGCCATGACCTTCATCTTCTCTATGCGCATTTAAGGGAATGTGAGATTTGAGGTGCATTTGTCTTGATATGTTCAACCATCATTATTCCATCACTTCTGCAACAGACCACCATGACTCGCCCTCATGATTATTTCCTTGATGCATTCACACCTGTCACAATGATCATTCTAGAGGAAACACGTATCAAATCTATCAACTAGTATGAATGACATCTCATGTGTGATAATTTCAAAAAAATTGACCCAAAAATGATGATTTTTGAATTGCGTGAATTTCTTGTAGCACATGTGTGCAATTTTTCCAGGCTTGCGCTACAAGAAAGTCTGCTTTAATGATTTTCAAAAATAAAACTCATAATAACGATTTAACCTGGGTTAAAGAACCTTAATCAAGATTTTAGGTCATTTTTTAAGACCTTTTAATCCATATAAGAATTCTATAAGCCCTCTAACTATGAATTCTAATAAATCAAACCAAAATTTGAAAAATAAAACTAAGAAATCATATAAACATGAAAATTAAAGCAAAAGGACAAACTATCCTAAGGAATAAAATTTTCTAGGAGAAATTAATGAAACCAAGCTTCAAAACATAAACAAATGTATTAAAAGATGGAAAAAAAACATGCTTTAACATCTGGCTCCTGCTATGGGATGAAGTCCTCCCTATGAGGCTTCAAGAACCTGTAGACCAGTGCCTTCTATGCTGTTGCTTGCTAGTCTACAAAATTTCCATTGGGTCATGGAGTCCTTATTATGTTATTCACATCGGTATATACAATGAAAGTCCAGTATCCATCACAAAAACTGTAAAAATGCTTGAGGAATCGTCCATTAACTCGATTAGACAATTCCTCACCATCCAAAGTCTGTAGTACAAAATTATTGTTTTCTAGAATCTTCGATACTATGAAAGGAACAAACCAAAGGTTATCAAACTTTCCATGCTTGCCTTTCTGTTCCATCCTAGCATCCCATCTCAAATCCATATTTCCCATTGAAAAAAGTGTTTGCTTTAATCTTTCTATCAAATATTTCTTTGATCTTTGACCTGTACAGCTGATCCTTTTCTTCCATTGTTTTCTGTTTCTGCTGTAACTCTATTAGTGCATAAATTCTTCTTTTCATATCACTAGGTTCTTCCTGAAAATATTGAAAAAATTTCATTGCTGGGATACCCAATTGGATAGGAAAAACTGCATCAGTACCATATACTAATTGGAAAGGAGAAGTTCCAATTGCTTTTTTAACTGTTGTTCTGTCTACCCATAATGCATATTTTAACATTGAATCCCATGATCGTTTATTCTGCTTCAATAATTTCCTGATACTTTGAATAATATTCTTACCAGATGACTCAACTAACGCATTTCCTTGAGGATAATAAGGTGTTGAGTGTTTCAACATGATCCCATTATTTTCACAAAATGCCCCCATATCCTTAGATTTAAAATCTTTAGCATTATTAGTCAATAATTTCTGAGGGCATCCAAATATACTAAGAATATTTTCTTCAATAAAATCTATGATCACCTTATCCGTTGCATTTCTTGTGGGAATAGATTCTTGCCATTTAGTAAAGAAATTCGTAGCAGTCAAAATCCACTTATGCTGCCCTGAAAAAAATGGATTTATCTCTCCTATGAAATCCAAACCCCATTGTTGACAAGGGGCATTAACTGCAATTAAATTTAATGGTAATGGCAGCAAATTTTGCTTACCAGAAAACTTTTGACAGGGGATACATGCTCTTACCTACTGATATACATTAGAAAATAAAGAGGGCCAATAGTATATGACTCTTAGAATTTTATATGATGTTTCCTTCCAAAACTTATGTCCCCCACAAGCACCTTCATGTGATTTAGATATTACTTCTCAGATTTCTGGTTTATCTAGACATCTAAGTAAAATACCTCCTGGATCTTTCCAAAATAGTTGTTGTTCTATCAAACAATATTTAGTAGTTTTCAACTTTAATGGCCTAGCATCTTTCTTGTCTAAATGTTTTGGACATTGCAAATACAAAAGAAAGTGTACAATATCTGCATACCATGTGGATTCTGCATAGTGGTCCATAATCTTTTCTTTCTCCTGCTCTACTTGAATTCCTTCCTGTGCTGGCTATTTTTCCATGAGATGTAGACCTAAATATTGGCAATTTGAATCACCTAGCAATTTAGCTAAACATTGTCCCTTTACTAGCTTTGTAGTTCTAATATCCACGTCATATTCCATTATGTTTACAATCCAGTTTAGTATTTTTCCTTCACTGTCAGGTTGATTCAAAACATCCTTAATGGCAGCATTAGGAACATAAGCAATAACCTTGGAATGTAAAACATAAATTCTGAAAAACTTCAATGCTTTTACCAATGAGTAAGCCTGCTTCTCTAAAGTATTGTATTTTAGCTCCGAGTCTCTAAGAGTCTTGCTGAAAAATGCAATAGTTTGTTCAATACCATCCTTATTCTTCTATTGTAAAATAGTAGCCAATGTATCTTCAGATGCAAAAGAAAAAGTAAAAAATTCCTTTCTAAAATCAGGGCTTACTAATACTGGAGCTTCCGTAAGAGCCATCTTAATCTTTTCAAATGAGTTTTTTGCTTTTGCAGTCCACTTGACCTCCTGATCTTTCTTCAGCATAGCTATAATCTGTTTGATGGTCTCAACAAAATTTGGTATGAACCAACGTAAAAAATTTGATTTTTCCATTAAAAGATTGTACATCCTTCTTGCTTCTTGTTAAACTTATTTTTAGTATTGCTTTAACCCTTTCCGGATCAATCCTTATGCCATCAAATGAAACTAAATGACCCAATAACTTATATTCTTAAACAGGAAAATGTGATTTCTTTGGATTGAGAGATAAACCATATTTTCTGCATTTCAGAAAAGTTTGTTTTAAGTGTTTTAGATGCTCATCATCTGATTGTGAAAAGATTGTAATATCATCTAAGTAAATCACTACAAACTTATCTCTTTCCCCTAAAAGGCTATGTCCATAGCTCTTTGAAAAGTAGCTCCAGCATTCATTAATCTAAAAGGCATTTTGTCGTACATGAAAGTACCCCAAGGTGTAGTAAAAGCTGTCTTTTCTCTATCATCAGGCTGCATGGCAATTTGATTATATCCTGAAAAACCATCAACCATAGAAATTCTTTGTGCACCAACTACCTTCTGCAATATTTTTTCTATTTTCAGGAAAGGGTAATTATCATTCAATGAAGACCTATTCAGATTTCGAAAATCAACTCACAGTTTGATTTCACCATTTTTTTTCCTGATAGGAACTAAACAAGGTTGGATTTATCCTCCTTAATTTCTGTCTGAAAGGTTTAACATTTGGTTTTAAAGGAACTTTATGCTGTATAATTCCATTATCATATGTCTTCAAATCTTCATATGCGGTGAAGCAAAAACTTCAACATACTCTTTTAACAACTTGATGTACCTGTTTCTCTACTCTATTGTGAGTGCTTTTGAAATCTTCACCATTATAGGATGTTCATGGGTGCCAATATTATAGTACACTACATTTTCTTCTAAAGACTGTACAACAGATTTTAAAGGGGTATCATATTTTGAAAATATCCTCTCTAAAGGCACCAAACCCTTAGGAATGAAATCACTTTTAAGTTCAATAATCTTGTGACCTGCAATTTCATTTTCTACAATACCTTCAAACTCTTCAACCTCGTCATCTTGTTCCTGATCAATTAAGGAATTGGAAAACTCACCTATTAGCTCTAAGAACCTTTTTATTTCAATATCATCTTTAAAAAAATTTCGTTGCTTTACATTATCAGGAACAGAAGGTCTGTACCTAACCTCAATAGGATACTTCAACTGTGTTGTTTTAGGAATCTTGAAATGTGTGGCTGCTAGGGCAAGAGAATCAGCAGTTTGGTTATGATCCCTAGGAATATAAGTGATATTAAAACCCACAAAGTAATTTTCTATCATATCCCATACTTCATTACGATACACTTTCAATAAATCCTTTTTTACTTGATAGTTGTTCCTCACTTGCTGAACAACCAACTTGGAGA
>LPNX010204833.1:56173-92639 GCA_001517045.1 Pseudotsuga menziesii | reverse complement strand
ATCAACCATTTTTGAAACGGGGGTAAAAATAGCTACTAAAATTAGGAGAGAGAAAAACGAGAACTGTGTCGAGTTCTCATTTCATAGTATAAGTGGTTGGAGTCGCTATACACATAAATATGTTGAATGCCTAAATTTTTTACAGCTTTCAAACCTAACAACAAAGCTTCATATTCTGCAGTATTATTGGTGGTAATAAATTCCAATTTTTACATTAACCTTACTGCTTCACCACCAGGAAATATTAGAAGAACCCCTGCTCCAGCGCCCTCCTTACATGATGATCCATCAAAATACATTTGACAAAGTTCATCTTCTTGTTCCCTAGTGCATTTGAATTGATTTTATTTTTCAACCTATAATAAACCAACAGTCTCATTGTCATCACTAAAATTCAACATACAACTATCCAAATCCTTGTCAACAGCATACAAGGGATGATTTGTAGGGTTCTTGTCATCAGTCACAATATAGGCAAATTGTAACTCTCTATATAACCTTTGGTTTTCTCCTCCAAATACAGGAATGGTGGCATATGTTAAGTCCATCTGTAGAGTTCCACCAACCTTGTTGGCCCAGGATCTAGAGAGGAGGAGTCCAAACTTAGGTGTAATGTTTGCTACTACCACATCCATAATCATACTCTTCATTGCTAATTGAGCTAAACTAACCACCATATATTTTATCACTCCTAAACATTTTACATCTCGTGAATCAAAAGCATACAAGTCATGATAAGGTTTTGTTATGCTCAAACCTAAAGCTTCCATGAAAGCTTTTGGAATTAGGTTATGAGATGCTCCTGAATCCAAAAGGAAATTATGTATCATCTACTCATGAATAGTTAGTATGATGTAAAAAGGAGGTGATGCACTTGCTTCATTTTCAGTTTTTTCTGCCAAAGCTGACCCAATAAATATTTTAGGACTTTCCTCTTGTAAATTTACTGTGTCAAAGGGAATTTGACTGTTTGGTGAACCAATCATTTTCATAACTGAATTTTTGTAAGAAGGATTATTCATCAACTCAGTGAAAGGAATAGGGATCTTGATTTTTCCTAATTCATTTTCAAGGTTAAAATTATGCATACTTTTATTCACCTTTTCAACTTCAACATTCTTCTTTTTTTTATCCTGATTTTGTTTTTTCTCTAACACTGGGTTAGACTGCTGTTTAGGAGGCAAAACTACCTCTTTCTTAGGATTTTGAACTACTTGCTTTGGACCTGATCTTAAATTTAAATTTTTCTTTGGATCAGTCTAGTATGTATCAGCAGTTATAGCAGTCACTTCAAGATTCAAATCATTTTCTGTTTCAAACACATCTACATCATAATATTGTTAGAATAATTAACCCATAGTTAGCTACCTTAGACATTAATTTAATTATTTTTGTCTTATTTGCCTAGTTCATGTGTCCCACCTTGTGCAAGTTGTCATTTGCCTATCCATAGTGGTCAAACTTTCCTATTTTGAATCATGTAGCACTTGGGAAACCTCAAGGAATCAATTCTGCTTTATTGCTGGCCTCCTAGGTGCCCTTCTGCTTTTTCTGCTTTATTGCCTACTTTTTCAGTGTTTTAAGGCAATTGGGAAAGTTTGACTAGGTGAGGTTAACTAGTTTTTTGTCCTCCACATCCTCCACTCTTTTCTCCTTGTAAAAGCATGTATGATTTGTCATTCCATCACTCTTTAGCTTGCCTAAGTGCTTTTTCCAATTCGTGAGCTCCATGACTAATTTGGAAACTACTTTATGCACCTATGGGGGATTCGCTTAATTTTGGTAAGCCTGCTTTTGACTAGATTCGAATTACCTCCTCATGCATTCGAATCCCTTATGTAATTTTTAATGCAGCAACCTATTATGTTACAGGGTTGGCTATTGTACACTGAGATAATGCATTTTAGTGTTTAGCTCCATTCTCAGTCTCTTTTGTGAGTGATTTTGCATGATCAATTGATAATTGTTGTGAGTAAAATTGTTCTATCAGTGGGTTGAATTTCCACATGGTATCAGAGCCATTGTATATCAATTTCTATCCTTCAAAATTTTTTTGCAGGTTCGACATCAGTGACTGGGAACCTTCTACTGACAATCGGGACAGTTTATGAGCTATGGATCAATCTCAAAAGATCATCTTGACTTCCTTCAACTTCTTTGAATGGAAAGCAGAGATGGAGATACTGTTGAGAGTGAAAGGCCTCTACAGGGTGAGTATGACAACAGAAGTAGAGCCCAATGCAGCTACAAAGAAGATTAAATGGCACAACAGGAGGGATGAGGCCTATGGTCTCCTATGTCTGAGTATTTCCAGAGACCTCCTTTTCCATCTTGATGGATTGACATCACCGAATGAAGTATGGGAAAATATTACTGATCTTTTTGGAAAGACAGATGAGATGAGGGGACATCAAATAAAAAATGAGCTGATTTCCCTGAGTCCCAATAGCTTTGAATCACTGCAACTCTATTTCTCCAAGTTCAAAGCACTTGTTTTGCAGCTAAAACAATGTGGGATCGCAAAGAAGGATGATCAGCTGGTCTTGGACATTCTCTAGAAGCTTGGACCTAACTATTCAATCTTTGTTTCTACCTTCTATGCCACAAAGTTGATAGCTCGAACCTGGAAGATACCTAGCCTTGCATATTTCATGGAATCTCTCACACAAGAACAAGACAAGCTAGTGATGATGGGCACCATCAAACCATCTAGAGACCAAGCTCTGGTTGTTGGAGATTTGAAGGTGGATTCAAAAAGCAAAAATAAATCTAAAAAGCCACCTGAGCAAAAGAGAGACAAGAACAAGTCTCCCGAGGAGCCACAAGGTTCCAAGAAGAACTACCAGAAGAAGAAGAATAAATGAGAAATGAGCAAGTGTGCATACTGCAATAAGGGAAATCACACTGAAAGCTCTTGTATGAAGAAGCAAATAGACATGCTGACCCAAATCCTAGAGAATAATGGCATCTCCCTTCCAGACAGCTCAAAGAAGAGAGAAGGAGGATCAAGTTCAGAAGACAGAGAGAGAGTTCATGCATTGGTTGCTGGCACATCAAGCTCACCTAGCTTCATCATTGATTCTGGAGCTTCTAGACACATGGTTTCGACCAAGGAGGCATTCTCCTTACTTGACATGATGAAAGGACCACCTATAGTACTGGGAGATGACTCTCTCACTGAAATTTTGGGCAAAGGGAAAATTGATCTTGATCATGGTCAGTTCAGCAATGTGTTGTATGTGCCTGGTCTTGCCTCCAACCTCTTGTCAGTGTACCAGATGACTCACACTGGGTCTCCAAAGAAGGTCATATTATCCCCTAATGAATTTGAGATCACAGAGATCTCAAGTGGTAAAGTCATTGCAAAATGAGTTGCAAATCATGCTCAAAAGGTATACATGTTCTCACACTTCCTACCCTACTCAAACCCCTCTACTCTTCTGATTCATGCTAATGAGACAAGAAATCTTTGGCATGCAATATTTGGCCACCTAAATTACAAGTATCTTTCTGATCTTAGTGAAAAAGAGATGGTCATAGGGTTTCCCAAGATAAAATTTTCCAAAGGAGTCTGCTAAGGTTGTATCCTAGGAAAACACCTAGAGCATAAATTTGAGAGAGCTAGTCATGAGAGAACCTCTGCACCCCTTGAGCTGATCCACAGTGATGTTGATGGCCCGTTCCCTCATATGTCCATGAGTTAGGCCAAATATGCATTGAATTTCATAGATGATTTTTCCAGGTATTGCTGGGTTTACTTCCTGAAACACAAGTCTGAAGTTTTTGGCCTCTTCAAAGTCTTTAAGGCTTTGGTTGAAAACCAGTCTGGGAGGAAACTAAAGGTCCTCATATCTAAAAATGGTGGTGAGTATGTCAAGTCTAATTTTATTAATTATTGTGCAGATGCAGGTATTCAGATGCAACATTCTATCCCTTACACACTACAGTAGAATGGTGTTGCTGAGAGGAAGAACAGATCACTGAAGGAGATGGCAACATGCATGATGGAGGCAAAAAATTTGACACCAAAGTATTGGGCCAAAGCTATAAACTATGAAGCCTATATCCAGAATAGGGTGCCTCATAAACAACTTGATGTTATGACTCCCTTCGAAGCATGGAGTGGGCACAAGCCAAATGTGACCCATTTTAGGATTTTTGGCTCAAAGGCTTGGGCTAGAATTCCAACAGAGAAGAGGAAGGATTTGCAGCCCCAAATACAAGAGTGTCTATTTTTTGGGTACTCTGAAGATTCAAAAGGGTACAAGCTGATAAATTTGAGCACAAACAAATCCTTTATTGAAAGGTGTGTTCAGTTTCAAGAAGAACCCCTTGCAACAGTGGAAGTTGGAGAAGCCTCTTCACCACCTGAACCTCTGAAAGTAAGTGAAGAGTTTGTTGAACATGATGATTCTGATATTTTTGATAGTGATGATTTTATTGCATACCCTAACATCCCTACAAGGCCAAAATGGGCAGCTAAGACACTACATGCAACAGGAGAGCTAGCTGGGGATCCCAATGATCCAAGGAGGACTAGATCTCAATTTGAGAGTGGTCTGTGCATGAAGGATCCTATGTTTGCTTATAAATGCTATCTGATGGTGGGATCAGATCCTCAAACATATGAAGAAGCAGTAGGAGATCCAAGATGGCAAGCATCCATGAAGGAAGAGTTCAGCTCACTCCAAAAGAGCAACACATGGGAGCCAGTGGATCTTCCCCCAGGGAGGAAGTTAGTTCAGTGTAAGTGGGTCTACAAGACCAAATTTGCTGCTGATGGTTCACCTCTAAAGTACAAGGCCAGATTGGTATTCGAGGGCTACTCATAGGTTCATGGCATAGATTACAATGAGACCTTTGCACCAGTGGCAAAGATGGACTCCATCAGGCTAGCCTTAGCCATTGCAGCCTCAAAGCAATGGGAGGTACATCACATGGATGTAAAATGTGCCTTCCTGAATGGAGATCTCACTAAATAGATATATATGCAGTGGCCTCAAGGATTTTCTACTAACCCTTCTCTTGTGTGAAAGTTGAGAAAGTCATTGTATGGGCTAAAGCAAGCCCCCAAGGCTTGGTATGCCAAGATTGATAGCTTCTTGCTATCACTGAATTTTGTTCGGTGCAATTCAGATCCAAATGTCTATTTGAAGTTAATTAATGGTTCATTAATTATTATTGTGTTATATGTTGATGACCTTATCATTACAAGAAGCTCAAAGGATGAGATTGCTTCCTTGAAGGGTGCAATGAACCAAGCCAAGCAAGACTCCTTTCCTTTTAGGAGTGAAGCTGGAAGAAATTGATTCTTCACCTATGGTAAACAATACATTGTATAGACAATTGATTGGATGTTTGTTGTATATTACACATACTAGACCTGATCTTTATTATGCAGTAAGTGTGGCTTCTAGATACATGGATCAGCCTCATGAGATCCATTGGAAAGCAGCCAAAAGGATCCTTAACTTTGTTCAGGGAACAAGGACACATGGGATCTTCTATAAAGAAAAATCCGATCTTGGTTTGATTGGGTTTACTAACAGTGATTGGGAAGGTGATAGCACAGACAGAAATTCCACATCAGGATATGTCTTCATGCTTGTAGAAGGGCTAATCATCTGGTTAAGCAAGAAACAGAGTGCCATTGCACTCTCATCTACAGAAGCAGAGTACAAGGGAGTTGTTAATGCAACAACTCAATGTTTATGGTTGCAGGGATTAATTGGAGAGTGTGGCTTCAAATCAAAGTACTCAAATACCATCTAATATGATAACCATAGTACCATTTGACTCTACAATGATCCAGTTCATAAGCAGAGAACCAAACACATTGAGATCCATATGCACTACATCAGAGAGCTTGTGCATGATGGCACCATTCAACTACTCTTCTGTTCATCTTATGAACAAGTAGTTGATATCTTCACCAAAGCATTTTGTGAGAAGACCTTCAACAATATCAAATCACTGCTAGGGATTGCTGATCATGTTGTGAAGCATGAGTGAAGACAAGATTTCCAAAATTTTGTTTTACAGTCCATGTTTAAGGGAGGATTTTTCCATGTGGTTTTTGCCTCTTTCCTTGGTTGTATGGACATGTAGTATGTAAAGGGTGACTAAGCCTTGTTTCTAGGACCTATAATTTTCTGATATATTACTCATAAGTCATGCTTAAGGGGGGGTGTTAGAATAATCAACCCATAGTTAGCTACCTTAGACATTAATTTAATTATTTTTGTCTTATTTTCCTAGTTTATGTTTCCCACCTTGTGCAAGTTGTCATTTGCCTATCCATAGTGGTCAAAATTGCCTATTTTGACTCATGTAGCACTTGGTAAACCTCAAGGAATCAATTCTGCTTTATTCCTGGCCTCCTAGGTGCCCTTCTACTTTTTCTGCTTTATTGCCTGCTTTTTCAGTGTTTTAAGGCAATTGGGAAAGTTTGACTAGGTGAGGTTAACTAGTTTTTTGTCCTCCACATCCTCCACTCTTTTCTCCTTGGAAAAGAATGCATGATTTGTCATTCCATCACTCTTTATCTTGCCTAAGTGCTTTTTCCAATTCATGAGCTCCATGACTGATTTGGAAACTACTTTATGCACCTATGGGGGTTTGCTTAATTTTGGTAAGCCTGCTTTTGACTAGATTCGAATTGCCTCCTCATGCATTCGAATCCCTTATGTAATTTTTAATGCAGCAACCTATTATGTTACAGGGTTGGCTATTGTACACTGAGTTAATACATTTTAGTGTTCAACTCCATTTTCAGTCTCTTTTGTGAGTGATTTTGCATGATCAATTGATAATTGTTGTGAGTAAAATTGTTCTATCACTGGGTTCAATTTCCACAAATATTCTGAGTTTAAAAAATATTCTCCAGTCACAAAACCTTCAGTCAACTGTTCTCCAAAATAATTCATATCCCGATCTGGATCCTTAAAGAACAATTCCTCTTCAATTTATTCTTCATCAACTACATTATTCTGAAGTGGTGATGGCACTTTTTGATCCTCAGCTTCTCTCCTTTATCATTGTATATCATTGTTTCTTCTCTCTCTGGGAATAAAATGAAGTACAGACTGTCTTCTGAATTGATTTGGATTATCAGGGTTTCTGTCTCCCTCTTGAACAGGTTTATTTGAATTTTTCTCTAATTCCAACTTGTTTAATTTTGCTGTTAGTATCTTTACTAGCTTGGCCATCTCATCAATTTTACCTTCTGCAGAATTTGATGTTGAAACCCCTAGAGTTGCCTCTTTCTTACCCTTCCTATCATATACATGTTGAGTTGTATTTCCTATCAGTCTATTTGAAGCTAATATATTAGACTCCACTTCTAATGCTAACTCATGCATTTTGAGTAAAGTAATAGGTGCTCTTTATCTCAATAGTAGGGAAAATTCATGATAAAAAACATTGGCATAAGTGAGTTTTGCAAAAGTTTCTGAACATTTAATCTCTACAGGGATTCTGCCATACATTTTATTGAATCTCTTTGAAAAAACAACTATGGTTTCATCCTTCTTTCTTCTAAGGGCTCCAAACTCAGTAATGTAATAAGTGTGATCCTTGGTATCACCCCACTGTCTCATCAAAATATCGTGAAGCTCTTCTATTATAGTAATATAATTTGCAGGTAACTCTCTGAACCATTTTCTGACCTCTCCATCAAGACTCTATACGAACATCATCATCCACACATCCTTTGCCTCAATATTCTGATTATCAACATAAATGAGAAATGCATCCCAATGCTCCTTAGCTGTGGTTTCACCCTGTCCATTAAACCTAGGCAAGTATTTTTAGTAATCACCCCCAGAAAGTGCATTCAAAGACTAGGGAAAAACTAAAGGTGCATACCTAGCTACCACCATTCGGTCCATCATGTCTAATGGTTGATTTTGGGCTTCCATCTTTAAGTTGATTGGTTTAGGTTATGGAAAGACTTGAATAGAACTTGGCTAAAACAGATTTTTACCAACTTTGAGGTAAAATAAAGGGATTTTTTCAGGAGATATAGTCTTTGCCTTTCTGAAAGATTGAGGATCAGTAAAAAATTGAAAACTACTAACAGGGATTGTAGGCTTCAACCAAGATGAATCTTGTTCTTCTCCCTTCAAAAAAGGTGATGATATGACTAATTGATCAGGGTTACATAGGGCTAGTGATGACTGAGACCTTCTAATTTTACTTGTTGTTTTCAATATCTTTTCTGGGTCCGAGACACCCAACTGTAAAGGTGAAATAGGTCTATTTCTTGTTCCAACTCCCTTAATAGCCACTATGAAATACTGGCGGAAAGTAGTCTTTAAAATTTGTTGGTTTAAGTTCACCTCTCAAAACCAGTGAAATGATAAGTATCCCAGGGAAAATAGGTTTTCAACTTCATCCTCAGCAATGGTGCCAAATATGTTTGTTCCATAAATTGTTATTAGACTACGAAAGAACAATCCAACACAATCTCAATAAACAAGTTAAGTAAAATGGGTTTTTCTATGGTTTTGGTTGTGTAGTTTATAGAAAAGAGGACAAAAAATTCATAAGACCAAAGAAAACACTAAATTATGAGCATTTGGAGGACTAAGATGTATAACATATAAACTATAATCCAAACATAAGAATCATAGTACTGAGTTCCGCCCACAGTTAACAAGCATTTCATGCATAAAAACCTTAAACAGGAAATGAGTATACCAACTGAGTGATTAACACAAATCATAAATGAAACCAGTCAATAGTCTAAAAAAGGGGCTTATAATTGCATATATTTCATAATTTAGTCATAAAAAACACATAAGAGTTTTTATACTTAGCTCATAAACCACTTCTTGATAGCCTCCCCTTGCCACAAAAATCGAACCCTTGGTCCTTTCCCAGACTTACATTTATCTTGTTCATTCAAAATTAGTTACATAACTGATCCCAAACTACTTTTAGGTCATCTATCGAATTGTTCAATATAAAATATCATTATACAAAAATGAAATAACTTTTTAAAACTAACTAATAACTCCTCTTCTTAAAGTAATTTACAAGTCTTTTGCTGCCTCTGCTAAAAGAGGAATTCCCTCCAAAGCCTAGGCTTTCCTTCTGGCCTTCTGGTGATCTTCTTCCAAATCTACAACTCTTCTTGTCAACTCTTCATTTTGTTGTGTCAGGTCCTGAATAGTTTGCTTTAGATCTCTAAACTAATTCTCTGTATGTCTTTTTCTTTTTAAAGCTTCTTTAGAAATCGAAATCAGTTCCTGATAGTGACTATTTACTTCTTCTAGGTCTTCTCTCAGTCTTTTATTTCCAGTCACCAATCCTTCATTTCTTTCATGCAGGTACTCAATTTGATGCTTGTATTGTTTGATACTCATTTGTAAATTTTCATTTTGAGAATCAAAAGATCTTCCTTCTAACACTGGTTGCACTCCTTCAGGTATCGAAGGGATTTTTATCTTTCTAAATTTTTTTTCATATTCTTCCATATGCTATGTCAAGGTCATTGGAATTTCTGAATACTCTTCAGCTTCAATACTGCACTGAACTGATTTCTCAAACACCTATCCTTTCTCTATACAAGAGTTGTTTAAAACATTTTGATGTTGTTCTAGAATTATCTTCTCTCGAACCTCCATGAATATTTATGAGATATTAGCATCAGTAAAAACTAGTTTATCCTCTGAAAGTATTTGTTTTTTACCCTTCATAACATTTTTGTTTTCATCTTCACTGTCTTCTAATTTCTCCTGAGATGATGAATCTTCAATTATTGTAATCTTCTTTTCAGCCAGTTTAAGGTTTAACAGCTTCTTCAAATTTAACCTGAGATTGTTCTTTGGCCATGTCTTGGGCCTCCAAACTGCTCGAACCTCTCCTAACATTTTCAAAACTTTCCCTTGTTGTGTGATTGAAGCTAGTTCAACAAATTTCATTTTCTTCCTTCGTGACACTATCTCTTCTTCAGAATGGGCATGTATCTCTTGTTTAGAATGAACCCTAGATTTTTCAGTGGTATGAACTCTAGCTTCATCAGATAAAGATCTACCCTCTTCTTCAAAGAGTATTGTAATAGGAATTTGCTTCTGTTCCTTCACATCCTCATTTACAATGTGGTTCAATTCTTCAGGAGAAACATCTTCTACAGGCTCAATTTCCTTCACTTCTGACTTTGAAACTTTGTTTTCCTCAACATTAATTTGCTGTTCAATTTTAATGTTTTCATCTTCTTGGTTCGAAGATTTTCCTGGTTCACCACCTTCTTCATTCTTAACTATGACTTTATTTTTAAGTTTCTTGATCAAATTATGACCTTATCTAACTGTCTCTTCTGAGACTGCTCTTGAATCCTTCTCTGTTTCAAAACTAGACCAAAATAGGAAATATTCCCATGTCTTCTCTCTTTTCTGTAGTATGGTGCTTATGATTATTTTTATAATCCCATGATGAAATACTAGTTGTTTGGTGTGATCGTGATTTTCTTTCACCCTACTAGACATCTTTTGTAAAATTTTCAAGAAGAAGAATGGGAGACTCATTTTGGATTCATGACTGAGATGTTGAAGGAATCTAAAATGATACTTAAAAACAAAATCAAATCTCGCTTCACAAGTGATATAGCTTTTTAATATTTTGATAGACTCTACCCATTCTGGTTCAAAATTTTGAATAGGTACTCCCTTTCCCCAATCTGCCACTGCATCTAGAAGTAGATATCTCTGAGCATCAAAAATGAAAGGCACTTTTTTAAACCAGTATTCACCCTCATCTAAAATCCATGTAGCTTTTGCTAAAAATTCCCTGGACAGTTTAAACTTCAAAGTATCAAAAGACACCATATCCTTATCCAAACATTGAGCGAATTTACAAGATACTTCTAAGAGATAACCTTCAATTCTTTCAAAAAACACTAACCACCCTGCTTGTGAAAACAGTTTTGCACAATCTGGAAAAGTTTGAACCCAACTCATGTATGAACGTTTTGCTCTATTATTCTTACCACTTATTTTCATTTTGAACAATTGTCAAATAGCTTCTGTCAATAAAATAAACTCTGAATTTCTTGAAGTCTTGACAATCTGATAGGCAATGTTGTATGGGGAAACCTAAAACCCTAAACTAAACTCTCTCATTTAAACTGATACATGCTTTAATTCCATTGATGGGGAATTCATCATTTAGAATCAATTAGGTTCATAAAGTAATAATCTTCAATCAATTCTGTCATTAGTCCTCTACTTAGAAAAATCACAAATTTATCAACTTTGGTAACGATTCATAGCCTACCTGTCAAAGTGCTGAATCTAGGTGCTAGAATCATGTTTTCTTGATTGTCAGGTGTCCAATTTCATTCCTCAATCTTTTCTAACCACTTCGATAACTCCAAATGAACACTCCTCAAAGCCCTAGTTTTTTTCCCTGTTTCAAAATTTTGATTATAGACTGTTGATTTTTCGCCACGACCTTCATCTGCTCTACCTTAATTTTAGGGAATACGAGATTCAAGGCACATTTGTCTCATTATGTTCAAGCATTATTATTCCATCACTTCTACAATAGACCACCACGACTCCCCCCCATGATGATTTGCTTGACATATTCACACCTATCACAATGATCATTCTAGAGGAAACATGTATCAAATCCATCAACATGTATGAATGACATCTCATGTGTGAGAATTTCAAAAAATATGACCCAAAAATGATGAGTTTTTAACTACGCGACTTTCTTGTAGCGCATGTGTGCAATTTTTCCAGGCTTGTGCTACAAGAGAGTCTGCTTTAATGATTTTCAAAAATAAAACTCATAATAATTGTTAACCTGAAAAATCTCTCAATCAGCTCTACATGGCCTACACCACCCAAGGACACCCATGATCACCCTTGTATCACTCCATTAGATCCCCACACCCTCAAAAAGGCTTAACAATGAAGAAAACCTCCTAGGAGCGTAAATAACACTCCTAGAAGCTAAAACCTCCAAAAAGGGGCTTAAACCCTTCAAAGGAGCCTAAAACCATAAAAGGAGCTAAAGTTAGGGCAGAAGGGGCTAAAATCCCAAAAAGGGGCTAACGCCTAGACCAAGGGCTTAAAACCCTAAAACCCCAAAAAAAGATATAAAAGGAGGGTGGGGGTCACTCTCAAACAACTCTTCTCTTGCATACTGTTATGCTGCCCGTGGATTCCTTGAGACTCTTTGCCTCTCTGTTGAGGCCTAGAAAATTGTAGGTAACAACAGTTAGGGATTCTCCCTAGTAAACATTCCCAACTAGCCCGTTACTATTTGGTATGGGCAATCCGTCCAGTTTGCGGTCTAGCTACCATAGGTTAAGTAACAAAAATAAAAAGTTTTATAGGTTACGGCCCGGTCCACCGTGTATTTTTTTTAGTTTTTGTATTTAATTATGAGATGCAAGTGCCTATCTAAGAATGCAGATTGATAGAGAATATGAGGAGCAGTCACAATGTGATGCGCAGGGTCTTACCTCTTGTCTTAACTCTCTCGCATCTAAATCACACACAACAAGAAAAACTAAAACTAACTATCTAACCTATCCATAGGGAGCAAGATTATTATTCATCAATGAGTAATGGATTTTGTGCATGCATTAAGAAAAATCACAGATAGTTGTTACTTGTTTCAAAACACATGAACATTTATAGATATATGAACAACCAGTTAGCTAATTGTTTATGAACAACATTCATTACTCACAGTGGAAATTTCATAGAATAAACTAGAGTGCATTCATGACAATAACATAGGTTCAAAGAGTTAGAACGATCTCACAGTTAATGGATAACAGCTAAAAACGAAATAGTTCACATTCAACAAATCCATAGCACAACATTTGAAACCTTCCACAAAGCTTTCTCCAACAAGAAACTTGTAATTTCTTTATGCAAAAGGAAATAGTTCTTCTTACATCACACTCTCACAAATCTATCTGGGAAAAAGTCCATTACTACATCTAACTCTCCTATACTTATACAAAAAGGAAAATCTTTTGGGCTGCCCCAAGGTGACTTTTGGGCTTCCCCAATGCTTCAATCCAAAATTTTGACCTGTAGTGAGTGCTCATACATTATACAATATATTACATTTAAAACACAACTTGAATAGAGAAATTTTAAGAAGAGGGCCTCACTTAATCATTAATGAACTTTCTCCACACTTGGGCCTCCGCTGCTATGTTTTCAAAGTCTGAAGGTTCAAGAAAATGGATGTTGATTTCATATTTTGCAGCCTAATTCTTAACCACCTCAATTCTTGCTGGACTTAAATGTAGCTGATCTTCAAGTAAATGGATGTTGACTGTTGAATGAGATACTGCATTCTTCAGGATCTGCTCATCTAAATCTTTGACCTGTTGTATCTTCTATTCATCCTCTCAGTACCTGCTCTGTAGTAGTTCTGTGAACAGCTCATGCTCTGGAAATGCATCCAGTCTTTGTTCTGTAGCAACTTGGTATCTATTTTAGGTGACCAACACCCTTATGGAGTATTTAGTACATGCTCCTCTTGTTTTCTTCATAGTCTTCTTGAATTCCTCCGCAGTATTTATTGCAAACTCTAATAAATTGTAGTCCTTCTTTAAACCATGTCAATCCTTAGCTGGTAGATCTACAAGGCTTTCTTCATTGGTTTCTATCCACACTATCCTACCAGCTAGGACTTTCAAAATATCCTGAGATCTATCTACAAAATATGAAGTAGTGTCCAGGATTTGTTCCAACCTGCTATCTACCTGTAAGATCTTACACCTTTATTCTTCAATATACATTTGCAGTTGGTGCATTCTTCTTCGTTGAGCTAGGACATGCTCCTTCATAGGCTGGATGTCAGTATTTTGTTCACTGGCATCCTTCAGTGATGCTGTTAATGAAGCAATCTATCCCTCAAAACTTCCTTCCTGCACTTGGTATGGTTTTTCCCTTTCTTCTATGGTAGCCCTATGTGCCTCCAACTCAACAACTTTGCTCTGCAGCTGGTTCTTTTATGCACTCAAAGTTTCATATGGTACTTTGAGGTCATTTCTCTCTATCTTCAACCCTTGATACTCTAGTTGTAACCTTTGTAGTTCTGCTATACTATTCTGAGCATCCCTTTAATTTTTCTCTACTGAGACTTCCAAGGCCATCTTGCTTTCTTGCAGAGTTTGGAATTCTATCTTTGAAGCTTTTACTTCATTATGCATATCTTCAAATTTTCTCTTTAACTTGTTACCTTCATCCCTCTCCTTTTTTAGATTTTCCTTTAATTGTGCTTCATTTTTTCTTGATTGCTCAAGCTCTGTCATAATTCTATCCACATTGTCTTTAGTGGCCTGGGTTAATGCCACCCCAGCCTTGGCTGTCAGTCATGGATCTGCATCTGTCCCATGCACCAAAGTTTTATCAGTAATCATCATACCTGATTGTCCTTTTGTTTCGACCTTTTTCTTAGTTCTCTTGGAAATCCTCTTCTTCTCCTTGTCATAGAAGATGGTGTTGAAATT
This sequence comes from Pseudotsuga menziesii, assembly GCA_001517045.1. Classification (NCBI taxonomy): domain Eukaryota; kingdom Viridiplantae; phylum Streptophyta; class Pinopsida; order Pinales; family Pinaceae; genus Pseudotsuga; species Pseudotsuga menziesii. The sequence goes on along the minus strand of LPNX010204833.1, from coordinate 78,148 downwards.
AGGGACCTCTTCTCCCTCCTTTTGCATAAAAGGTATCCGATTCAATCCAAAAAAACAACTTGTTCTTGGGTGCTTCCAGAAGTTGTAGCAGACTCCTGAGGGTTAGGATTATCCTGATGTCCTTGATCTATGTGATCATGTGACTCTTGTGCATCTGTCTGTTTAGTAGTTTGTTGGTATTTCTTAGCTCCTGACAATCTTAGACCTTCATTTTCCTTTTGTTTTTCTTTATCCCTTCATCTTCCTTCTTCTTTCTGTTTTCCTCTTCATTCTTTGTTGCTTCCTCTTCGTTCTTTGTTGCTTCCCCTGCAACTTTATTTCTTTCTTCTTATTCCTTCTTGAGCCAACTCTCAGCCTCCTGTGCTAGCCTCCCAGCATCCTCTTCCCTCTTCTTGGCTTCCTCTTCTTCATCTTTCTTTTGTGCGGTTTCCACCCACAATGGTGATCTTCTACCTAAATAGTTTCTTCAATGCAGTCATGTTCTTTGCATTCCTGAATATTTCTTCATCCTTGTCCTAGAAGTTTGTATATTCAAAATGAACATTTGCTTCTTTTCAATGCTCTACAATATTATTTTGAGAGTCATTCCTGTGGAAGTTCATTTCCCCAAAGTGAAAGTGCTCCAACTCTTGTACAAATTCAGCAGTTAGTTTCACCTTTGAAAATTTGTAACTTCCCAGCCAGAAAGGTATGGCAGGATAGGCTGCCTTCTTATGTTCAAACAGGAAGCTTCCTAAGACATCTAGATATACTTGCCTAATAGCTTCTTTATGTACCACATAATCAGTGGCATACTTAGGGAGTAAATAAGGTGCCCTGGAGAAACCATACATTCTAATGTACATCCCCTCTTCAGTCAAATAATAGATCCCACGTTCCTTAATGACTTTGAATTCCTCCTTGATACTTCGAAGGCCATCTTGCTTTTTTGCAGAGTTTGGAATTCTATCTTTGAAGCTTTTACTTCATTATGCATATCTTCAAATTTTCTCTTTAACTTGTTACCTTCATCCCTCTCCTTTTTTAGATTTTCCTTTAATTGTGCTTCATTTTTTCTTGATTGCTCAAGCTCTGTCATAATTCTATCCACATTGTCTTCAGTGGCCTGGGTTAATGCCACCCCAGCCTTGGCTGTCAGTCATGGATCTGCATCTGTCCCATGCACCAAAGTTTTATCAGTAATCATCATACCTGATTGTCCTCCTGTTTCGACATTTTTCTCAGTTCTCTTGACAATCCTCTTCTTCTCCTTGTCATAGAAGATGGTGTTGAAATCAGGTACCTGTTCTCCTTCCTTTTGCATAAAAGGTATCAGATTCAATCCAGAAAAAACAACTTGTTCTTGGGTGCTTCCAGAAGTTGTAGCAAACTCCTGAGGGTCAGGATTATCCTGATGTCCTTGATCTGTGTGATCATGTGACTCTTTTGCATATGTCTATTTAATAGTTTGTTGGTATTTCTTAGCTCCTACCAATCTTAGACCTTCACTTTCCTTTTGTTTTTCTTTATCCCTTCATCTTCCTTCTTCTTTCTTTTTTCCTCTTCATTCTTTGTTGCTTCCTCTTCGTTCTTTGCTGCTTCCCCTGTAACTTTATTTATTTCTTCTTATTCCTTCTTGAGCCAACTCTCAGCCTCTTATGCTATCCTCCTAGAATCCTCTTCCCTCTTCTTGGCTTCCTCTTCTTCATATTTCTTTTGTGTGGTTACCACCCACAATGGTGATCTTCTACTTAAATAGCTTCTTCAATGCAGTCATGTTCTTTGCATTCCTGAAGATTTCTTTATCCTTGTCCTAGAAATTTGTATATTCAAAATGAACATTTGCTTATTTTCAATGCTCTGCAATGTTATTCTGAGAGTCATTCCTGTGGAAGTTCATTTCCCCAAAGTGAAAGTGCTCCAACTCTTGTACAAATTCAGCAGTTAGTTTAACCTTTGAAAATTTGTAACTTCCCAGCCATAAAGGTATGGCAGGATAGGCTTCCTTCTTATGTTCAAACAGGAATCTTCCTATACCATCTAGATATACTTTCCTAACAGCTTCTTTATGTACCACATAATCAATGGCATACTTAGGGAGTAAATAAGGTGCCCTAGATAAACCATACATTCTAATGTACATCCCCTCTTCAGTTAAATAATAGATCCCATGTTCCTCAATGACTTTCAATTCCTCCTTGGACATACAGTTGCATTATGTCAGGAAGATTAAAGTATACAAAGGCATAATGAAATCTTCACATATCTATTTATAGTGGCTATCATATTTGTGTGCCCAAAATAGTTTGTATGCAGTGTACATATGGGTTCCATCCCTGTCCCAATTGCACCTTAAGGCTAGGAATGGTTGGGTACATAATATACAGTCCACTAAGATGGAGCTCATATAGAACTCAGACTTCTTCTAGGACACCCCTCCCAAAGTTCAAGATATACATGCTAAGAGGCTGTTAGACACTATGGTTGTCCAGTTGAATACGGTCCCCTGAGTGGCCACATAAAAAATAACGGGTATCCTTCCCAACTTGAAACTTTTACCATGAGCTCTCCCAAACACTTTATTCAGCATCAGTGCTATAAACCTATAAGGATTCCAGAGAGTGGCTGTATCATACTCTCTTGATGGTCTGGTTCGAAATTTCTTCCCATGTATCATCATTCTCTTCAGTGTTTCAACCAGTTCCAAATTTATCTCCTTCGGCCAACTTTCAGTTAGGTATACCTGAGCAGGATGTAGGTGATATGTCAGTGAGACATAACTAGGACTGTATGCAGCATAGCCCTGTTTGGTAGTATTTTCTAAGATCATCATGGTCACATCTGCCATGGGCAGGATCCATCCGATCACCTCAGAGCATGGGAACAGCTCAGGTCTAGTGGATACCTTCATCAAAGCAGGTTTACCGATGTTGGAATATATGGTTAGTTCTTTGAATCCTACATCAGGCACTTTTTTATTTGAAATCATCTGATATATCTCACCCCATTTGTAGTTTGGCTCTACCCTAGTGGTAGCTCTAGTGTCTTCGTAGATATATTCCATCTTAGTAATGACCTCCACATATGGTTCTCCCTTAGTAACATGAGCCTTGTTCTTTTTTATTTTAGACATATCTCCTTTGAATAATTTGCCGTGTCATAGACCAAACATGTTCTTAGGCTATTGGAACTTATAGTTAGTGTTCTAAGAGTGAAGAAAAAATAGTATAAAACAATTACTTCTTCCATATGTATTCTCAACAGATAAGCTATTAGAAAATTAATGCATAATCGACAAACAAAAAGAACTTTTTCAAACTAGGTTTGAAAATTTCTATGTCTGTCTGCAGCTAAGACATGACCCAGATTAGCACATACATTGTTTAAATCGAAATGCATTCTAACTCTTCACCAAAATGAAAAAACCCCTATCAGTGAGGCTAGTATTCGAAAGTGTGGCCCTATCCGAAAATTCCAATCTAACCGAAAATCAAACCCTTTGACATCCCAGAAAAATAGGGTAAACCCACGACAACAAGAGAATCAAAAACTCCCTCCCCAAATGGCCATAAGAAAACCCACAAAAAACGATGTAGACAGCGTAACGCTTGTCTGCACCAGCCTCCTAAACCTTCGGTCTGGGATCAGGATTCCATAACGGTTCAAAACAGGCTCAAGAAAGAAACTCCCCACCACAAAACTATCATTATGACCGATACTTCACGCCGTAAGGATAAACCTTTCAATCTAGACATCTAACTACACCATGGAGGGAAAACCCAACTAGGGAAAGACCCTAGTTCCCAAAATGACTAATACAATCAAAGGAGGGAGAAACCACGGATGACCTACTTGGCAAGAAAACTGCAATCGATGGGATGGCCTGAAAATTCCATGGCAGTACCTTGAATAGACAAAATCCCGACAACTAAGCACGGAAGCACAGTTCGACTCGATAAGGACAAAGCAAGTACAAGTTCACAAGGGTAATAATAAAATAATACCCCATCCCAATATATAGACCTCTCAATGAAAAAATGTTAGCAGGAAAAAACCTCCATCGGTGAGTGGAAAAACTAAGCATTGGGCGATTAGTTCACCAAGGAGTTGCAATGATGGGAGCCATACAACCTTAGGGTTCTGCGGCAAAATAAAACATCAATGAAATAAACTCTTAAAAACTGCAGCATCGGACCTTAGAAACACTACTGTATTGGATGAATAGTTCAATGAGGAGCCGTAACGGTGAAAATCACATGGACTAAGGGTTCCATAGTAATGGAAAACATTGACAAAAAATCAGAACAAACCATCGACGAACGAAAAACTCAGAGGACCCTGAATCGGCGAAGAAAAGGACTAGGCTTCTGATCAAATGTCAAACACAATCCTAATAGAAAAATAAAGCAAATAATTTAAAACAAAACCCACAGAATCAACAAAATATATGGGCTTTCTTTGGGGTGCTTGCAATCTGCCATCCAAAATGGCGGCAACACACAGGACTAAAGCTCCAATAGTGATAAAACAGAAAATGTCGATAGTCAAAAGTTTTGAAAAATAAACAAAAGAGATAAAAAAATTGATGAAAAACATGACTGTCCATCGGGGCATTCACAATTTAGCTTCTGCAACGGCGGCTGTGTAGAGGACTACGGCCCCGATTCATGGTTCAATGAACTTCTGACATCGAAAAGAAAATTATCTACAAATCAAAACTTCGAGTTCAAACCAAAATCATCAGCAGATAAAAGATAGTCATTAAAATTCCAAAAATGCTAAACACTTAACCTCAATCCATCCTCAAAAGATCCAAACTTGTAGCAGAGGAACAACAAAGTTCAACAATCCCAAACAAATCTAGGCAAGATAAAATTAAAAGGAGGGTACAAAATTTTAAAAATTTGGGAAATAGTTGCAGCTGCAACACTCTCAAGCCACCCACATCCCCCTCTCTTCCACTCATCTTCCCCATTGAGCCATAGCTCTTCCACTGCTGAGTGAGATAGAGAGGTTCTTCCTCCAGCTAGGTCATTGTGACCCATTGCACCAAAGAAGAGGTATACCAATGTTTGTTTATGAGTTTTCTTTAGTATTTTAGTCATTTTTATAACCCATATTTACTTGTAGGTTTTATTTCTAACATGTTTTGCAGGTTTATTACTGTTCAATAGTTGTTTGCAGGTTCTTGGAGCTAATCCCTAACACTATTTGCAGAGGGGCTCACGACCATTTCTCTGTTTTCCTTTCTGTCCAGTTTCCTTTCCATTTTCTTTCATGCATTTTCAAGATGGAACCTACCCTTCCATCCTATAGATGGAAGGGAGCCATTCCTTCCCCTGTAGCAAGGAGAATTCCCTGCTACAATAATGATTTAACCTTGGTTAAAGAACCTTAATCAATATTTTATGTCATTTTTTAAGACCTTTTAATCCATATAAGCATTCTATAAGCCCTCTAACTATGAATTCTAATAAATCAAACCAAAATTTGAAAAATAAAAATAAGAAATCATATCAACATGAAAATTAAAGGAAAAGGACAAACTATCCTAAGAAACAAATTTTTCTAGGAGAAATTAATGAAACCATGCTCCAAAACATAAACAAATGTATTAAGAGATGGAAAACAAAAACAGGATCTAACACAGAGGATGGAAAAAATATGGCAACCCTGGATGCACATGTAAAATAAACCATAACTCTCACATCTTGGTCAATAGAAGACCTAGAAGCTTATGCAACTGAAAAACAAATTCTAAAAGAGTCAGGAATAAGTCAATTACCTCTGAATAATTCGCGCTTCTGCAAGTTGGTCCCACAAGCGAACATTGCGGAATTCTGGAAGAAACCTCCGACCGATGCTTTCAAACTAAATTTTGATAGGGATGCCAAGGGAAACCCCAGCCCTGTGGGTTTTGGAGGAGTGATATGGGACTCCCATGGCAAAATTATAAGTCTTTACTAGGGAAGCCTTGGTTCAAGCACCAATAACTTGGAAGAGCTTGATGGACTAATCAATGGAGTTACTTGGGTGATTAAGAACCAGAAAACACTGTTGATAGTTGAGGGGGACTCAGTCATGATAATCAACCTCGCTAAAAGGATAATGCATGTTGTGACCATTAGCCAGGTATCCAGAAACTGGAGGTGGGAGGATGACTCTCGGCACTCAGAGAAAGAATCAGGAACACCCCCGCATTGGGTTTTTCTCACATCAAGAGATCAAGGAACAAGGTGGCTTACATTCTCACTAACGAAGAGGTAGGAAAGGGCAGCTCATTCCAGGTAGAAGACCACGTTGATAAGAGGAATAGGAGGCTATGGGATAAGTGCGAGGACATGACAGATGGTGAACATGGCACAATTTATATAGGAAGAAATAGACTGCATTAAAACCACTTAGAATGACACCTCACCTATGGAAGTTGCAATATAATAGAAATTTTCAAGGTACATATGAATCATCGTATATGAAATGTTATGTATTTTTTTATTGTGTTTTTTTTTTACTGTAACTCACATAGATTTGTTTAACTTCTTTATAAACTACGATTCATGATGGTCGTCATGATCATGAACACATTAATGGGCTTCCACGAGGAATGCAAAGTTATCCTAAAAAAATTAGTAGGTTTCCCTACTATGAGCAGTTCCAAATTTCAATTTTTTTTGATAAAATTCATATCGAAAAGAATGTGACTAAAACATTATGGTGAATATTGGATGGACGGAGTGAGAAAGAAAGAATTGTCAAAATTTGAAAGTCATTCAAGAAGGAAACCATGCAATGAAAGACATCATTTGGTTTTATAGAAATGAAGACCAAATTAATATAAAATCACTTCCATCGATGTTAACAGAGCAACAAAGTAATGTTGTAAAAGAAGTCATGCAAAAAAATGAATTTTCCGCTGGATTTTGTGCAAAAATGAAGAATATCATAACAAAGAAATGTGATTTTTCGGTAGTGAAAATGCATTATTGGAATGTCTTCATGAAGGTAATTATTATGGTCTCCATATAATTATTGTTTTTTTATTCCAGTGCATATTGTTGTTATTTTGTTTGTCTACTTTTTTTTTTTAAATGCAACGATTTGTATATTGTTGCAGTATGTTCTACCTCTCTCTTTCCTGGACAACTTCAACAACAATATTAAACAAGTTATATATAATCTTGGGAAATACATGAGGTAAGTAGATTTCTTTTGCATATTCTTAGTGTTTGTTTAATTCATCTTAGAACTTATATTTGATTTTTTTGCACTAATTAATGTTATGTAATATAATGTTATTTTTGTTAAATATCGTTATTGGTTTGCGTCACTTGTAGATGGTTGCCATCTAAAGAAGATATAAAGTATTACAGAAGATAAATTACTCCTCTCATGTGTGAAATGCAGGAGCATCTACCTTCAAAGTTTTTCAGTGCACATGAACACTACCTCATACACCAAGTTTAGGAGATTGAGCTATGTGGACCTATGCACTGAAGGTCCATGTGGATGGTTGAGGGGAACTTGAAATTTATGAAGGGTTTGGTTAGACAATGAGCACGTGATGAGGGTTTTTTGATGGAGGGATATATGGTATACCAAAACATGTTGTATATTAGTGAATATATTCCTAATTTAGCATCAAAGCTCAATTTATGTTGCATGTTTTTATCTAGAATCCAATAACAATTTTGAAGGGAAGTACCCAAATGGGAAAGGTAGTTCGAGGAAGGTGAAAGTTAATTATTATGCAGTGGAAATTAATTAATCTAATAAATTTGATTGTTGATTTTTATGTATATATATCATACATATTCTATTTTTATATTCAATATATTGCATCAATTAAGAGTGTATCCTTTGTTAAGATAATGTACATTCAATTGAATTTTATTTTTTATTGTCATCAAGTTGTTGTTCAAGAGTGGAATGCACTTCATTTATACATAGAAAAAAATCTTAACTGGATCAAAAGGTATCGATTAAACAATGTGAACAATCTGGTAATGGAATATCATGGGAAGGTGTCGCTTCATTGGTTAAAGCAACACATCACAATGGAGATACCGATATTACACAAAGGGAAATATATTTAGCATATGATATAAAAGAGAAGAAGGAAATCATATTAATCAACCACACCAATTTTTTCTTTTGCAAACATATTGATGTACACACTGTTTTTTTCCCTGTATGGCATAAACATGCACTTGATCATAAATATTGGATCATTATGTAATATTTTCATGTATGTATTGTTGTAGGTAGAACACCATAAGGCTATGTGGTGTAATGGTTGTAGATATTACATCAAAAGGTTGGATGAAATGAAGAAATCATCAGATTGTGGGATATCCGCAGTCTTTAAGGTGAACAATGTTTCCTCTAGGAGTGTCAGACATCCATAAATCTCAAAAATTGATACTATGGGTATATGGAAGATATTATTCGGTGTGACTTCAATTCTTTTAAGGTTGTTATGTTCGTTGTCAAATGGTGTAGGTTATGATTGATTCAATGTAATCCTTATAAAACTATTGTTAAACATCATAATGGATTTACCATGGTAAATAGAAGGTTGTTTAAAACATGAATGAAGCCCTATGTTATTCAAAGCCAATATAAACATGTATTTTACTCTAAGGTTCTAGGTTGAGTGGGTTGGTCATTTGTTGGGAGACACGATCCAAGGGGAAGGCCAGTAATGTATAATGGAGAGGAAGGTAATGAAGAGGGTTTCGAAGAATAAGACAATGTTGAAGATGATAAACATGATTTAGATGATCATGTTCCTAAAGAATACGTCGAAGAATTAGTTTAAATATATGATGTAGTAGATAATGTCCATGAAGATGATATCATCGATGACATCATGATCATTATTAACATTGATGAGGATGATGATATGGCCAATCCTTACAATGTTGACTCTGGATTGGATGATACATATGATGAATTGGATGAAGAATATGATGAATTCCATTGAACTCCATCATCATCACCACCACCATCATCATCATCATCATCACCATCATCATCGTCATTTTCATCACCAACATCACCATCATTGTCTTCATCGTCATCATCATCATCATCATCATCATTTTCATCATCATCATCATCATCATCACCCTATTCCTCATCAACATCTTCGTCATCATTGTCATCTTCATCATCATCATCCTCATCACCATCATCATCATCGTTGTCATCGTCATCATCATCTTCATCATCATATTCATCATCATCATCACCATCTTAATCACGATCTCCATCATCATCATCAATAGCAGCAACATCACCATTATCACCCTCTTCCTCATCAACATCGTCATCATCTTCATCATCTTCATCATTGTCGTCAACATCATCTTCATCGTCATCACCCTATTCCTGATCAACATATTCCTCATCTTTATCATCATCAGATTCATCATCGTCATCATCATCGTCGTCGTCATCGTCGTCGTCATCATCATCACCATCATCATCATCTTCTTATTCATTATTATCGTCATTATTGTAATTGTCATCAGCATCATCATCACCCTCTTCCTCATCAACATCTTCATCATCACCATCATCATCACCATATTCATCATCATCATAATCATTGTCATCATCATCATCACCATCATTAGCATCATATTCATCATCAGGAGCATCATATTCTTCGTCGTAGTCATCATCATCACCATCAACATCATCAACATTAGCATCATCATTGTCATTACTATCATCATCATCATCATCATCATCATCATCATTATCGTCATCATTATCATTGTCATATCCATTGAAGTCCATCATCATGTCCATCATCATTATCATCATTGTCGTCATCGTCGCCCTCTTCCTCATCAACATCTTCCCCATCATCATCATCATCACCCTCTTCCTCGTCAACATCTAACCATCATCATCGTCGTCGTCGTCGTCATTGTCATCACCCTTTTCGTCATCAACATTATCATTGTCATCACCATCATCATCACCATATTCATCTTCATCATCATCATCATCATAATCATCCTTGTCATCATCATTGTCGTCATCATCATCATCATCATCATCATCATCACCATCATCACCATCATCATCATCATCATCATCATCACCATCCTCCTCCTCCTCCTCATCATCGTCATCATCATCATCATCACTATCATCATCATCATTGTCGTCGTCATCATCGTCATCATCATTATCATCATCATCACCTTCTTCTTCCTCCTCCTCCTCCTACTCATCATCATCATCATCACGACCACTACCATCGTTATCGCTCTTCATCTTCATCATCATGACCATCGTTGTCGTCATCGTCTTCGTTGTCATCATTACCATCATCATCATCATCTTCATCATCATCATCATCAACAGCATCATCGTCGTCGTCGTCATCATAATCGTTATCATCATCATCATTGTCATCATCATCACAACATCATCATCATCATCATCATCATCATCATCATAATCATCACAATCATTGCCATCATCATCACCACCACCATCATTTTCATCATCATCATCATCATCATCATCGTCACCATCATCTTCATCATAATCATCAATATCGTTGGCATCATCATGATCATCATCATCATTATCGTCATCACCCTCTTCCTCATCAACATCTTCATCATATTCATGATTATCGTTATCTTCATCGTCATCGGATTCATCATCAGCGTTCATATAACCTAGGTGAGGGTGGGGTGATCTACCAAATCTACATGTGTTTATTTTTGTGTACACTATTGAGTATAAAAGTTCATATCCTGGTTATAAATTTTAATACTTAAATAAAATATTTCCCATATAGTATTTTTGAGACTGTATTTAAATGAGTAGGTAAATCTAATTATTTTGAAAGATGAAATTACTTTGACATAGTTCCAAATTTATGATGAAGAAACAAATCCTTTTATTAAGGTATTAAAGTGAATAGAACTATGAAAACCAAATTTACTATAATTTTTTTATATACTGTTAGCCTGATCAAGATTTGACGTCTTTTTGGGACAAAAATATAGAAGAAATTGGTATCTATTTGAGAACATGGCACAATTTATATAGGAATTGTTTATATGTATTGCTTGGACAATTTCCTATTTTTCCTTTTATTCATTGATGGTTCAACTTCATTTCTTTCCCACATGTAATATTTTTTATATTTTTGAGGCATTAGAGCCTATGATATTGAATGTCATGGTGTAGGGATAGGAAAGGAAAAAAAGGATTATGGGCTAAGGGAGCCACATATGCTTTAGAATCATTAATGCATGGAGTGCCACTACACAAGCGGTTGTAAACATGAGACTGAGTAGGAGGAAGCGAATACAAATCACTTCTCCTGCATGTGCTGACAAGCAAAAATAACATACAAATGATAGGGCATATGGTGTTTCCCATATGAATTTAGGATGAACATGGGAACTTGCAACAAGAATGGTTTCAATACTTATTATTTATACTAGATGAGGGAATTATACTGTACAAGTTATAATTATATGTGGCTCAGCTAATCACCCCATCCATTACATAGTATCACCGTAGCTAACATCTATGGGTGGAGTTAGACCAATGTTTGTTATGAAAAATACAATATAAATATAACAATTGGGCATAAATATGGTCTTATTGTGAGCATCGTGATGCAATGTTTTTCATAGTCTTGGCCCTTTAAACCTTGGGGGCACCATACGCACAGTCATCAAGTCTTACAAATACAGAGATTGAAAAACATTAATGGAAATATATAATGTGTTGATTGCGTTGAGAAACTTGCATCAAATCTTCTCACTATAATTCAGTAAAGTGTACCCTTCATTGCCCTCCATCTCATTTATCTCATGTTTTAAATTGGTGGTTTTAAAGAATGTGAATATGAGGCACTTTCATTATCTCTCTAGCACAGAAGATTAATGAACATGATGCATTCTTTTCTTGATGTGTTTAGGCATGAGAAATATATATTGCAAATACTTGTAAGTTTAAAAATTATATTTGACAATATTAATGATGGATTCGACATGGTTTCGGTGATTGACTTGAGCTAGAACCTATATATATACTTTTGTTATCTTAATACTTTAAAAGGGATCCTTGTTTGAAATATTATTGCATACTATTGAATACTTGAAGGATACCAATTTGACCATCTTCTTTTACTTTTATATTTTTCTAGACCCACCCTTTTATGCTAAGAAATTCAACATTCTAAGATATGTATTTGGAAAATAATAATTTGGTTTAATATTGATATCATTAACAACATAGTGTTGTTTCTATCTCTCAAATTCATAGTTTTCAAGTCCGTGTATATGGTGCTTTGAATGATGAATAATTATGTTCCTTTACAAAATTCAGTTTTGCATCTCTATTTGATATGATAGTGAATTTAATTGACACTCATATCTAATTGTGTACTTCACATATAAAAGTGATTCCACCCAAATTCAGTTTTGCATCTGTATTTGTTATGATCGTGAATTTATTTGACACTCATATCTAATTTTGCACTTCACAACAAAAGTGATTCCAGTATCCTAGATTGACTATCATTTTTCCCTCTTGTGGACTTTCATAAGATTCAAATTCAACTTATTTGAGACACCAATTGTATTGTTACAATTTGAAATGTAAACTCTACTACATTCAAACCTTGTTCATTTTTTTTTTGTTTAACAAAAATGAATATAGATTATATTAAAATAAGTGGTATAAATACTGAGGCAATTACAACAATAAGTTCCATGCAGATGCCTTAGAGCATGGAAAAAATGGCATCTCATAATTCTAAGCTAGAGTCTAGCTTCTTGAAATTCTAAAAGAGCTTGTAGTTATACTAAATCCGGATTAAGAACATACAAAGTTCACCAAGAGTTGTAAGGGTCTAGCATAGAATGATTACAAATTCATCAAATTCAAAAAACAAGAGATCTTAGAGTTAATTAGCTTCCTTTCCTAGAAGAGTTGAGTCCTGAGACACTACATTCCCATTTTTCTTCTTCATTTCCATCTTTGCCACCTATAGCGGAAGCTTCTCGAACTTAATCTCCAACTGAACTAACTGAGTCAGTAGCACCTTTTTATTGTGATATGGATCTAGATAGATATTGATAGATCCATATCATATCATATCATATCATTATCATATCTTCGTGGATCCATATCAGATCCTTATCTAGAGTTTCCAACTTTTCTGCAATTTTAAGGCAAAAGCTAAAGCTAGTTTTAAGGTAGACTTCCTTGTTTATTGCACCAAACCACCTCCCCACTTTTCGTCATATAAAAGAATGATAAATTCTAATTTCCTTAACTTAAGATATTTACCTACTCATTTAGTAAATCCGTTATCATATTGACTGGTTTGGAAAATGCTTTATGCACCTATGGGGGATTTTACTAGTTTAGTAAGAATTGTTTTTTATTGATTCGAATAACATCTTCGAGATTTCAAATCCTTAGAGTATATAAATAATGATCAGCCTATATATATTTAATTATGGATGATATAAATTAATATCAACAACAATTTTTGTTATTCAACATATTCAGTCTCTTTTTGAGTGTTTCTTGCATAGTTTTCAACCAATTTTGTAAGTTCAATTGATTTAATCTTGGGATTTATTTCCACACGACCCACAAAGAAGAAGGACATGAAATTACATAGTAACACATCATATATTTCTTTCATAACATCATCAAAATCAGATGATATCCCTCGTACAAATCTGATACAAGACTCCTTCAAGGTTGAAGTCAAAGTCACAGAAACTAGTGATTCAATGGCATGGGAATGCAAGAGTTTCACATATGGATTTCTTGGATTTCTACCCAAAGAGAATAGGGAAATTAAATTAAATATTAGCACATCATATATTCTTTTCACAAAATCATCCAAATAGTATAAGAGCCCTCATAAAAATCTAGTATAAAACTACTTGGAGATTGAAGTAAAAATCCATGAAAACTAGTGATACAATAGCATGAGAATGCAGGCTTTTCACACAGGAGTTTCTTGGGTTACGAGATGAATATCATATGGGAATGAAAGTACATAGTATTACATAATATATGGCTTCCTCAACATCATAAAACTCATAGAAAAGTACTCATACAAATATGATATAAAACCACTTCAAAATTGAAGCCAAAACCATGAAAAATAGTTATTCAAGAGCATGGGGAGTGCACGGGGAGAGAAAGCCTTTCATACATGTATTTATGATATTTTTACTTATAGAGTAAATGAATATAAGACTACAGAGCCCTACATAATATACCCAAACATAAACATTATATCATAATATCATGTTGGTTTGGCTTAACCCAAATTAAATATGAAATATGAAATATCATGTTAAATATTAAATATTAACCCAAACCAACATGATATAGCCATAAACATAAACATAAACATAAACGTAATATACTTGAAACATAAACATGATATTTTTCCCGTCATAACGAAAAATTGTTCGTCTAAGAGTCAAATATCAAACGATCGCCTTGCTAGTGGACATGGCCCATGTGTGCCACTGCCCGTATTTCTAGGAGAATAAAAACTTGGAAAAATTCATAAATATTCTGTGAATTGGTGTCTGTCTAGCCAGAAGGAAGAACATTCGTGAATTTCATTATTATTCTCAAGGAAAACTGAGGAATAATCTCTCATTCTTTGGTATGATATCATTATTTTATGGTCGTAAAGACAGATCAAGAAATCAATTATAGAATCGTAATATAACTCTAATAAGCTATATTTAATATTAGTGTTTTCAACTTGCACTTCTTTTGTGGATACATATAGGCGATCCCACCTTACAGACCGAGACTGAAATAATTATAGATACAAAAATTCGTGAATTCATCTAAAAATCCCAAATATACACTACTCGTATTTCCAATTTGGGAAATCCCGATTCCCATCTTATAGAGCAGGACTAAAATGATTATACATAAATGAAAAGAATATCATAATAGGTCATTCCAGCTTGCAAAATATTTTTGAATCGAATCTCCATAGCAACTTGTCCCTTTCTACAATTCCTCCGCAAAAATTCATAGGCACAATTCACTATGAATCTTTTGAACGACGATGAATCTTTGCTTGCAATAACCCCGCTATTTCCCAGCAAATATACCAAACCATATTTCTTTGTATTTTCTAAAAATTCCCAATCGTCCTCTACACTCGCCGTGGTGAGATCATTTGTCACTTCATCTTCTATGGCGGCCCCAATATCAACTAAAATTTATCCAGATCCAAAATTATTGCCTTCATTCCGAGGTTTCTTATTAATAGAGTATGTGTATATGTAATCTAGTTGTATAAATTCTTTTAAGAATTCCAATAACTAGTTATCAAACTCCACATTGCCATTCCCACTGTCCCTATAACCATACCTAGCCATGCATCTGTACATTCTCTGTTCTTTCGGACCAATACGGCGAATTCTCTGTTCTTTCGGACCAATACGGCGAAAAAGAAATTGTTCTTTAGCTGCAATTGTACTCATAGGAAGGTACTTGACACAAACGAAGAAAAGAACAGGATGCATGAAAGGGAGATTTCTCATGAAATATGCAAATATTGTTGGAACTCGTGCTAGTTCTGTGTATATAAAGAGCCCAATACCTGGAACTTTGGTCTAGACTTGAACACGGGCTTTAGATGTATTCTATTGACACCTTTTGCTCTACATCATAGGCATATATCCTTACATGGACATAATTCCACACTCTCAAGAAAGAAGGTTGCTTCAATGGTAGACTTGAGTTACCACATAGACATAAAATTTCTTTCCGTTTTTACTTTAACAGAATGTATAGCGACCAAAATACGTGCGATGTAATTACTGCGAAAAATTTACTATGACGGAATTTTTAGCGTACTCACTTTTACCTCGATAGACTTATTTGGATTTGTCCGGCTTTTACTGTGATAGGATTTAGGTTTCAACCAACTCCTGTGCGACCAACTTTCAATTCTAGGGAACAAATTTATATTTCCTAGTCTAAAGACTTAGGATAGGAAAAACACTTTTCACCGATAGTTACTTGGGATAAACTATGAAACAACTATGTTGCTACTCACAAACAATATTATATAACCTAACATTAACTAATAATTGTGTCGAACACTTCTATGGATAAAAACTAGAACTTTTACGCGGTGAAATAATTATCGATTTTTTGTGTCTTTCACTAAACAGTAAATGTAAACAACATTCATGTAATGTCCCAAAAAATTGAAAATAATATTAGGATATTCAAAACTACCTATGTTGGACATTAATTGAACTTTGCGGAATGTGTCATACTCTAATTGTATTGTTGTTTTGTCATAAGTTGTTTTTACGTCTTGTTTTCATATTTCTCGATGAGGTTATTAATATTGTACTTATCTTGCTATGATGTTGATTACTGTTTGTACTTTGGTTAAGCATTTATGTGTAAGTTAGTCATTTGCTTACATACTTCATTATTTATTAACATGCTCTTATTGTTGTATACATGATTCTAACTTGACTTTGTTAATGGATAAAGGGGTGGAGTGGCGAGACTAGTTTCCCTTGTAACCCTGAGAGGTAACAATTTCTACTTGACACAATGGGCTTACCTAGTTCTATCGAACTAATACATTGTTGTTCTGTTACGTGTAGGTATGCTTGGGAATGGAAAACTTGTATATAAGGCTTAAAGGAAAGTGCTTATCATTTTGGTCACTAGCGCTCGCATTTGCAGCTCCATCCTAGTGACATTCACTAGTTTTTATTTTTATTATTTACAGAATTTATGCTAGTGACGGGGTCACTACCGCACCTATTACTAGTGTGACACAGACTTTTTATTTATGTGACACTTATTTATCATGGTGTAAATGCTTACGACTTGATTATTCCCTATCATCTTCTTACTATATGATTTTTAAATAGTTGGAGAATAATATAATTTTAAGAAGCCTTAGCTTAAACATTTCCATGGCATGGCATATTTCATATGCCATGGACTTAGGGCTTAAAGCCTAAGTTAATCGATCCATGTATGGGTTTATGTAATTTGCAATGGTTAAGTCTTTATGTTGATTTGGGTGTCTAGTTGTAATATAGTCCATGGACTATACAATTAGGGGTGTGGTGTGCATTAATGGTGGCCAAGGTGGCGGTATCAATGTGCATTAGGAGATGTGGTGGGAAAGCTTAGGGCTTGTCCCAAGTGTTAGTTTAGCATTTCTCCTCTTTGATGCTTGCTCTCTGCTTCTGCTCGACGTGAAGGAAGGTGACTGTGATGGCTTAACAAACAGGTATGTGGGTGTCTTGTTTCATTAGAATCTTGGTCGATTTGGAAAAGGATATCATTCATGCTTATCATGTCGTGACTCTACTTTGTTTCAGGTTTGTAGTGGTGGCGAATAAAGGCATGGGTTGTAAGAAAGACCATGGGAAATGACACACCCCTTCGGTAAGCCCACTATGCAAGTAATTACTTGTCCCCTCTTGGGGTATCATGGTTGCGATTGAGTTGTTACTCGTCATAGGTTGGATTTGCTTGAGTTGGGTTCCAATGGATGCATTTTGGGTTGGTGTTTTAACTGAGCTTACATGAGCTCTGCATTTTGAAAATTCAACATGCTTGGGGTTTTTTATTGCCTTCGATCCTGAGCTTACAATGTATTGGGATGTATTTAAATGATGATTCTAGGCAGTGAAGAGAGTCTGGGTAAACCCTCGGTAGGCTCTATGTATTTTCAAATGAATGTTTCGGTTATGTTACAGGAAATGGGAAACACCATTGCTTGCAATGGTGCAATGGTCGAACATAGATGACTGTGTAAAATCGTTAATGGTTTTATAAGATGGTGTTTATATATATATATATATATATATATACTATGCCAATTTCAGTGCTTGTTATTTTGTGGACTGTGTGGATTTCGCATTCATGGTTTGTGTTGGTTGTATGGATGACTTGGGTGACATCGCTATGGCTTTGGGGCCATGCCATATGGCTTTGGCATTTCCCTCCCTTGTAGCTGTGAAGGCTTGTTTACTATTTATGATTTCTTATGTAATAAGATATGGGGGTTGTTTGTGGTATAACCCTGCGACTAGCCATCATCGTTGCTGGTAAATGTTTACAAGGTTGTAATAATTGGAAATGTTGAATTATTATAATGAGTTAGATGTGATAAAGGCTGAGGGCAATAAATTAAAGCGTATATATTTTTATTTGGGTATTTCGACCACTGTGTAGAGAGTTTGTTATTTGTTTACATCCTTTGAATAAAATAATATAGCGTGGATTTGTAGAAAGTTAAAAGACCCTACAAGATTCGATCTTGAGTCATTTATTGTGATGAGGGTTTATATTTAAAAGGTTTTCGATTTAGGTTTCAACTCCCACAGGATTCAATCCTATGACCTCTGTGTAATTATATGGTTTTTAAATATTGTAATGATATTACATTTGTTTTTAAATGAGCATGTAGTTGATATTATATTTCATTTTTGTTTATGTAGGAACTTTTGTTTATGGCATACGATCTATGATGATATTTGATTAATGCATAATTTTTAATGTTTATCCAAGTTCTTAGTAGGTATATAATGATGCATACCTTGTGAGGTATTTGCTGGTTTTTATCTTAGCTTTAATAATTTGGTTTTATGATTATTCTTAGATGTGTTTGTAGTATTGCTAATTTAGAATTACATTTCTATTTTATAGCTGATAATATATATATAATATATTTGTTAGGTTCTATTTATTATATTTAGTTAATGGTAATTTATATTTAGGTTTTATTTGAAGCTTAGATCTAAACTAGTCCTCTACTCCTAAACATGTCTCGAATAACAATATGAAATATGTTAGTAGAGTACATAGGTAAATGAACAGATAGGTACTTATTAGAAATAATTCCTAGACTGTAGGAATATAAGGTTTAAGCTATAAAAGTCAATACAGAAGTAAGACTAAAATTACAAAACCCTTGGTAAATCTTTAAACATGAATTAAATTACACCCTAGGGTATATAATGAAAATTGTAAATCCTAAAAGAATTTTGATAGGAAAAAAAAGGTACACATGGTAAGAAATATAATATAAACACTTGCATAATCTATCCAGCACTTAATCCAAATAATGAAATAGGAAGTCAAGAACCTCATACCTGAAAATTGAAGCTCTTTTAATGGATGAAACCTAGACACTCAATTACCCAACATTAATAATTCATAGGCATATCTGACCTCTGTATAGATTTCTGAATCATTTGGGAACTACCACGTTCCACCCAGACATGACCTAGAACTGTTCCTAGTTTCAATCCAGATCCACCCAAGTTTCTTTCCAACATGCAAGTATCTTAGAGCTCCTAATGTAAGGCTTCCCTAACTGGTATATCAAGCTTGGATCAGTTCTCATTTTTCCTCTTAGGAAAAATGTTCTCCAATAACTCTCATAAGAATAATCAGGAAGATTAATGACTCCAAAAATATGGAAGAGATCCCCAAGCCTCTCTTTGGCTTGGGACTTTATAGACAAATCAAGAATCATTTAATTTCTTGATTTAACCATTTTTATTTAATTTAGTACTTTTAATATTTTAACTTAGGAACTTTTAACTAGTTTCTAATTGGACTTTTATAGGTATTATAATATTTAATTTTTATCTTAGTAATAATAGTAATAAAATGGAACTTTTCCTTCTTTCTTACATTATTAATATTATTACTATGTGTACTCTTTACACATACTCTGTATAAAATATATAATAATATATTATTTGTTAACATTTGTCTTAGAGTATCACATATTGTGATCCCTAGACTTATGACACTTTCCTCATTAAGGTCATCATGTAGATGGTTAGGTCTACTAGGCTAAGAAACTTTAAACATCCTTGCATGTTGGATTCCCTCGTATAACATGGTAGTTCTTCAGTGCTTGATGAGAATACAGAAAATAAAAACTTCATTTAATTACTTATAAATAAGTGAAATGAGATCAATATTTTTCTTGAGTCGTTTTCACTCAGGAATCATTAATTATTTTCAGTAACTCCTAGCACTTACCATAGCCCATACATAATGCTAAAAACAGGGAGTTACAAAGTTAGTGCAATTCCAGAGCTCCTTGCTCAAGACTAATTTTAGGATGTACTTGTACGATACACCTAGGAATACAATGGCCAAGGATCCGATGATCCAGAGATTATGCTCAACATAAACATTGAAAGCTCTAGTGCTTATTCCCAACACTTCCAAATTATCTTTTCATGTGTTCCAGAGCTTTACGCTCAACACAAATGTCTCAAAAATCATGTGCACTAAAGCTTCTCACTCAACACAAATATAAGTACTCATGTGCTCCAAATTTTCTTTCTCAACACAAAACATCAATTTACCCATGTGCTCCAGAGCTCCTCGCTCAACACAAAATATCTCATCAATCATGTGCTTCAAGGTCCACTTCCAACATAAGCAAACATATATATATCATATGCAAATGGCTTACGCTCAGTATATCAAAAAATCATCATGCTTATATTCAGTGTGGTCTTTAACCTAGTATATCAAAATAAAACATCAAGGTAACATCATAAGGGTGTTTACATGAAGGTGGGCAACACTTTTTGGCCAAATTTGGAAATGAAAACCCAATTTTTTACTCATGTGCTAGATAGAAGCCCTCGAAATGCATATATTCCATGTGAATTTCAACTTGTAGTAAAAAATGAAATTGTAGAATATTATGTTGCCTTCCCAATGATATTTTTTTAAAATATTCCAATGTCATTTAATGTGTGAAATTTTGCATTTAATGAACTGTGTGACCTTTAAAATTTGAAGAATTTAATAAGTGGCTCGTGTCCATCCCCAATAATTCAATCTTACATTAATAATTAAAAAAAAAAATGCAAGCATGATCTACACAAAATGCATTGTGGTCTGCATATTTTTTTGTTAATTTATTTCACAATATACAATTATTTATTATTTTTCGAAAGTAACCACATCTAATTTCAGCATCATTTGATACACAGATGTGTCCATCCGAACTTTTTTTTCACTATTTTAAAAAA
Source organism: Pseudotsuga menziesii (assembly GCA_001517045.1). Classification (NCBI taxonomy): domain Eukaryota; kingdom Viridiplantae; phylum Streptophyta; class Pinopsida; order Pinales; family Pinaceae; genus Pseudotsuga; species Pseudotsuga menziesii. The sequence goes on along the minus strand of LPNX010204833.1, from coordinate 57,071 downwards.
TTGAAAAAACAAAGATACCCTTTTGAAGACGACGCGTCGATGTGTGGGCTGTGTATTTTTTAGAATTTTTTTTATATGTATTTTTTACCCTACGGATTTTTCTTTGAGCTGCTTCGAAGTTGTTGTCAGGTTTTCTAAGTGTAAGTTTTAGAAGTAATTAAAAAAAACCCATAAGAATGCCAAAATGCATGCATGGTACCTTAATGGATGGAGGATTCGGTGATGAATCTATCAGTATGAAATTCGCTCAGTTGTGTGCCATGAATGACAACGTTTACACCCCTAGAATACACATAGAAACATTGATTTTCCTGTAAGAGGGATAGTTCTCTGTTTTTTCGTCCATCGATCGATCTTTTTAGATCGATTGAGGTATTCAAATACCTCAATCGAGGTTTTCAGAAACCCTCGATTGAGGTTCTATTAAATAGTCAAAAAAAAAGCTTTGTATCTGACTACCAAGGTTTTATATGCACGCTCACCACCATGACTACCCTCTCTAGAATATTATTCCCATGTAGGACATTTTAGAAATGAGCTTCTAGGATCCAAATAAGAAAATGGACATAAGGAATTTCAACATCATTTGATTCGACCAACTCTGTGTTACCACCTAAGTTGTGCTTAGTGGTTTTTATCAAGTGAGCCCAGTGAACCGGACAAGGTTAACTTGTTCGGACTTCAAAAAGACCTTTGGAAGTACTTGTGGGAAGTTCTTGTTGTATCATATCACATGTTCATACCCCATGGGGGAATTGTAATAAATGTTCTAGCATAATAGTGTCTGTAAAAGACTCGGTCTCTTAGACTTCATTTGTCAATCTGATCAGCCCAGGGTGTTTTTTCCCTTGGTTATTATTGGTTGTTGAATAAACGACTGATAATTTATGAGTGTTTC
>LPNX010204833.1:18839-53267 GCA_001517045.1 Pseudotsuga menziesii | reverse complement strand
AGGAATCGAAGATTAGAATTATAATTATAGAAATGTACTGAAAGGTTTTAAATACTAAAAATACTTTGTTCCTTCGTATATAACTTTTCATTTTAAAAAACTACAATTAAGTGATATGACTTTGAAAACACCAAGTTTTATCTTAATCGTCCAGATCTATTCCTCCCTGGGCTCTTAGCTTTAAATATTAGGCCCGAGTATCTATATCATAGGTATCAAATCATAGTTCTGAGAATCTAGGTGAAGTGGACACACCTCACTCAAGTTCATCTCATCAATTGAATTGCATGCATCATTTCCATATTATTCTTTTTGCATTGATCCAAGGAGAGCAATGATGCATGCCATTCATTTGATGAGCTGAACTTAGGAGATTTGTATCCATTCGACCTGGATTCTCAGGACTACGTTACGATACATACGATATATATCCTCGAGTAAGATATTTAAATCCCAGATCCCAAGGAAGAATAGAACAAGACGATTAAGATACAAATTAGTGCTAAATTTAGAGTCATATCACATACTTGTAGCTTTTTAAAATTAAAAATTATATACAAGGGAGCAAAGTATTTTTAGTAACTTTAGAGAGATGAAAATGTGAGCATGAAAACAAAATATGACCTCATTTCCTTGGGTTATATCAATGTCCATTGTTTACTTTTCAAAATTGTTATTGTGTAACACATTTGCAATTGATCTTGCTAATAAATTATTGAATGACATTAGAATTTACATCAATAACACCTCACTAATTGTTTTGGTGTTTCATAATGCTAAGAGTGGAAGAAAATAAATAAAATAAAAATTTTTTATGGTGACTGTGGGATCTGAAAAACAAAAAGTATGGAAACTAAACATGATACTAATTCTCGTTTTGACAAGAATTGAAAATGTTTGATGACATGAATTCAAAGGGAGATTCCAAATACAAGGTGTCCAAGCATCTTTTGGAAGACTTCATTAATTGAAACTTTACATGATGCATAGGAAAATACAATGTCAAGATCAAGCTATGAGTTTGATCAAGGTATCTACAACTATTGGTCAAACAAGTTAGAGAAAATATTGATCGAGCTAGCAGCTTAATCGAGTTTTTCAAAAATTTTACAAAAAAAATATTTGAGTGTGCACACAAATATGGACACCCAAATTTAATTTAAATCAAGCATATAACTATATGATAATAAAATTTAATAAAACATAATTTCAACTACAAGAATGATACTTGAGGGTAATAGTACATACCTTGAAGAAAAAACAAGTAAACGCATTAGTACTGTCACTTCCCCTAGATTTTATGTATAGATATTAGTTGTAGAGTAATTGGATTTATAGATGTAATTGATTGGAGTAATAGATGTGATTAATCACATATATAACCCAATTACTCTGTGACTAATATCCATCAAAGGAAGTTCATATCCATAGCCAATTAAATGATGGGCATGTTGCCTATTTATAGGAAATTAAAAATGTCTGATCGAGGTCTACTTTAACCCTCGATCGAGGTTTTGAACCATCAAACGAGGGTTTACAAAAATATTGATCGAACATTTAACAGAACCTCGATCAAGTGATTTATAATCCCTCGATTAAGGTCTTAAGACTGCTATCAAGGGTTTATTAAAAGCTTGATCGAGGTACATTTTTTTGTTTTTGCCGAAGTCGCATTTCCAAAAAAAGTAACCCACCTCCATGGATGCACCCATAATCAGAGGGGCTCATTCCCATAAGTGTTAGGTCCAAAATTTGAGATACTACATCCCTCTGCGCTTAGAACAACACCGTCCCTGGTGTTCTAGGGACTCGAAATGAAATCATGAAACATGCGGGGTAATCATTTCTCATGGTGGCTTCATTTTCCCAAGTAGCCTCATTTGCTTCGAAGTGCTTCCATTGCAATTTCAACTGGACTACGGTGCGTTTCCTAAGCTGTACCTCTCTCTTGTTCAATATATGAAGAGGTTCAAGGGAAAAATCCCCTTCAGGTTTGACTTCTAATAAGGACCAATCAATCACATGTTTAGTATTATAAACATATTTATTTAATAATGATGCATGGAAAACATTATGGACTCTTATGTGTGAGGATAACGCTCCTTCATATGCCACTAGCCCTCTCTTGGACAATATTTCAAAGGGTCTACAAAACCTAGGTGCTAACTTACCACACCTTCCCAAGCTCAAAGAGCTCTGTTTTTCTTTTACTTTCAAGTAGACATAGTCGCCTATTTGATAATATTTATCTTTTCTTTTCTTATCTGCATAGCTTTTCTAGTAGCCTTTTGCTTCTTTAAGGTTCACCTGGACCTTGGTAACCAACTGTTCCAAGTTCGTTAATAAATCATGCCCTAACATGAGACGATCCGCCGGGCTATCCCAAGTAACTGGTATTCTAAACTTCCGTCCATAGAGTACGTCAAAGGGACTCATATTGGTGGAAGTATTGTAACTGTTGTTATACACAAACTTTGCGAGATGCAAGTAGTATTCCTACTTGGTGGGGTTGTTCATGACATACATCATAATCATGTCCTCAAAAATCTGGTTTACCCTTTCTGTCTTCCTATCTTTATGCGGGTGATAAGCAGTACTAAAGTTCAACTGCGTCTCTAATCTTGAGAATAAAGATCTCCAAAATTTTCGATAAATTTTGTATCTCGATCCAAGATGATTTTCTTGGGTATCATGTGCAATCTAAATATCTCCTTCAAGAACATATCGATAATGTGTACTTCCTTGTAGGTCGACTTCAATGGAATGAACTGTGCTTCTTTTGAAAAAATTTCAACTACTACAAAGATAGAATCATTTTGTTTCTTACTTTTCAGTATACTAGTGATAAAATCCATACTAAGGACCTCCCACTTCCATTCTATAATGGGTAGTTCCTGCAACAATCCTGAAGGCTGTTGATGCTCGATTTTGACCAGCTAACATTCCTGATATTTCGCGATAAACAACGCAATGTCGGCCTTTAACGTAGGAGATAAAAAGTAACTGTTAAGTACAGATATCATCTTTTGATATCCTAGATGCCCCGAGTAGGGTTTTTGATGATTTTTTGTGAGGATGCCGGACCGAATGTCCCCTCCTTCTGGAACATACAATCTCTCCTTCAACCATAGCAGTCTTGTTTCGTCTACCTTGTATTCTTTTTACTATTGAAACAACCTTTCCTCTTGGACTTTATTGAGGATTTCTACATAGAAAGGGTCAACTCTATTAGTCATTATAATCCTCTCGTTCAAATCCGAATCAGTTTGAATTAAATTCACCTCATATATCATATGAGTTCGTCAACTCAAAGAATCATAAATATTTTTCTATTTGCCCTTAATATGGTTTAGCTCAAAACGGTACTCGCTAAGGAAAGACAACTATCTGGCTTTCCTAGCATTCAGATCTGGCTGCTTGAATAAATACTTCAGACTCATAGTGTCTGTCTTCAGAAGGAATTTCCTTCCCATGAGGTAGTGCCTCCCTATCTTCAATGCATGAATGATGGAAGTTAACTCAAGATCATGTGTGGGTAAATTATGCTCATGTTATTTTAACTTTCACGATTCATAACAGATCCTATAATCATTCTACAAGAGGACTCATCTAAGCCCTTCATTGCTTGCATTCGTGCAAACAATGAAATCCCCATCGGGATCTGCAATTTGTAGTATCGGTGCGGTCGTTAAAATCTTCTTAAGATTTTGAAAACTTTCCTCACACTTGGTCATCCATAAGAACTTATTTTCCTTCTTCTGCAAAGCAGTCACGGGACAAGCTATTCTCAAGAAGTTCTCAATGAACTTTCGATAATATCCAAAAAATCCCCAAAAGGGCATAATGTTAGTGACACTAGTAGGGGTAGGCCAGTCTTTTATGGCTCTAATATTTTCTGGGTCCACAACTATCCCTGTCTTGGAGATAATGTGACCCAAGTACTATATCTGTGGTTTCTAAAAATCACATTTACTAAACTTGGCGTACAGCTGGTGTTCTCGTAACACTCGTACTACTATGTGAAGGTGTTCCTCGTGTTCCTCTTTGCTCTTTGAGTAAACTAGGATGTCGTCTATAAATACCAAAACAAATTTATCAAGATACTTACTGAATATACTATTCATCATACACATAAAGTTTGTGGGTTCATTGGTCAACCCAAACGGAATTAATACAAACTGGTAGTGCCCGTACCTTGTACGAAAGGAGTTTTTGTGAATATCCTTCTCGCAAATCCATACTTGATGGTACCCGGATCGCAGGTCAATCTTTGAAAAGATGTGGTATCCTCCTACTTGATTGAACAAGTCATTGATCCTAGGGAGTGGGTATCGGTTCTTGATAGTCATTTTGTTAAGCTTACGGTAATCGATGCACACCCGCATCATACCATCCTTCTTCTTTACGAAAAGTATCATTGCTCCCCAAGGAGACACACTTGGTCGGATATATCCTTTTTCTATCAAATTTTGCAAATGCAGTTTGAGTTCCACCAGCTCTAGTGCACTCATGCGGTAAGGGGATTTTGAATCTAGAACTAATCTTGGTGTCAGTTCTATGGAAACGTCCAGGTCTCGTTTCGGAGATAATACAGGGATTTCCTCAAGGAATACATCCTTGAATTCTAGAAAAATGGTAAATTACTCTATGTGTTGTTCTTTTTCAGCCTCTATGTCTCGGATATTTACTGTAAACAACTTGCAACATTTTCTAATGCGCTTCTTTTCTTGTAACGCAGATATCTTCCTTACTGAAACTTTCTTCGGTATGCCTTGAATCTTCACTTGATTCCCTTGTCTATATCTACACAAGATGGACTTGTGTAAACAATTGAGCATGACATTGTGTTGTTCCAACCAGTCCATGTCGATAAGTATATCATATGATCCTAAAGGTAGGATGTTCAGGTTTACTTTCATAGGATAACCATTCAGGTTTACCTCACAATATTTAACTTTTTTTGAAACTTTTTGTTTCGTACCTGTGGCTAACTGTACCACCCAAGGTTTATCATGTTTTTCTTTGTGTATTTTACATACATCAACAATTTTAGGCGATACATAGCTCCGACAAGCGTCGGGGTCAATCAGTATTGAAATAGAAGTGTTCAAGATCTTAACTTCTATCTCAACCATGGTAGCTTGATGGTATTCCTATCGGCCATCCAAGGCTGCATAAATCCACGGTGTTCCAACTACATCCTCTACTGTTGGTTCTTCTTGTAAGTTGTGAAAGACCCCATTGGTCTTGTTATTACAATCTTTGGCATAATGAGGCCCGCTGCATCCCCAGCATTTGATCTATGGTGGGATAGCATTGGCTACCCCAACTGCTACTGGTTTGTTAACATTTGGAGCTGGTACATATGGCTTAGTACCTAATTTTTTGAATTTCTAGTTCACTGGAAAACTGTTGTTCTATTTCCTGTATGGGGGTGGTTTAAAACCTGGTTTGTGGTTGTTAGAATAGTTCTTAGACTTGTCTCTGTTTTTTCTCATGTTCTCTTTCCTTAGCTGTCCATGCTCATAGCAGAGCCTAGCTTTGTGAAATGTGGTGTCCAAGGGTTTAGGCATGTCAATCTCAATCCTTTCCCTAACTGGTATATCAGGTCTGGATCAGTTCTGCTTTTTTTTCTTAGGAAAAATATTCTCCAAGAACTCTCTTGAGAATAATCAAGAAGAATACGGACTCCAAAAAGATGGAAGAGATCCCCAATCCTCTCTTTGCCTTGGGACTTTATAGATAGACTTTTTCAGTCAAATGGGCAGTTAAATAAAAAAACATTTCATTTCTTGATTTAACCCCTTTTATTTAATTTAGTAATTTTAATATTTAAACTTAGGATCTTTTAACTAGTTCCTAATTGGACTTTTATAGGTATTATAATATTTATTTATTATCTTAGTAATAATAGTAATAAATGGAACTTTTCCTTCTTTCTTACATTATTAATATTATTACAATGTGTACTCTTTATAGATACTCTGTATAAAATATATAATAATATATTATTTGTCAACATTTGTCTTAGGGTATCACATATTGTGATCCCTAGACTTATGACACTTTCTTCATTAAGGTCATCATGTAGATGGTCAGGTCTACTAGGCTAGGAAGCTCTAAACATATTTGCATGTTCGATTACCTCATATAACATGGTAGTTCTTCAGTACTTGATGAGAATACAGAAATTCAAAATTTCATTTAATCACTTATAAATAAGTCAGATGAGATCATTATTTTTCTTGAGTCATTTTCAATCGGGAATCATTAATTCTTTTCAGTAACTCCTAGTGCTTACCAGATCCCATACTCAACGCTAAAAAAAGGGAGTTACAAACTTAGTGCAATTCCAGAGCTCCTCATTCAACACTAATGTTAGGATGTACTTGTATGATATGCCTCGGGATACTATAGCCAAGGATCTGATGTTCCAGAACTTATGCTCAACATCAACATGGAAGGCTCCAGGGCTTATGCACAACACTTCCAAATTATCCTTTCATGTGTTCCAGAGCTTCACACTCAACACAAATATCTCCAAACTCATGTTCTCTAGAGATTCTCGCTCAACACAAATATAAGTACTCATGTGCTCTAGATATTCTTGCTCAACATAAAACATCAATTTACCCATGTGCTCCAGAGCTCCTTGCTCAATAGAAAACATCTTGTTATCACTCCAGGAAGCTCCTCTAGGTTGCAGCTCGAGGATGCTTGGTAACTTACAATGTTTTTTAGGGTTTTCTAATATGGATCAAGTCAGGTGACCTATATGACCTTCCACTCTCAAGACATGCATGAAACTCAATTACAAGTCTTTTAGTGACAATTGTTCAGAAGTTGACAATAAGGCGCAGAGATGGAGAACTCATCAGTCTGGCAGATTTACACACAAAATAGATTCATATAAATGGATAAATCATGATAAGGATGGTACTTACAATTAAAATCACATTAACATGCCAATAGGATGACAGCTATCAGTCATTAATTAACTCGAATTTAACCTAAATACACATTCAAGCATAAGCACAATAAAGATAGAAATGGAGGCTGAACAAATTATAACAAAAGAGCTTATATTCAATCATGACAAAAATGAGAAGCTGACAATAGTATAGGTCTATAAATCCCAGAAGTTGAACCTTTTTCATAAAATAAGTCTTAGGATTTATAGCCTTTACAAAATATACAGATCCTAAAAACTTGGATTTGTTTTTTACAAAAATAAACAAAATAATAGTTTTATGCAAATTAGGTTAAAAAAACCTAATTAACTACTTGTCTAACTAATTAAAGAATTAGTTCACTGAATGAACCTTCAGATAACTGAGGTAACTAGGGTTTCCAAGGTGGGGTGGCTACTAGGGTTTTCCTTAGCTTCCTTCAGTCGTAGTCTTTGGAGCATAATCATCCTGTACAATCTAGTATTGTCCTTTAGGTACCTTGTATTCAGCCTCTTTAAGAAAATATATCTTTCTCTCTACTTCAGGTAATACTTATGTAGCATCTCTTTTCTGTTGGGTAATGCAGCACTATTCTTATTTATTTCCCTTTCCAGAATCTCCATCTCATAAATTTGCCTTTGTAATTGATTAATCTTTTGAGTTTTAGGCTTGTTGGAGGAAGCCCTTACTGTTGGTTCCTCTTGATCCTTTGGTGTGGGCGAGGGTAGTGCTTCAGCCACTGGTACAATTTGCAGAGCTAGGTCTGCACCTTCCTCTTGCTCCTCTTCAGAATCTGAGTAGGGTAGATTTAGAATATTTTCATTGTGTGTTTCAACCTCCTGGCCCTTCTCACTAAAGTCCAAGTTCCTTTTTACCTTCTTGGTCTTGGAATAGGAGGGTGGTTGTTCTCCTGCTGCTGCTGGGGATATATCCCTCCTCTTTCTTCTCCCACTCCTTGGTGTGCTGGACATCTTGGGAGGAGACTTCCATTTCTCTTCTGGTTGAAGGCCTATCTCAAATCCATTCCAAAACAAAAAATAGGGCCATGCCACATTCCTTCTTTTCAGTAACTCTTCGATCAACAGTTGGATAAGGCCATGGTGGGACAGTCTGCCACCAATCTTGGTTGGCTAGGATTTCACTTGCTGTGCTATCTTTCCCAGAATTCTGTGTAAGTAAAAGGGAAAATTGAGTGGGATTTTACCTGTGAAGTGATTCATTAACTTGAAATGGTAGATCATGGCTCTGTTATATCTTCCTTCACATGTTAGGTAGAACAAAATGGCCTTCAGCAGTTGTTTCCACTTCTCTTCCAACAAGGATGATGGCACACTCTTCTTCCACACCATTCCTCTATGTTTAGGATTTAGCCAAGACCTGAATTCTACATCTTTTGGTATGGTGGTCTTGAACCATTTTTATCTTGTGCAAGGGAGTTCAGTTACTTCAGTGATTAGCATTTCATCTATGTGAAATTCCTCCTTGCCTATAAATTCCTTTGAACCATCAAATGAGAGGGAAAAAACCTCAACTACCTTCTGATGGGATCCTTGTATCTTTTCACAAAACTTGTAGCAGCCAACCTCTTGGAAGATTTTACAGACCTCTGGATGTGCTTCCAAATAACTGATATCACCCAGCTCCTACATGAGAGAAGGTCCTCCCTTTTTCATCTTGATGAGTGTGTCTCCTGGGTACCTACAAAATAATTCTCAGTTTTGTATACAGTGTGTTAGCAGGCTTCTCCTTCAGAGATGGTTTTCCTGGTGGAGAGGAATGACAAGCTATATAGTGAAATGTGTTGGAGTCCTTTGGCACCAATTATGAGGGTTTTTTCTGTCAGGATGGATGTTGAGATCATAAGATGATGGCAGTAGTTGATCCTCTCTATCTCCTTTCCCAAGCAATCATATCACACATTAGCTTGGGTAATCGATAGGCTTTGTGTTGTTCTTTTGGATAGGTGGAAGGAGACTGAGGGTTTCCAATATTATCAGTCCTTTGCCAGTTTTATAACAACCTATTTAACTCATTTACATGTGCGGTTATGCAGGATTGAGTCTTTTCGACGGTTTGTCACGTCCTCCACTAATGGTTCATCTTGCTAATGGGGTTCAATTTGACTGTTTTCTAACCATTGGGCCTCACTTTTCCTTTTCAGTGGTTAATACCCTCCGAGATTCTGTCTGCTAGCTGTAAAAAAGATGGCTTTCGGTGGCTAATGAAGCGATGTCTCTTTTTCCTAAGCCGTCGAAACCATCATACCATCATCGCGGTGAAATCCTACTTTCGATGGATAGAGGCCTCACCAAAAAACACCTTTAACCACCAAAAACCTGTCATTCTGGTGGCTAATGAAATTCCTGAGATTTTTCCTAAGCCACCGAAAGCACTTCTTCCTTGATGCTTATCTTCTTGCTTTTGGTGTTTAAAATCTACGTTGGATGGTTCGATAAGCTGCCGAAAGCATCACTTTTCGGTGGCTAATGAGATATTCTGATTCTCGCCTAAGCCACTGAAACCACATTTACTAATATTGCTTACTGCTTGTTTTTGGCGGTTAACATGCCTCCTGGTCTCCTCCCTAAGCTACTAAAAGCAACACTTTTCGGTGGCTAATGAGTCATTTGAAATCTCGCGTATGCCACCGAAAGTGTTGATTTGATTCTACTTGCTCGGGCCGCTTTCGGTAGTTTACCTTTATCCCTCCTTCAATCGTTAGATGCCGAAACATAGCTTTTTGGTGGCTAATGAGCTATTAAAAGCATCGCCTAAGCCATCGAAAGATATACCTTTCAAATTTTTAAACCATATCAAAACCATAGACTTTCAATTTGTCAGTCATACTTAGATCTTTCATTACATGAATCCAATTCTTCATACTTATCAAAATAAATTTATTTTGGGAGATAACATATGGCTCCTACTTGGGGATGGGAACCTCCCAGTGAGGTCCCAAGAATCCCAGACCAAAATGCCTTTCCCTAAAAGCAACTAAAACTTAACACTATTATTTATTGTTCCATTGGGCATGGAGTTTATTCTATAAGAAAAAACAACCTATTGTGTACTAATTTACAATAACAAGGCCTCAGAGCCTCAAATAAAGTAAAGTTTTAGAAAACGCCCATTCAATGGGCCATCAAATACCTCTTCTCCTTCCATATTTTGCAATTTGAAGGTGTTATTCTTATGTACCTGGGCTATCACAAAAGGGCCAGTCCACAAAGAGTCAAATTTTCCATGTTTTCCCTTGTCCTGTATGACACCATCCCACTTGAGGATCCAATATCCAACCTGAAAGTTGTTTACTTTTGATCTTTTGTCAAACATTCCCTTTATCCTCTGTTGATGGGCTTCTTATTTTCCTATCACTTGCTCTCTGATTTGTTGCAACTCCACCAAGTCCATCATCCTCCTTACCATATCATTTGGTTCATCTTCCTCTTCCTGAAAGAGTTTTGCTACTGGAAGAATGAGATGAAAAGGGAAAATGGATTTAGTACCATAAACTAGCTTGAATGGAGAAGTCCCTATAGATATTTTGTCTGTTACTCTATCAGCCCATAAAACAAACTTAAGCTTAGAATCCCAGCTTTTGTGATTTGTCTCGAGTAGTTTCCTGATCATCCTAACTAGGATTTTGTTGGATGACTCAACCAGGCCATTGCCTTGAGGATAATAGGATGTGGAATGCACTAGTTGAATTCCCATTGATTCACACAGTTTAACTAGTTCCCCAGCTTTAAAAACTGGTGCATTATCAGTTACTAACCTTATTGGGTAGCCAAACCTGCTAAAGATATTCTCATACAAAAATCTCATGATGCCCTGATGAGTGGCATTCCTGGAGGGTACCGCCTCTATCCATTTGGTAAAGTATTCTATGGCTACTAGGATCCATTTATGCTACCCACTGGAAGATGGATTTATTTCACCAATGAAATCCAGACCCCATTGCTGGAAAGGCCCATTCACTACAATAGGCCTAAGGGGAAAGGATTTGAGCTGCTACTTCCCTATAAAGCTTTGGCACTGGTCACAAGCCCTTACAAAAGTACATACATCAGCAAAAAGGACTGGGAAATAGTATCCTGCTCTTAAGATATTGTGGGCTGTGGTTTTCCAACAGTGGGGGCCTGCACATGTGCCGGAATGAAAGTGATGCATGACCTTCTCTACTTATCCTTATCTAGACATCTCAGCAAAATTCCAAACTGATCTTTCTAGTACAGCAGTTTGTCAATTATGCAAAACTTAACTGATTTTAACTTAAGATATTGTGCTTTATTAGGAGTGAGATCAAGAGGAACTTCTAATTTCTGCAAAAATTGAATAATACCTGAGTACCATCCTGTTGCAGCTGCAACTGTTTCCCCAAAATTTCAAAATTTTGGACCCCCTTGATAATGTTTACCATGGCCTGGAATCGTTTGGATCCATGAACTTTGTTTTCTTTTCCTTTCGCTACGAGTTTGGACTATTTGGAAGTTAACTCTCTTCATGCTTTTCGAAAAATTGCTTATGTCTGAAACTACTGTGGGTTGTAGAATTTAGGTTTTGGTTTTTTCCTTTTGCTCTACGTTTTCTTTCTTTGTTCTTGGAAGCTTATTTCTTATTCTAGCCACTGTTTTGGAGGCCATTTAAACAACGTATCGAAGCCATGTTTCCTTAGGGAGCCTCCGTTGCGGAAGCTGAATGATGAGCATTCCATAGGATAGTCTTTGACTTCTCCGATGTCGTGTTGTATTGTTTTGACTTGTTTGCATTATCGGAAGTTGATCGTTTTTTAGTCGGGTTTGTTTGATTTTGTGAAGCCGTTGCGTTGGAAGTGAGACAAGATTTTTGGGCCGCTGCACGACCTTAGGTTTGCCGAACACTTAACGTTTCATGATGTTTTCTGCGCCTTATTGGAAGGTTTATGGTTTTGATCGAAGACTATAGTCTGTTTGCTTCCCGCCGTTGCGGCTCCTGAGCGAACTAAGTGTTTGCCATATGACTGCTCCGCTCGTCGATGCTTTGTATAGGTTTCATCGTTCTTGTCTTTAGGATATGGGACCCATAGCCTTTTCATCTTTCACCATTGCACCTACGTAATGCACTAACCTCCCGATGTTGATAACTTTCCATTCACCGACAGGGAACTTTTTTGCCGATGCATTGGCATTTGGCTCTTCCGACTCCGATAGACTCAACAGTATTGCGGAACTCATTGGTCATTTGAAACCCACCGCTCTGGCTGCAGGTAAGACTATCCAGCCAATGCTTAAATGGCTCAAGCTGCAGATGAGGTTTTTCCTGCTGTCTTGTGAGTTTTATCCCCTATGTGGGCAGCGGTGGTTTCTTTTGGATCCTTGTTAAGGCTTTCAGGACGAGAGAATAGTACATGGCCTCATTTGATGACTAGTTTGGTTGTTAGTGTAGTTTAATTTTGAAAAGATGCAGTCATGATTAATGATGAATGTTGTTTAATTGCATAAAGACTCAGAAGATCCTTCAGATTACTGCTGCGATAGGGAATAGCTAAAGGATAAAGCTAAGGCAGTTGGCTAAGAAGTAACAAGCAGATTTTACTCTAAAAACAGTGGGATCTAAAGAAGGACAAACAAAAGACAAGGCAGAATCAATGGCAATAACAACCCAGACTTGGAAAGGGTCCATCAGTTACCAAGCGGATCCCGTTTTATTAAGTACTCCTAAGTTGAAACCCAAAAATGTAACGCATTATGTGAATCATGATTAATCACGAAAAGGACAAAATGGTGACATTAAACAGTTTTTTGAGGAGTCCAAAGGTCACACAGCTGGGGGCAGCCCAAAGGGTCTGTTGTTTTGGTTTAAATAGAAGAAAGTTACACAGAAGAGGGGCTTTTCCCCTGGAAAAACTTGTGATCTGTTGTTTGTAAGAGGAACTACTTCCTTTTACAATAGAAAATTGCAAATTTTCCCTGTTGAAGAAGGTGCTGTGTGGAATGCTCAAATGAGATAAAATGAACAATGTTGAAGGGGAACTATTTTGTTTTCGACTGTGTTTCATTAAATGTGAGAATGTTCTAACTTTATAAACCTATGTCCTCGTATGAATGTTCTATGGTATATTCTGCGATAATTTCCACTACGAGTAATGGAGGTTTAACTGGTTGATGAACTAACTTGTTGTGTATATCTTTATTGATGTTTATATGTTTGGTTCTAAGAACAACTATCTATGATTTACCTTAACATGTGAACGGTATTACATTACTCATGAATTAATGTTTTTCTCTCTAGAGACAACTTAGCTAGTATGTATTTTCTAGTTGCGTGTGATTTTAGATGCAAGAGAGTCTAAGACGAGAGGTAAGAACCTACGCATCACATTGTGACCACTCCTTGCATCCTTGATTAATCTACATTTTAGATAGGCACCTGCATATCATACTTAAAGTCAAAAAATACAAAAATATATATAGTGGACTGGGCCACAACCGGTAAAACCTTTTATTTTTTGTTACTTGACCTACGATAGCCGGACCGCAAACCAGACAGATTCCCTACACCAAACAGTCATGGGCTAGTTGGGAACATTGACTGGGGAGAATCCCTTTCTATTGTTGCCTGCAAATTTCCAGGCCTCAATAGTTTCTGGCACTATAAGGAGTGCCGCCAGTGAATGGTTGGCCAAGGAAACCCATTTTCCCGAGATCATTCCACCGGTAACAGTTCAGAAGGTAGTCTATTTGCTAATCCAATTCCTAAAGAGAAAGGTAGAGAACATTTGTATTCTATGGACAACGAATTTGTTAATGATTTGAGAAGACACACTAGGGCATACGTGAAGAATATTGGAGCATTACCCATCATCCCTGAATTGCCCAGAAGAGAATATAAAAGGAAATATCGTCCCATATTGGAGGATTCAGTCTTAGTGGGAGATTGGGAAGAATTAGTAGAAGTAGCATTACAGGAAGTTGTATAGCATTTGAATCAAGTAGGCCCAGATACTCCTTATGGTTCTCCTGTTCACACTCCTATTCATTCACCACCTCACTCCCCACCAAGACTCATGGCAGGCATGAACGCAAATCAACCACCCAACCCACCAAATCCACTGCCTGCTTGGAAGGCCAGATCATCTTTAAACCTCACACCTCCTTTGCATGATTTACCTCAATCTTTTGAAAATATGCTGCCCAATTTTGATCCAAATGAAAAGATGTTAGTAGATGACCACTTGCAGAGTTTCTATCTAGCAATAGAAGGATTAAGGATTGGGGAATATGAGGATGTGGTTTGTAGACTTTTTCCACACACACTTAAAGGAACAACAGCGTCATGGTATTTTGGTTTGCCTGCCAATTCTATCCCTGATTAGGATATCTTTGAAAATATTTTCAGAAGTAAATATGCGACCCAAAAAACAAATGCTGCTCTTATGAAAGGACTATGTGCCTTAAAGAAAGAAAGAAAAGAGAAGGTGCATAGTTTTACCCAAAGATTCGTAGCCTATCTTGAGAATTTTTCTAAAGCTGACAAACCCTTGAATAAAGTCCTGATTGAATATTATACCTCAGCTATAGGGCCCGAGTTGGCCATGTTTTCCAAAATGAAGGCCAAACCTACGCTCACTGAGACTTATGAGGAAGTAGAAAAAGTAGAGGCTGAAAGGGAAAGTATCGAAGATTATACTGAATGGTCAGGAGAAAAAAATGTCAAGAGGAAGGCTCTACTATTTACTAAGCCTAAAGAGGAGCAATCACTAGATTTCGAAGGAATGGAAAAAATGATGTAGAAGCTTTCTAACAGAATCATAGAATTGGAAAAAGAGAAGGAAGCCCAAAAGTTCTACAAACCTTACTACAAGAAAAGGGAAGATAACAATCAATCCCAACCTCCTCCTCACAACCCTGCATCTATGAAATTTCCACCAACAACCCCATTCTGAAAAGAACTGTCCTCAATGGATAAATTCAATGACGTTGGTCATGAATCAGCTTTTAGATTCCAAGTTAACTGAAAACAACGATGAAGAAGGGAAAGATAACAATAAATCAACAAAAAAACAGGAAGATGAAGCCATGGTTTTATGGGACTGTGTATCTTTGTTTGATGCCGAGGAAGAAAATTATCTGAGACACGAGGGCATCCTGGAAACAAATGTGAAAATAAGAATCCAAGGTTTGATTAAGGAAAATAGTCTTATGCTCCCCAAGATCAAAAGACTTCAAAATAATGTTAAGAAATTCCAAAATAGTTCCTCAGCTAATAAAATTCTGGAGTTTGCCATCACCAGTCAAAATCCTGGACAGATTCACATGTCTAGTAAACCCAATGAAGAAAATAATGTTAGATCGAATCTCACTGAATATAAGATGGAGTATTACATTGTGGAAGATATCAAAAAGGTGAGGGAAAACATCTCATTATTTGAAATGTGCAGTGTGCCACAACAAAAAGAAAAGCTATTAAAAGAACTTGAAGCATCAAAGGAGAGGCTTCCCACTGACAATCAGCCTCAAGAAGAAAAAATCTGTGAAGCAAGTATGGGAGGTAAGCCTAAAAGTAAGAATCCGCCTTTCCTCCTTACTTTTGAAATCTTCAACCACAGCGTGCACAACTTTCTAGTACTTGGGGGCATCAGTCAATGTCATGCCACTGTCGGTCTGCAAAAAGATAAATGGACAACCTAAACCATCTAACCGATGGTTGTTCAGTTGGATAGAACAGATGTGAAGGTAATTGGATAAATGGAGAATGTTCTCGTTCGCTTATCTTCCAATGATAAGGTGTCTCAAGTCATCAATATTGTGGTGGCTAACATACCGGAAGCTTATGGACTTGTTTTGAGTAGGGATTTGTTAGCTAAGGTGAACAGATATTTTACCTCAGACTGGTCGCATCTGTGGCTTCCATACAAAGGAATCCCAAATCAAATTAGAGTTTTGAGGGAGCCCCACATGAAACACAATGTTACTCAGTTCGAAGAAAAAAATGAATCAATGGATCCTGTTTTGGGAAACTATCAAGTGGAAGAAGCCAACGATACATCAGACACTCAGCCTAATCTCCTTCGATTTTCACAGGCTGATGAAATTGACTGTAAAATAGTATACTTAGCTGTAGATGTAGAGGTTAGTTCTCATGCAGTAGTAGGTAGTGATTTTTGGACGCTTTTCTTTGATGGTTCTAAAACCTTAGAGGGGTCGGGAGCTTGCTGTGTCCTGATTGACCCTATGAAAAACAAACATTTTCTTTCATGTAGGTTAGAGTTCGAATGTACCAATAACACAGCTGAATATGAAGCATTGGTTCATGCGTTAAGGAAAGCAATTGAATTAAAGGCAAATAATCTAAAAGTGTTTGGAGACTCTAAAATAATTGTAAAACAAATTCGGAATCAAATACATTGCATTTCTCCTCATTTAAAAGCTTGTAAAAATGAAGTATGGGATTTACTTAAATGTTTTAATGCATTTAACATTGTATCGATTCCAAGACTTAAGAATGCAGCAGCTGACATGTTGGCCATATCAGCTATGAGGCTTGTGCCCTCTAATAATCTATGCTTTGTTGAATTGCTTTTCAGGCCCTCGGTTCTGGAAATGATTACCAATCTGCGAGTGTTCGATGACGATCAACAGATTATAGAATGCTTAACGAATGACGAGGCATTCAAAGGGGTGATTATTGATGATGAAGAATATCAGGCCAAGCTGAAATTCGATAATTTCATCCCTAAGGGAGTCAGAACTTTAGAATGGATGTTTGATTTAAATGAAAATTTTAGAAGACCAGCAAATGTGAAGACTCATAGCTCATTACTACAGTTTGAGTTGATTAATTTGGGGACTGAGATGAAGCCTAAATATGTGAATCTTGGAAAATATTGTTCACCAACTGAAAGAGATAAGTTTGTTGTTCTTTTCAAGCAATACAAAGATGTTTTTGCCTGGACGTATGAAGATTTGAAGACATATGACACCATAATTATCCAACATGTTATCCCCATCAAATCTGGAATCAGACCTTATCAGCAGCCTTTAAGGAAAATGCATCCAAAATTGGAACCTCTAATCCAGAGTGAAGTTAAGAAATTATTGGATGCTAGAAAATTTTTAAGGTTAGACACTCGGAATGGGTTTCAAATCTGGTACCAGTGAGGAAGAAATCTGGAGAAATCAGGTTATGTGTGGATTTTAGAAAATTAAATCGCGCTTCAGATAAAGACAATTATCTTGTTCCACCTATGGAGCAAATACTACAAATGGTTTTAGGTTCTGAACTTTTCTCTTTATTAGATGGATTCTCAGGCTACAATCAAGTATTAGTAGCTGAGGAAGACAGACTAAACACGACGTTCAGAACCAGGTGGGGAACCTTTGCTTACAGAAGGATGCCTTTTGGACTCATAAACGTCGGAGCTACCTTCCAGAGGGCTATGGGCATAGATTTCCGTGGTCTGATTGGCCACAGTGCTGTACTATACCTCGATGACATCACGATATTCTCAAAGAAAAGAGAGCAACACGCATTTCATCTAAGGCATATTTTTTAACGATGCCAGAAATATGGTATCTCACTAAACCCCAAGAAGTGCGTGTTTGCTGTTAGAGAAGGTAAGTTGTTGGGTCACATGGTGTCTATGAAGGGGATCTCTATAGACCTAGAAAGGATCAAATCCATTGAATGGATTCCCTTTCCCCATAATAAAAAGGGCATGCAATCATTTATGGGGACAATAAACTTCGTGCGAGGGTTTGTGCCAGATTTCGCTCAAATTGTTAAACCTTTGCAGCAAATGGTAAAACAAAGTGTACAATTCAAGTGGACTGATGTAGAAAAGAAAGCATTTAGTAAAATTAAAATAGCTATTGCGCATGCACCCTCCCTCAAAAGTCTGGATTTTGATAAAGATTTTATTCTGTACACTTTCGCCTCTGATGATTCACTAGCAGTTGTACTGACCCAGAAAGAAGATGGGGGTGATGAGTTCCCCATATCATTTATGAGAACTAGTCTACAAGGGGCCAAATTGAATTACCCTGCTGTAGATAAAGAATCTTACGTAGTGTTCAAAGTGGTGAAACAATTCAGACCATATATACTGTAGAACCAGAAAAAGGTAATAGTTCCACATCTAGCTGTGAAGTCTCTTTTCGTACAAAAGGATCTAGGAGAAAGGAGAGGCAACTGGGTAATGGCTCTACAGGAGTATGACCTCAAATTCAAGACATCCTCCATAGTTAAAGTGCAAGGATTGTGCAAACTGATGACTGAAAGTAAAGACAATGAACAACATGACTGGGAAGACGAAGCTGAGTTACATTTGATGGATGTATGTCATCTTTTCATAGCTCCAAAATCTTGGTATAGAGACCTTTTGCATTACCTTCAAGCAGGATTGTTACTAGAACATTGGAATTCTAAGCAAAGAAGAGCACTGCATCTTAAATTAGCCTCATTTCAAATTATTGAAGGAATATTATTCAGGAAGAATTACGATGGAGTTCTTCTTAGATGCTTAGAGAAAGAAGATGCGAAGAAGGTAATGATAGATTTACATGATGGGAATACTGGAGGACATTTTTCTGGATATACTACAGCTCATAAAATTCTTAGAGCCAGATACTATTGGCCCACGATGTTCAAATATGCACATGCCCATGTCAGAAAGTGCGACATTTGTCAAAGGTGTAGTGGAAGACAAGCTAAAGCAACAGGACCGTTAAAACCTGTGATGATAACAAAGCCTTTTGAGAAATGGGGGTTGGATATCATTGGGGAGATAAAGCTAAATTCTTCTCTACAACACAAGTATATTCTGACAGCAACCGACTACTTCACTCGGTGGGTCAAAGCCATCCCGTTGCATAAAGTAAATGAAGATGCAGTCATGGCCTTTTTCCAAGACCATATTATGACCAGATTTGGAGTTCCAATTTTCTTTAGTTTTCGATAATGCTACTTAATTTTCCTCCATTAGATTAATTGCATTTCCTCATGAGAAAGGAATTAAGTTGCATTACTTTGCTAATTACTATCCACAGGGAAATGGCATAGCTGAATCCACAAACAAGAATCTGATTAGGATTCTAAAAAAGATAGTGATAGAAAATCAGAGGAGTTGGAACTCAGTGTTACCAAGTGCTCTTTGGGCTGATAGGGTCACCCCCAAGACTTCGTTGGGTGTGTCCCCATACACCCTTGTTTATGGAAAGAGGCCATTATACCCCCCAATCTCATGTTACCCTCTTCCATGATCGCTCAAGAATCCAAAGGATCAGATAATGAAGTCTTGCAAATAAGGATATATAATCTCCTGAAGGCAGAAGAGTCTCGATCTAAGGCCAGAGAACGCTTTAAACAACAACATGAGGTATTAAAGAGATGGTTTGACAAACACAAGGCTGGAAGAAAATAATTCGAGGTGGGAGATTTGGTTCTCAAGTGGGACCATCCCCATGATGAGAAAGGAAAACACACAAAATTTCAACAGTTATGGGTAGGACCTTTTCAAATTGCAGCCAAGCTTGGCCCCTCAGCCTATAAATTGCAAGATTTACAAGGGTGGGAGGAGAACTTACCAGTAAATGGTTTAGTTCTCAAACCTTATTTTTCCTGAGTTTTGTTTTGTTCTTTTATCTTGTATATAAATAATTTGACTTGGTTGTTTACTTTGATTTATGTAGTTCTATTTTGTTTTAGTTTAAATTTTGATTGATTTCAATAAAGGAGGCAAACTTGTGGTTGCATGGAGAACATTAGAATTCTGGGATGATTAAAATTCTTGGGTATAAGACTGTGTATTATTGTTTATCTAAAAGAATTTCTTCTATTTTAGCAATTTTCCTGAATGGCTATGAACATATTGAAGGCCTGCTTAATCCTTGTAAAATAAACCAGGATCAAAAGGTCTGGAATACTATTTTGAGGCTCCATCCATCTCACATTTTAAGATGTCCTAGGGAGTGACAGCAAGGGGCCCATGGAAAGGAAGAAAGGTAAATAGTATATTATATATAAATGATCCCATGCCAAGAATCTAATGCCAAAAGGCAGATAAGAGTCGAAAGCTCCTATGAAAGCATTATGTATCAAAAATAAAATACTGAACCATATAAGTGCCAACTTTCCAAAATTTCCTCTCCGTCCGTGAGCTGAAAATTGAATACATCTCTCACACAAAAGGAAACTATGGATAGAGGAGCCTGAATAAAAAAAAATTTCAAAAAGAAAGGCATGCAAGAGGACTCATATGAAAAGGACAAAAAGTCGAAAAGCACAAAAGTGAAAAATGGCATGGGAATGAGGAACAAATGAATATTTCTGTTTACCATATGCTACAATCTTGTGGTGTCCAAGCTGGCAGCTACCTGAAGACAGAGGTAACAAATGAAACTCATCTTCCTGGCCTCAAAAGAGTTATCTTGACTTGAAAATCTTGGTTTCCACTCTCCTAAATTGGACTGTTATCAATGATTAAAAGTACATATATTTTCCATTTTAGAAATCAAGATATCTAGAAGAATTCAACATGTTCGTTTATTGTTAAACAGTCTGTTACTCAAGAAATAATTGTGCAGAGATCTAGGTCCACCAGGTAGTTGCCAATTGTTGCAGCTGCAAATGTTTCCCCAAATTTTCAAAATTTTGGACCCCCTTGATAATGTTTACCTTGGCCTGGAATCGTTTGTATCCATGAACTTTATTTTGTTTTCCTTTTGCTATGAGTTTGTACTATTTGGAAGTTAACTCTCTTCATGCTTTTCAAAAAAATGCTTATGTCTAAAACAGCTATGGATTGTAGAATTTAGGTTTTGGTTTTTGACTTTTGATCTGCATTTTCTTTCCTTATTCTTGGAAGCTTATTTCTTATTCTAGCCACTGTTTCAGAGGCCATTTAAACAACATATCAGAGCCATGTTTCCTTAGGGAGCCTCCATTGCGGAAGCTGGATGATGAGCGTTTCGCAGGATAGCCTTTGACTTCTCCGATGTCGTGTTGTATTGTTTTGACTTGTTTGCATTATCAAAGGTTGATCGTTTTTTAGTCGGGTTTGTTTGATTTTGTGAAGCCACTGCGTTGGAAGTGAGACAAGATTTTTGGGCCGGTGAACGACCTTAGGTTTCCCAAACACTTAACATTTCATGATGTTTTCTACGCCTTATTGGAAGGTTTATGGTTTTGATCGAAGACTATAGTCTATTTGCTTCCCACCATTGCGGCTCCTGAGCGAACTAAGTGTTTGCCATATAACCGCTCCACTCGTCGATGCTTTGTCTAGGTTTCATTGTTCTTGTCTTTAGGTCACGAGACCCATAGCCTTTTCATATTCCACCATTGCGGCTGCGTAACGTACTAACCTCCTGATGTTGATAACTTTTCATTCACCGATAGGGAACTTTTCTGCTGATGCATGGGCATTTGGCTCTTCTGACTCCCACATACTCAACATTCCCATGGAACTCGTTGGCTATTTGAAACCCGCCGCTACGGCTACAGGTAATACTATCTGGCCAATGTTTAAATGGCTCAAGCCACTGATGAGGTTTTTGCCGCCATCCTATGAGTTTTAGCTCCTGTGTGGGTAGTGGTGGTTTCTTTTGGATCCTTGTTAAGTCTTTCAGGACGAGAGCACAGTGCAGGGCCTCATTTGATGACTAGTTTGGTTGTTAGTGTAGTTTAATTTTGAAAAGATACAGTTCTGATTAATGATGAATGTTGTTTAACTGCAGACGGACTCGGAAAATTCTTCATATTACTGCTGCGAGAGGGCGTAGCTAAAGGATAAAGCTGAAGGAGTTGGCTAAAAAGTGACAAGCAGAGTTTACTTTGAAATCAGCGAGATCTAAAGAAGGACAAACAAAAGACAAGGCAGAATCAATGGCAATAACAACCCAGACTTAGAAAGGGTCCGTCAGTTACCAAGCGGATCCCGTTTTATTAAGTACTCCTAAGTTGAAACCCAAAAATGTAACACATTATGTGAATCATGATTAATCACGAAAAGGACAAAATGGTGACATTAAACAGTTTTTTGAGGAGTCCAAAGGTCACACAGCTGGGGGCAGCCCAAAGGGTCTGTTGTTTTGGTTTAAATAGAAGAAAGTTACATAGAAGAGGGGCTTTTCCCCTGGAAAAACTTGTGATCTGTTGTTTGTAAGAGGAACTACTTCATTTTACAATAGAAAATTGCAAATTTTCCCTGTTGGAGAAGGCACTGTGTGGAATGCTCAAATGAGATAAAATGAACAATGTTGAAGGGGAACTATTTGATTTTCGACTGTGTTTCATTAACTGGGAGAATTTTCTAACTTTCTGAACCTATGTCCTCATCTAAATGTTCTCTAGTATATTCTGTGATAATTTCCACTACGAGTAATGGAGGTTTAACTGGTTGATGAGATAACATGTCGTGTATATATTTATTGATGTTTATATGTTTGGTTCTAAGAACAGCTATCTATGATTTACCCTAACATGTGAACGATATTACATTACTCATGAATTAATGTTTTTCTCTCTAGAGACAGCTTAGCTAGTATGTATTTTCTAGTTGCATGTGATTTTAGATGCGAGAGAGTCTAAGACGAGAGGTAAGAACCTGCGCATGACATTGTGACCACTCCTTGCATCCTTAATCAATCTGCATTTTCGATAGGCACCTGCATATCATACTTAAAGTCAAAAAATACAAAAATATATATGGTGGACTAGGCCGCAACCGGTAAAACCTTTTATTTTTTGTTACTTGACGTACGGTAGCCGGACCGCAAACCGGATGGATTCCCTACACCAAACAGTCACGGGCTAGTTGGGAATGTTGACTGGGGTGAATCCCTTGTTGTTGTTTCATGTGAATTTCCAAGCCTCAACACATTCATAGGAGGACAGGTTTTTAGCTACCAGTGGAATGTCATTCTGATCTCGATCTACTTTTACTGCTACCACAGTGTGCACTTTTTTCTGATTTGACATCAGTGAAGTTTATCCCCCTTAGTTCACAGTTTTTTTTAGCCATGAGTTTGGCCAGACCTAGTCCCTTTATTATCTTAGTGGGATTCACCTCTATATCAAAATCAATGAGCTTGGTGATCCACTTAGCTCTCTTCCCATCAATGTTAGGCTGAGTCAAAACATCCTTCACAGCAGCTCAAGGGACATATGCAAGGAATTTTGCATGAAGAATGTAAATTCTGAATGTCTTCAAAGATTTTATGAGAGCATAAAACTGTTTCTCAATTGGATCATACTTCAGCTCAGTATCTCTTAAGGTTTTGCTGAAGAATGCAATTGGATGATCAAAACCCGCATTATCTTTTTGTAACAGCACAACTGGCACTGTGTCATAGGATGCAAAAGAAAAGATGTAAAAACTCTTGGTGTAGTCAAGACTAATCAGGGTTGGGGCCTTCATGATAGCCTTCTTGATGTCTTCGAAATATCTTCTTTCCTGGTCGGTCCATTTTATTTCTGCATCATTTTTCAGCATGACAGTTATGTGCTTCACCAGCTCAGATAAATTAGCAATGAACCTCCTGACAAATTTTATCTTACCTAAAAAGGACTGAATGTCCCTTTTTTATCTTGGTATGGATAGCTTCTAGATTGCTTTCACCCTTACCAGATCGATCTTTACACCTTTAGCTGAGACTATGTGACCTAGGAGTTTCCCTTCACTAAGTGCAAACTGGGACTTCTTAGGATTGAGTGATATTCCATACCTTATGCACTTCATAAACACCTTCCTCAAATGTTGCAAATGGTCATGATGGTTGTGAGAGTAAATAGTTAGGTCATCCAAGTATATGAGCACAAATTTATCTTTCAACCCTACAAAATCTAGGTCCATGGCTCTCTAAAAGGTAGCCCCAACATTCATTAGCCAAAATGGCATTTTAGCATACATGAAAGTGCCCCAGGGGGTGGTAAAGGAATTCTTCTCTTGGTTGTATTCAGAGAAGCCATCCAGGAATGGAATAACACTAGCCCCTGATATTTTCTGCAGCAGGTGTTCCATCTTGGGTAGTGGATAGCACACAACCTAATTTCCCCATTCTTCTTTCTTACCACTACTAGGTTTGCAATCCACTTGGAATACCTGAGGGGGATTATGATCTTGGATTTGAGGAGCTTATGGATTTATTTTTCAATTACTGGTAATAGGAGAGGACTGATGGATCTTAGCTTCTACTTGAAAGGGATGGTGTCCTTCTCCAAAGGAATCCTGTGCTAGATGATATTGGTGTCATAGGTTTTCAGGTCACTGTACTCCTAGGAAAACACATCAGCAAACTCTTTTATCAGGCTGCAAAATTTTGACCTCTGATCAGCAGTCAACTTAGTGGATAGATTTATAAGTTTTGGATGGCTTTGGCTACCTATGTTTTTCTCTGGGATAGTAGGGTCTGGCTCCTTTTTAGCAGGATTGAAAGGGATGTCATTATGATCAAACATCTCTTCCAAAGGTACTAGACCCCGAGGTATATAGTTGCTGGGTAATTGGACAATGTTCTGATCATCCACTTTATCTTTCAACTTGACCTGCTTGAATTCCTCCATGTTTAGGTTTTCCTGGTCTATATGTATATCAGAAAATTCATCTACTAGCTGAAGGAATTTGCTAAGATCATCATCACTCTCAAACACCTTCCAAAATTTGACATTATTTGGTAGGGAAGGTCTGTACTTAACCTGAACATTATAGCTGATATTAGGAGGTAAAGGAGGAACAAATAGATTTAGAGAGACAGTCAGGGAATTAGCCAGGTGATTCAAAGCCCTAGGTATATATGACAGTTCAAAAAACATAAAGGAGTCTTTGAGTTTCCATACCTCCTCCCTATAGGCCTTTAGTCTGACATTTTTTTTCTGAAAAGTGTTGTTGATATGCTATATAATAAGGTCTACATCTCCAAAAATTCTTATGCACACGATCCCCATATCCTTGGTAGCTTTAACTCCTAGCAGCAGGGCTTCATATTCTTCTATATTGTTAGTGGTTTTAAAATAAAGATTATAAGACAAATGAATGTTTTCCTTGCATGGGGAGATCAATACTACACCTGCACCTGCTGAGCTTTGAGTGCTAGCCCCATCAAAATACATGTTCCAGACCACTATGGTCACTTCTTTGGGCTGCTAACAGGTGGGCTTAGTGAGCTGGACTGATGTTTACTAAGAATCATCTATTTCAAGAATGCATGACCCAAATTTAGTGTCCACTACATAGATGGGGTGATTCAATGAATTGCTCTCCTTACTTATGATGTTAGCCAGCTAATTTTCCTGGTACAGCCTCTTGGTCTCCCCCCCAAACATGGGGATGGTGGCATATTTAAGATCCATCTAAAGTTTGCTACCTAGTGTTTTGCTCCATGATCGAGATAGCAAGAGACCAAATTTTGGAGGGATATCAACCACTATAATGTCCATCATGATGCTTTTTGAAGGTAGCTAAGTTAGGTTCACAACAAGGCCTTTGATGAGGCCCAAGCACTTGACCTTTCTGGATTCAAAGGAGAATAAATCATGGTAGGGATTTGTGATGCTGAGACCAATCTCATCCATCACAACCTTTGGCATTAGGTTATGAGAAGCTCCTGAATCCAACAAACAATTATGGAGGATTTTATCATGGATATTCAAGGATATATAGAAAGGTGGGCATAAGTCCTTTAGGTCTTTCATCATGGGGCCTAGGGTTACAATAGGTTTTCCATCTTGCGAATTTACAAAGTCAGTATCAATATGCACCTTTGGCTAAAGGGAATTCAAAATGGAAGACTTGAATGCATCATTTTTCATTAGCTCAATTAATGGGAAAGGGATCTTCAATTTCTGAATTTCCGACTCAAGGTTGAAAGAATAATGCATCCTATTAGGAAACCTTGCCTCATGCACTGGAGATTTTAGTTGAACATGGTCACGAATGGCTGAAGGTGCTGGTTTCCGCAACGATTTGGAAATGACAGCCACTTTCTTTGGTAAAACAATAATATTTTAAGCTGGTGCAACAGGTTGTTTGACAAGAACAACATTCTTCTTGAGAGGAGAAACTAGCCTAGATCTTAGATTGTACCCTCCCTGACCATCACCCTGATATACAGCTTCTTCAGTGATTTGCTCATCAATTAGGGCTTCCTCATATTCTGCCTGTGTCAGAAAAGAATAGTCCACCTCATCCTCCATGCAACGGATGTTGTCTTTAGCTTCTCCTTCTTCTTCAATGAATTATGGCTCTTCTTCTAATACAACATTCTAAAATGGAGCTCTTATTCTCTGATCTTCCCCTTGATTCCTTTCCCTTCTGATAATCTGAACTGGGGGGTTTCCTCTTCTATAAGGGACAAAATTAGGGTTTCGAGGAGCAAAATCACTTGGCCCTTTACCCCTCACCGGTATTTTTCCTTGGTCCTTCAGCTTAGACATTTCAGCGGTCAAGTTAGTTAATAGTTTGGTCATTTTTTCAATCTTGGTCTCTGATGAAGAAGCCCCAATAGGGTCTGTTGGATGCTTCTTCTTGTCTATCTTTCCTTTGACCTTTTGAGATACCACAATGTTTGATTCTATCTCTAGGGCAGCATCCTGCATGAGTGATAAGGAGGAAGACCTCCTTTCTATGAGAAGTAGGTAGAAATCAGAGTCAAAGGCATTTGCATAAGTTATCCTAGCTGAGGTATCAGTGGGATTGATTTCAGTGGGGATCTTGCTATACATATTGTTCAACCTCTTGGTGAAGTTGGAGACAGACTCCCCATTTTCTCTTTTCAAGTTGCTAAACTCTGTAATATAATAAAGGTGGTCTCTCCTTTCTCCCCAATGTTTTAGAAAGATGTCATCTAGGGCTTCAATGCCTTCCGCTGACCCAACAGGCAGCTCTTTAAACCATTTCCTAGCCTGACCATCTAGGCTCTACACAAAAACCCTAGTCCATACATCTTCTTGTTCTTTGTTAATGTTCTCAGCATAGTTGTAAAATTCCTCTAGGTGTTCTTCAGCTATGAAATATCTTTCTCCTGTGAATTTAGGCATGTACTTAAGTTAATCTCCAGTGGGCATGGGCGAGAGGGGATTTGGCAAATTTAGGGGGGCATACCTAGCTACTAGGATCCTTTCAATTTTGGTCAATTGAGGAGAAGCCATATTGGAAATGGTTATGGGAAGGATGGAGGGAGGAAGTATTGATATATCTAGTAACTGAGAAGGTGGTGGTGGTAAACATATCCCAGTGGAGTCACCAGGGATTGGATCTTCATAAGTAGTAGTGCTTGAAGATGCCCAAACCCTAGAATTTTCTGATGTATTTATAAATTCCTGAGAATTAAGTGTTTCAGTAGAAGAAATAATAGTAGAAATATTTCTTGAAATACCTGATGTAGCTTCCTTTGCAGCACTAATGGTTTTCCTTAGTGAAGCCCTAGCTCTTCTCATAATCTCTTCTAGATCTGAAATAGGTGTTGTTAGTGGCCCCTGAGGGTTTTTCCTGGTACTTGGTCTTATTGAATCCACCTTATTTCAATGGAGTTTCTAGATAGATGATTTACAACCAGAATAGTGTCCAATCTTTGTCTATCATCAAAGCAAGGATCTATGTCGTCTCCGAGGGAAGATGAGCTTCAGTCTCCTCTCCCTAGCAATGGCGCCAATTTGTTATCACTACAAGAAACTCCTCTATGTTGCAGCTCGAGGATTCCTGGTAAATTAGATTTTTTTTAATGGTTTTCTAATATGGATCAAGTCAGGTGACCTATATGACCTTACACTCTCAAGACATGCATGAAACTCACTCAATTACAAGGCTTTTAGTTACAACTGTTCAGAAGTTGACAATAAGGTGTAGGGATGGAGAACTCATCAAGATGGAAGATTTACACAAAAAATAGATGCATATAAATGGATAAATCATGAAAAGGATGATACTTATAATTCAAATCACATTAACATGCCAATAGGATGACAACTATTAGTCATTAATTAACTTGAATTTAACCTAAATACACATTCAGGCATAAGCACAGTAAAGACAGAAATGGAGGCTGAACAAATTATAACAAAAGATCTTATATTCAATCATGAGCAAAATGAGAAGCTGACAATAGTATAGGTCTATAAATTCCCGAAGTCGAACCTTTTTCATAAAATAAGTCTTAGGCTTTATAGCCTTTACAAAATATACAGATCCTGAAAACTTGGATTTGTTTTTTACAAAAATAAACAAAATAATAGTATTTTGCAAATTAGGTTAAAAAACCCTAATTAACTACTTGTCTAACTAATTGAAGAATTAGTTCACTGATTGAACCTTCATATAACTGAGGTAACTGCTGACAATTACTACTATTGGTCCTTTGCTGGTTAAGCCATTGTTTTCTCTTGATAGCTAGGTGTTGGTGACCCTTTCTACTTGTAATGTCATATTAAAATTGAAACAGGCCTTTTCTTGATGCTTTCCTCTACACCATTCATCTTCAGCCTATGTCCTTGAGCCATATATATTCACCAAAAACTAGTCATGTATGCCAAAATTTGATTTTAAGCATCTGTTTGCTTTTGGTGGCCAAGAGGCTAGTCTATCAGAACTGATAGCTGCCGAAAGTGGTGTTTTTGGTGGCTAATGGACTACCCCAGCATCCACCTAAGCTACTAAAATCCCTATTTTTCAAAAAATATTAGGTTTTCCTCAAAAATTTCCCTGTAAGCATGTTTCCTCAACTTTCTTCTTCAGCAGGCTCTATGCTAGGAGGGCTAAAAACACCATGGCTAGTTTCAGGAGGCTGAAGGATAAATGTAGGCTCAGCTAGGATTTCCAAGGTGGGGTGGATGCTAGGGTTTTCCTTAGCTTCCTTCAGTTGTAGTATTCAGTTTCTAATCATCTCGTACAATCTAGTATTGTCCTTTAGGTACCTTGTATTAAGCCTCTTTAAGAAAATATATCTTTCTGTCTGCTCCAGGTAAGACTAATGTTGCAGCTTGTTTCTGCTAGTCAATGCAGCATTATTATTCTTTATTTCCCTTTCCAAATCTCCATCTCATAAATTTGCCTTAGTAATTGATTTATATTTTGAGTTTTAGGTTTGTTGGAGAAATCCCTCTCTGTTGGTTCCTCTTTCTCCTTTGGTGTGGGGGAGGGTAGTGCTTTAGCCACTGGAACAATTTGCAGAGATAGGTATGCACCTTCCTCTTGATCCTCTTCAGAATCTGAGTAAGGTAGATTTAGAATATTTTCATTATGTGTTTCAACCTCCTAGCCCTTCTCACTGAAGTCCAAGTTCCTTTTTACCTTCTTTGTCTTGGAAGAGGAGGGTGGTTGTTCTGCTACTACTGGTGGGGATATAGCGCTCCTCTTTCTTCTCCCACTTCTTGGTGTGCTGGACCTATTGGTAGGAGACTTCTCTTTTTCTTCTGGTTGAAGGCCTGTCTCAAATCCATTCCAAAATAGAAAATAGGGCCATGCCACACTCCTTCTTTTCAGCAACTCTTGGATCAACAGTTAGATAAGGCCATGGTAGGATAGTCCGCCAACAATATTGGTTGGCTGGGCTTTCACTTGGTGTGCCATATTTCCCATACTTCTATGTAAGTAAAAGGAAAAATTGAGTGGGATTTTACCTGTGAAGTAATTCATTAACTTGAAATGGTAGATCATGGCTCTGTTATATCTTCCTTCACATATTAGGTAGACCACAATGGCCTTCAGCATTTGTTGCCACCTCTCTTCCAACCAGGATGATGGAACACTCTTCTTCCACACCATTCCTCTATGTTCAAGATTTAGGTAAGACCTAAATTCTACATCTTCTAGTATGGTGGTCTTGAACCATTTTTCTCCTATGCAAGGGAGTTCAGTTACTTCAGTGATTAGGGTTTCATCTATGTGAATTTCCTCCTTACCTATAACTTCCTTTGAACATTCAAGTGAGAGGGAAAACACCTCAGCTACTTGTTGATGGGAGCCTCGTATATTTTCACAAAACTTGTAGAAGCCAACCTATTGGAAGAGTTTACAGACCTCTAGATGTGCTTCCAAATAACTGATATCACCCAGCTCCTGCCTAACAGTAGGTCCTCCCTTCTTCGTCTTGATGAGTGCCTCTCCTAGGTACTCTCAAAATAATCCTCAGTTCTGTATACAGTGTGTTAGCAGGCTACTCCTTCAGAGATGGTTTTCCTGGTGGAGAGGAATGACAAGATCGAGAGTGAAATTTGTTGGAGTCCTTTGGAATTGATTATGAAGGTTTTTTCTATCATGATGGATGCTAATATCATAAGGTGATGGCAGCAATTGATCCAATTGATCACCTTTCCTAAGCAATCATATCACACATCAGCTTGGGTATTTAATGGCCTTTTTGTTGTTCTTTTGGACAGGTGGAAGGAGAATGATGGTTTCCAGTTTTATAACGATCTCTTTAACTCATTTACATGCACAGTTATGTAGGCTCGAGTATTTTCAGTGGTTTGTCATGCCCTCCACTGATGGTTCATCTTTCTGATGGGGTTCGATTTGACTATTTTCTAATTGTTTCCCCACTTTTCCTTTTTGGTGGTTAATAGCCTCCGGGAGTTTGTCTGCTAGCCACTGAAAAGATGTCTTTCGGTGGCTAATGAAGTGATATCTCTTTTTCCTAATCCATCGAAACCATCATACCATCATCGCAGTGAAATCCTACTTTTGGCAGATAACGACCTCACCAAAAAACCTATTTAACCATCAAAAACATGTCCTTCTAATGACTAATGAAACTCCTAATCTTTCACCCAAGCCACTGAAAGCATTTCTTCCCTGATGCTTATATTCCTACTTTCAGTGGTTACAATCTATGTTGGATTGTTCGATAAGCTGTCAAAAGCATCACTTTTCAATGGCTAATGAGCTATTTCGAGTCTTGCCCAAGCCACCGAAACCACCTTTACTAATATCACTTGCTAGTTGTTTTCGGTGGTTAACATGCCTCCTAGTCTCCTCCCTAAGCTGCCAAAAGAAACACTTTTTGGTGGCTAATGAGTCATTTGAAATCTCCCCTAAGCCGCTAAAAGTGTTGATTTCATTATACTTGCTCTGGCTACTTTCAGTGGTTTACCTTTATCCCTCGTTCAATAGTTAGCTACCGAAACATAGCTTTTCGGTGGCTAATGAGCTATTAAAAGCCTCGCTTAAGCCATCGAAAGCTATAACTTTCAAATTTTTCAACCATATCAAAAACAAAGAATTTCAATTTGTCAGTCATACTCAGATCTTTCATTACATGAATCCAATTCTTCATACTTATCAAAATAAATTTATTTTGGGAGATAACACATCTCATCAATCATGTGCTTCAGGGTCCACTCCCAACACAAGCAGACATATATATATCATATGTAATTGGCTTACACCCAGTAAATCAACAAATCATCATGTTCATATTTAGTGTGGTATTTGACCCATTATATCAAAATAAAACATCAAGGTAACATCATAATCAATGGGGCTCATGCTGATAAGTGTTAGGTCCAAGATTCGTGATATTACAATTCACTCAGATGAATCTGAAGAAGATGCATCGATAGATAAAAAATTTCATTAAACAATGCCGAGGCCTGGAAATTTGTAGGTCAACAACAGCAAGGGATTCACCCCAGTCAATGTTCCCAACTAGCCCATGACTGTTTGGTGTAGGGAATCCACCCGGTTTGCGGTCTGGCTATCGTAGGTCAAGTAACAAAAACAAAAGGGTTTTACCAGTTGCGGCCCAGTCCACCATGTATATTTTTGTATTTTTGACTTTAAGTATGATGTGCAAGTGCCTATCTAAGATGCAGATTGATGAAGAATGCAAGGATTGGTCACAATGTGATGCACAGGTTCTTACCTCTCATCTTAGACTCTCTTGCATCTAAATCACACACAACTGAAAAAGGAAAAAGCTAACTAAGCTATCCCTAGGGAGCGAGATTATTAATTCATGAGTAATGTAATACTATTCACATGTTAAGATAAATCACAAATAGTTGTTCTTAGAATCAAAACAAATAAACATGAATAAATATATACACGACAAGATAGCCCGTCAACCGTTAAAACATCCATTACTCATAGTGGAAATTATCATAGAATAAACCAGAGAACATTCAAATAAGAACATAGGTTCAGAAAGTTAGAACGCTCTCACAGTTAATGAAACACAGCTGAAAACGAAATAATTCCCCTTCAACATTGTTCATTTTATCACATTTGAACATTCCACATAGCACTTTCTCCAACAGGCAAAAATTTGTAATTTATTATTGTAAAATGAAGTAGTTCCTCTTACAACAAGTGGTTCAGAAGTTTTTCTAGGAAAAAGCCCCTTTTCCCTCTCTCTTTTCCATTTATACAAGAACTAGTTCCAACCTTTTGGTTACCCCACCAACGTTTCAATATCCAGTCTTGTCATTTTGTGAATGCTCATGATTAAATGTTGTGCTTTAAATACAAATTTCTGTGAAAATGGGCACAACTAGGTAACTACCAGACCACCCAAGCCTGGGCCCTTGATTTGTAATGATTACATTTTATCATTCCTCGATCCCCTTTCGGCCCCTTGATAATTTTATTCCTCGAGCAATGGATCCACAGCCTTACGCTCTAGCATGCTTTGTCCTCCAACTGCATCTTCTTCACCATGATAATCTTCAAACTGTTGGAGACATTTACCATCATACACACTCTTCAGTCAAATTGGCCTAGTTAAACCACTATCCTAAGTTTAATTGACATCAAGGAGCATTAATTACCATCATCCCAGTCACTCCCACGCCTACCTACAGTCAAGGAGGCTAACTTCGCCTTTCCTACAGTCAAGGAGGCTAACTGGAGCACTCCAGGGGTGATCTGGTTGACATTCATGCACCTAATTGCTAACTGGAGGTTACTTTCAGTTCAACCAATCAGTTACAGTCAGTTAAGGCGCCTCCATGCATTAAATATATTATTTAATCATTATTTATTGATTATTTTATTATTATTTAATGAACTGGAGTGAACTAGGCGCCTTCACCAACTTCTGATGGTCAGTTCAGCTTCAGTTAACCTCATCAAGGTTTATTGGAGTCATGCAGTACTAGCACTTGATGGTTGGTTTCTATGACATGTGTTTGATCTCCTTCAGTTGAGATTAAGTCATTTATTGCACTCCAACTTCAGTTAGGATTGGTGAGTCAATTAAGGTTTTTGTCAAGTGGTTAACTGAGTGGTATTGCATGGCAACGAGTCAGTTAAGCTAGACTCATGCATGGGAATTCGAATTGTCCCTTAGTTATTCGGATTCTTCATTGAGTTAAGCTATGGCTCATGCATGGGAATTGTATTCCTTTATTGTTTATATAATATACAGAGAGGAAACTTATTTAGTTCCTGAAAATTTCCAATTCATGAGTAATTGTTAATAATTATTTGATGAGATTGAATCTTAGTTCCTAGATCATGTGCAAGAATTAATATGGTATCAGAGCTTACGGCGGGACGAAGAACAATCTCTTAAAAACAAGATTTTTGATAGATTTCTCCATGAAATGTGAGCAATAGATCAATCCGACCTTACGGTGCCTTTTGTTTTGATTTGCAGGTTTTATCAGGTACAACTTTGAATGGACTCATCAATCCCTCCTCTCCTCCCATTCACAAGCTATTCGGAATGGAAGTTGAAGATGATTGCATATCTCAAGAGACGAGGTCTCTATGAGGTGTCTATTGGACTTGGAAGAGAGACTTATGAGAATGAGAATGACTGGCTAAATGACATTGACAGAGCTTTTGGATCAATAGCTCTGGCCCTTGATGATGACTTGTACTTTGTTTTTTATTCTGCTGAACACCCAAAGGATCTATGGACAAGATTGGACAAAACCTTGGCAAGCACAATGAGGATCATAATAGTACTTTGGATATTACAGCCAGCACCACAAGAGTTATTCACTCAAAAATCTCAGCCTCTACTCTCTCTGATGAAGTTGTTCAAGATGAAGATGAAGCAGAATCTTCTACACATTCAATTCGAATTGCAGAAAGTCTCCATGAAGTGACTCCTTCTCCTGATGCTCCGAAAGTTCATGAGATCTCTGATATCTCATCTTCTCATATTGCTGAAATAGAAGAAGACATTTGAATCTCTGATATTGAAGAAAAACTCTGCTGCACTTCCATGCAAACATTCACCGGTGATTTTCCTTTGAATTCTGTGCAAAATTTACCAGTAATTGCTTCCGAAGTGAAGAGAAATTTGATTTTTCTTCCGCTAATGTTGCTGCTGGTGTGCAAATATGTAAAAAATTGGATATTTTGGAAGAAATATCAGATTATAAGAGTGACACATTCGCTCCCCATGATCTAGATCTTCCAGTAAATTCCTGCAGGATTGCATGCACCAAAATTCAGAATTTTGAAGAAGAAGAACACTGTGCATCCACCGTCTCGGTTGACCATAATTTTGGATCTGATATGAACCTTATTGGGTCTGATATGACCTTATTTGGATTT
>LPNX010204833.1:2148-17740 GCA_001517045.1 Pseudotsuga menziesii | reverse complement strand
CTTATTTAGTTCCTGAAAATTTCCAATTCATGAGTAATTGTTAATAATTCTTTGATGAGATTGAATCTTAGTTCCTAGATCATGTGCAAGAATTAATACAAACAAGGGACCCGAGAAATTGCCATGTCCATCTGCAACCAAAAGAGAATTTATCATACATCCCGACTATCTTTAGGAAACATAAATTATAATATCAAAGAATTGAGTACTAAAGAAGAGAGAGCCAAAATTGGGTTTTTTATGTGCGAAATTCAACCTAAAACAAGGCACACCGGTCTCTTTCGGAATAGTGACAATCTCCTAACAAATGACAGGAAAACGATTAAGAATGGGCCCATAAAAAACCCTTCATCGGTGGATCAGAACACTAGACATCGGATGGTTAGTGCACTATAAAGCTGCAACGGCGGAATTCTAACAATCTAGGGGTTCCAGAACACACACCAAAACTTGGCGCAATAAAACATTGAGGGCGGGACTTAATGAGGCAACGGATATTTAGTGGAATACATAGTCACAACGGTGAAAGCTGAAAGATCAAGGAAAAACCACAAACTAGTCAATAGGACATCGACAAAAGGACAAATAGTCTGATGGGCGATTAGTCTATTCACGGGCCGCAACGGTGGAACTCAATCAGCCTACGACCTCCGATCAAAATCATAACTCATTCCAGAAAAATAAAAAAGCAAGGTCTATTTTCCAGTAATGAAACGCGGGCTGACCTCCAAAAACAGCAAATAACAATCCCAACTTAAAATTCAATGATAAACATCGTAGAACTACTAATCCTTTTAGTCCAAAACATGCATAGACCCAAACGACATCTGGAATAGCAAGAACTGGACACAGAATAATTCAAACATGTAGCAGAGTGGGGCAACCAAAATCAAAACACAGGGTCCAAAATTTCCAGAAATTTGGGAATAGTTGTAGCTGCAACAATTAGCGGCTCATTGGTGAATCCAGATCTCTGATTAAACTCTTCCTTGAGCAATATACTATTTAGTAGTGAAACCAACATGTGGAATCCTTCTAGATGTCTGGATTCCCATAATGTCACATATATGAACCTGTAATCATTGATGATAGTCCAATTTATTAGGGAACGGAAACCAAAATTTCAAGGTCAGGATAACTCTTTTGAGGCTTAAGCAAGCGGATTTCATTTTAACCTTGTCTTTGGGTAGATTCTAGCTTAGACACCACATGATTGTAACGCATGGTAAACAGAAATATTCGCTTGTTCCCCATTCCCATGCCATTTGGAATTTTTCGTTTGTGGACTTCATGTCCTTCTGTGTCCTCCTGATGCCTTTTCTTCTAAATTTTATTTAGGCTCTTCGATCCATAGTGTCCTTTTGTGTGAGAGATGCATTTAATTTTCAGCTCACGAACGGAGAATAACTTTTCCCAATCTGTACTCATATAATTCAGTACTTTGTTTCGATGATATTTTCTTTCTTAGGAGTTCTAAATCTTATTAGCCATTTAGCTTAAAATTCTTGGCATGGGATCATTTAGATATAATAAACTGCTTACTATGCTCTCCTTTCCATGGGTCTTTTGCTGTCACCCCCTAGGACGTTTTAGATGTGAAATGGATGGAGCCTCAAAATAGTATTCTAGGCCTTTTGATTCTGAGTTGTTTCAGGGATTACGCTGGATCTCAATGTGCTCATAGACATTTTAGGAAAACTAGTTACTAGAAGAAATTCCAACCAATTCAAACAGTCTAATGCTCAAATAAGCTAAGTTTATCAAAGGTCCTGATGCTCTCCATGTAACCAAAATTTTACTTCCTTTATTGGAAACAGGAGAAAACTACACTAAACAAACAGGAAATGAACAAGTCAAAAAGGCAAAATAGGTCAATTATTTATGTACAAAACGGAACAAAACAAATCAAAATCAAGAAAAATAAGGTTGAAGAACTAAACCATTTACTGGTAAGTTCTCTTCCCATCCTTTTAAATCTTGCAACTTATAGGTTGAGGGGCCAAGCTTTGCTGCAATCTGGAAAGGGCCTACCCATAACTATTGGAATTTCATGTGTTTTCCTTTCTCATCATGAGGGTGATCCCACTTGAGAACCAAATCTCCCACCTCAAATTCTTTTGTTCCAGCTTTGTGCTTATCAAACCACCTCTTTACTACCTCCTATTGTTGTTTAAAATGTTCTCTGGACCTGGATCTAGACTCTTCTGCCTTCAAAAGATTATGTATCCTCATTTGCAAGACTTCATTATCTGATCGCCTAGATTCTTGAGCGATTATGGAAGAAGGTAGCATGATATTGGGGGGTATAATGGCCTCTTTTCCATAAACAAGGGTATATGGGGACACACCTAACAAAGTCTTAGGGGTGACCCTATTAGCCTAAAGAGCATTTGGTAATGTTGAATGCCAACTTCTCTGGTTTTCTATCATAGTCATTTTTAAGATTCTAATCAGATTCTTGTTCGAAGATTTAGCTAAACCATTTCCTTGTGGATAGTAATTTGCAGAGTAATGCAGCTTAAGTCCATTTTCATGAGCAAATGTAGTTAATCTAATAGAGAAAAAATAAGTAGCATTATCGAAAACTAGAGAAATTGGAACTCCAAACCTAGTCATAATATGATCTTGCAAAAAGTTCATGACCACATCTTCATTCACTTTATGCAACAGAATGGCTTCGACACAGCAAGTGAAGTAATCGGTTGCCATCAGAATATACTTGTGTTGCAGGGAAGAATTTGGCTTTATCTCCCCAATGATATCCATCCCCCACTGCTCAAAAGGTTCTGTTATCATCACAGGCTTTAATGGTCCTACTGCTTTAACTTGTCTTCCACCACACCTTTGACAAATGTCACACTTTATGACATGGGCGTGTGCATCTTTGAACAGTGTGGGCCAATAGTACCCGGCTTTGAGAATTTTATGAGATGTAGTATCTCTGGACAAATGTCCTCCAGCAGGCCCATCATGTAAATCTATCATGACATTCTTCGAATCTTCTTTCTCTAAGCATCTAAGAAGAACTCCATCATAATTCTTTCTGAATAATATTCCTTCAATAATCTGATATGAGGCTGATTTAATATGCAGTGCTCTTCTTTGCTTAGAATTCCAATGTTCTGATAACAATCCCGCTTGAAGGTAATGCACAAGGTCTCGATACCAGGAGTTTGGAGCTGTGAAAAGAGGACATACATCCATCAAATGTAACTCAACTTCATCTTCCGAATCATGTTCTTCATTGTCTTTACTTTCAGTCATCAGTTTGCACAATCCTTTCCCTTTAACTATGGAGGTTGGCTTGAATTCAAGGTCATACTCCTATAGAGTTGTTACCCAGTTGCCTCTTCTTTCTCCTAACTCCTTTTGTACGAAACGAGACCTCACAGCTGGGTGTGGAACTATTACCTTTGTCCGGTTCTTAAGTATATATGGTCTGAATTGTTTTACCGCTTTGAACACTATGTAAGCTTTTTTATCCACAGTTGGGTAATTCAATTCGGCCCTTTGCAGACCAGTGCTCATAAATGATATGGGGAATTCATCTCCCCCATCTTCCTTCTGGGTAAGCACCGCTGCTAGTGAATTGTTAGATGCGAAAGTGTACAAAATAAAATCTTTCTCAAAATCTGGACTCTTGAGGGAGGGTGTGTGCACAACCAATGTCTTCATTTTACTGAATGCATTCTTCTCAACATCAATCCACTTGAATTGTACACTTTGTTTTACTATTTGTTGCAAAGGTTTAACAATTTGAGCGAAATTTGGCACAAACCTTCGCACGAAATTTATTGTCCCCATAAATGATTGCATGCCCTTTTTATTATGGGGTAAGGGAATCCGTTCGATAGCTTTGATCCTCTCTGGGTCTATGGAGATCCCTTTCTTAGAAACCAAGTGACCCAACAACTTACCTTCAGTAACGGAGAACACACACTTCTTGGGGTTTAGCGAGATACCATATTTTCGACAGCATTCAAAAATTTGTTTTAGATGAAACGTGTGTTCCTCTGTTTTCTTTGAGAATATCATGATGTCATCAAGGTATGCTATAGCACTATGGAAAATTAGACCGCGGAAAGCTATGTCCATAGCCCTCTCAAAAGTAGCTCCAGTGTTTATGAGTCCAAAAGGCATCCTTCTCTAAGCAAAAGTTCCCCATCTGGTTCTGAATGTAGTTTTAAGTCTGTCTTCTTCAGCTACTAACACTTGATTGTAGCCTGAGAATCCATCTAATAAAGAGAATAATTCAAAACCTAAAACCATTTGCAATATCTATTCCATGGGTGGGAAAGGATAATTGTCTTTATCCGAAGCACGATTTAAGTTTCTGAAATCAACACATAGTCTAATTTATTTAGATTTCTTCCTTACTGGTACCAAATTTGAAACCCATTCCGAGTGTCAAACCTTGAAGATAATTCTAGCATCCAATAGCTTCTTTACTTCATTCTGAATCGAAGGTTCTAATTTTGGATGCATTTTCCTTAAAGGCTGCTGATAAGGTTTGATTCTAGATCTAATGGGGATAACATGCTGAATAATATTGGTGTCATATGTCTTCAAATCTTCATACGTCTAAGAAAAAACATCTTTGTATTGTTTGAACAAATTGATGAATTTATTCCTTTCACCTGGAGAGCAACACTTTCCCAAATTCACATATTTAGGCTCAATTTCAGTCCCCAAATTAATCAACTCGAACTGTAGAGACGAGCTATGAGTCTTCACATTCACTGGCCTTCTAAATTTCTCATTTAGATCAAACATTCGCTCTAAAGTCCTGAGTCCTTCAGGAATAAAATTATCGAATTTTAGCTCGGCTTGATGTTCTTCATCATCAATAATCGCCCTTTTGAAGGTCTCGTCATTTGTCAGTCATTCTAGAATCTCCTGGTCATCATCAAACACTCGTAGATTGGTGATCATATCTGGAACTGAAGGCCTAAAAAGAAATTCAACAGAACACTGATTATTAGAGGGCACAAGCCTCGTAGCTGAGGTGGCCAATAAGTCAGCCGTTGCATTCTTAAGTCTAGGAATCGATAAAATGTTAAATACATAAAAATATTTAAGAAAATCCCATACTTCATTTTGATAAGCTTTTAAATGAAAAGAAATGCAATGTATTTGATTTCGAATTTGTTTTACAATTATTTCAGAGTCCCCAAACACTTTCAGATTTTTTACCTTTAATTCAATTTCTTTTCTTAGTCCCTAAACTAGTGCTTCATATTCAACTGTGTTATTGGTGCATTCAAACTCTAGCCTACATGAAAGAAAATGTTTATTTTTCTTAGGATCAATCAAGACACAGCCGACTCCTGACTCCCCCTAAGTTTTAGAACCATCAAAGAAAAGCGTCCAAAAATCGCTTACCACTACTGTGTGTGAATAAATACCTACATCCACAGCTAAATCTACTATTTTACAATCAATTTCATCAACCTGTGATAAATTAAGGAGATTAGGCTGAGCATCTGACATATTGCTGGATTCTTCCACTTGATAATTTCCTGGTTCTAGTTCAATAAAGTAATTTCCCAAAACACAATTTACTGGTTCATTTTTTTCTTCGAACTGAGCAACATTGTGTTTCATATGCGACTCCCTTAAAACTTTAATTTGATTTGGGCTTCCTTTATAAGGCAGCCACAGATGTGACCAGTCCGAGGCAATATATCCACGCAGCCACAGATGTGACCAGTCCGAGGCAATATATCCACTCAGCTTTGCCAACCAATCTCTACTCAAAACAAGTCCATCAGCTTCCGGTATGTCAGCCACCACGATGTCAATGAATTGACATACCTTATCATTTGAAGATAAGCAAATAAGAACATCCTCCATTTCTCCAATTACCTTTACATTCCTTCTATCCAATGAAGATAAGAAAATGTGAAGATAAGGAAAGGTGGAGTCTTGCATTTAGGCTTACCTCCCACACTTTCTTCACCAATTTCTTCTTCTTGGGGTTGATTGTCAGTGGGAAGCTTCTCCTCCGATATTTCAAGTGTTTTTAATAAATTTTCTTTTTGCTGCGGCACATTGCACATCTCGAATAACGAGATATTTTCCCTTACATTTTTGATATCCTCCACAATGTCATAATCCATCTTATGCTCTGTGAGATTCATTTTAACATTATTTATCTTTTCTTCAATGGGCTTAGTAGGCATGTTGATCTGTCTAGGATTTTGATTGGTGATGGTAAATTTTGGAACTTTATTAGCTGTGGTGTTTTTTTGAAATTTCTTAACATTCTTTTGAAGTCTCTTGATCTTTGGGAGCACAAGACTGTTTTCCTTAATCAACCCCTGAATTCTCATTGTTATATTTGTTTCCAAGATATCTTCATATCTCAGATCCTTTTCTTCATATGCGTCAAACAATGATACGCAATCCCATAAAACCATGGCCTCATCCTCCTATTTTTTTGTTGATTTATTGTTGTCATTCCCTTCGTCATCATTATCCTCTATCAATTTGGAATCCAACAGCTAATTCATAACCAAAGTCATCGAATTTATCCATTGAGGACAATTCTTTTCAGAATGGGGTTGTTGGTGAAAAGTGCAAAAGTTACCCATCCCTACCTCCGTTAAGTTCATAGATGCAAAGTTGTGCGTAGGGGGTTGGGATTGATTGTTATATTCCCTTTTCTTCTAATAAGGATTATACTTCTGGGCTTCCTTTTCCTTTTCCAAATCTATTATTGTGTTAGAGAGCTTCTGCATCATCTTTGACATTCCTTCGAAATCTGGTGATTGCTCCTCTTTAGGCTTAGTAAATAACATTACTTTCCTCCCAACAATTTTTTCTCCCGACTGCTCAGGATAGTCTTCGATGCTTTCATTTTTAGCCTCCACTCTTTCGACTTCTTCATAGGTCTCTGCTAGCATAAGTTTGGCTTTCATTTTGGCAAACATAGCCAACTCGGGTCCTAGAGCTGAAGTATAATACTCAATCAAAACTTTATCCCAGGGTTTGTCAGCTTCAAAAAAATTCTTAAGATATGCTGCAAATCTTGGGGTAAAACTAAGCACCTTCTCTTTTCTTTCTTTCTTTAAGGCACGCAGCCCTTTCATGAGAGTAGCATGAGTTTTTTGGGTTGCATATTTACTTCTAAAAATCCTTTCAAAGGTATCCCAGTCTGGGATAGTGTTGGCAGGAAAACCAAAATACCATGATGTTGCTGCTCCTTTAAGGGTATGCAGAAAAAGCCTGCAAATGACATCCTCATGTTCCCTAGCCCTCAATCCTTCTATTGCCAAGTAAAAAGTTTGTAAATGGTCATCCACTAACATTTTCTCATTTGGATCAAACTTAGGCAGCAACTTCTCAAAAGCTTGAGGTAAGTCATGCAATGGAGGTTTCAAGTTCAAGGGTGATCTGGATTTCCAATCCGGTGGTGGATTTGGTAGGTTAGGTGGCTGGTTTGCATTTACACCTGCCATGAGTCTGGGTGGAGAGTGAGGAGGTGAAGGAACAGGAGTCCACATAGGAGAACAGTAAGGTGTGTTTGGGCCTACTTGATTCAAAGGATGAACAACTTCCTATAAAGCTACTTCTACTAACTCTTCCAAATCTCCAACCAACACTGAATCTTCCAAGATGGGATGGTATTTCTTCTTGTATTCTCTTCCGGGTAAATCAGGGATAGTGGGTAATCCTCCAATACTCTTTACATAATCCCATGTGTGTCTTCTCAGATCATTTACTAATTGGTTCTCCACATCAAACAAATGTTCTCTATTCTCTTCAGTATTTGGATTAGGAAATAAACTGCTTTAAAAAATATCCCTAGTGGAGTTATTTTGAGGAAAAGGATTTCCCCAGCTAGCCATGCACTGGTGGCCCTCCTTCTAGCAGAAGAAACTGTTAAGGCCTAGAAATTTGCAGGTCAACAACAGCAAGGGATTCTTCCCAGTCAATGTTCCCAACTAGCCTGTGACTATTTGGTGTAGGGAATCCATCTGGTTTGCGGTCTAGCTACCGTAGATCAAGTAACAAAAACAAAAGAGTTTTACCAGTTGCAACCAAGTCCACCGTGCATATTTTTGTATTTTTGACTTTAAGTATGATGTGCAAGTGCCTATCTAAGATGAAAATTGATGAAGAATGCAAGGAGTGGTCACAATGTGATGTGCAGGTTCTTACCTCTCGTCTTAGACTCTCTTGCATCTAAATCACACACAACTAAAAAAATCAAAAGCTAACTAAGCTATCCCTAGGGAGCGAGATTATTAATTCATGAGTAATGTAATACTATTCACATGTTAAGATAAATCACAGATATTTGTTCTTAGAATCAAAACAAATAAACATGAATAAATATATACACAACAAGATAGCTTGTCAACCATTAAAACATCCATTACTCATAGTGGAAATTATCATAGAATAAACTAGAGAATATTCAAATAAGAACATAGGTTCAGAAAGTTAGAACGCTCTCACAGTTAATGAAACACAACTAAAAACGAAATAGTTCCCCTTCAACATTGTTCAT
Source organism: Pseudotsuga menziesii (assembly GCA_001517045.1). NCBI lineage: Eukaryota > Viridiplantae > Streptophyta > Pinopsida > Pinales > Pinaceae > Pseudotsuga > Pseudotsuga menziesii. The sequence goes on along the minus strand of LPNX010204833.1, from coordinate 9,225 downwards.
TTTATCACATACGAACATTCCACACAACACTTTCTCCAACAGGCAAAAACTTGTAATTTATTATTGTAAAACGAAGTAGTTCCTCTTACAACAAGTGGTTCGCAAGTTTTTCCAGGAAAAAGCCCCTTTTCCCTCTCTCTCTTTTCCATTTATACAAGAACCAGTTCCAACCTTTCGGTTACCTCACCAACATTTCAATCTCCAGTCTTGTCATTTTGTGAATGCTCATGATTAAATGCTATGTTTTAAATAAAAATTTCTGTGAAAACGCGCATAACTAGGTAACTGCTGGACCGCCCAAGCCTGGGCCCTTGCTTTGTAATGATTACGTTTTATCATTCCTCGATACCCTTTTGGCCCATTGATAATTTTCTTCCTCGAGAAACGGATCCGCCGCCTTACACTCTAGCACGCTTTGTCCTCCAACTGCATCTTCTTCACCGCGATAATCTTCAAAAAAGGGACCCAAGAAATTGCCATGTCCATCTATGACCAAATCCAAAATGCAGTGGTTCATCATATGTCCCGACTATCTTTAGGAAACATAAATTATAATATCAATGAACTGAGTACTAAAGAAGTGAGAGCCAAAATTGGGCTTTTCATGTGCGAAATTCAACCTAAAACAAGGCACACCAGTCTCTTTTGGAACAACAACGCTCTCCTAATAAACGGTGAGAAAACGATTAAGAATTGGCCCATAACAAACCCTTTGTCGGCGGATTGGAACACTAGACATCGGATGATCAGTGCGCTGTAAAGCCGCAACGACGAAAGTCTAATAGTCTACGGATTCCGGAACACACACCAAAACCCGGTGCAATAAAACATCACGGGCGGAACTTAATGAGGTATTGGATAGTTAGTGGACTACACAGCCGCGACGGTGGAAGCTGAAAGATCAAGGAAAAACCGCAAACTAGTCAATAGGACATCGACGAAAGGACAAATAGTCTGATGGGAGATCAACCTATTCGCGGGCCGCAACGGTGGAACTCAATCAGCATGCGACCTTCAATCAAAATCATAACTCATTCCAGAAAAATAAAAAAGCAAGGTATATTTTCCAGTAATGAAACATGGGCTAACCTCCAAAAATGGAAAATGACAATCCCAACTTAAAATTCAACTCTAAACATTGTAGAACTGCTAAGCCTTTCAGTCCAAAACCTGCACAGACCCAAATGACATCTCGAATAGAAAGAACTAGACACAGATTAATCCAAACATGTAGCACAGTGGGGCAACCAAAATCAAAATGGAGGTTCCAAAATTTCCAGAAATTTGGGAATAGTTGCATCTACAACAAAGCATAAACTATGAATTTATATATCTTGTTGTAGCATAACAAAGAACTATTGATGTATATACAAACTTATAAATTTACAAGGATCTTTAATTGTTTACAAAGGTTCGGCTGTCAAAACTTTTACAAAACAAAGAAGATTGAGCTTCAAACTCTTCACAATGTTTTACCTTCTTCTTCTATGTACTTCTTTTCCCTATATTTTTGTCTCGGTCTCTCTGCATGTTCCTTCTCCTCTATCCGTTTGTCCTTGTATGTTTTTTTATCTTTATAATCTTCTTCTTCTTATTAAAAACTTCTACCGACTTACATTAAATACTGTAATAACTATCTACCTAGAAACTTAGTTTCAGAAATTTAGATCGACTGCATTATATACGAGAGATGTGAAATCTTCATCCTGTTAGACTATCTGAAAAAAATTGACCCTCTAGAGACACTGATAGAGTTGGCTGATGTGTTGTTTGGATCAACGAGTAATTAATATCTCCAACACTCCCCATTAATTATGAGCAGATCGAAATTTTCAAACAAAATATCACAAAATGTTTCAGACCTAAAACTTGCTATGTTTATGAAAGAGTTCATTATGAAGAACTTGTCATTCTTATATAACTTTGTAGATACTAGAACATATCGCTTGCCAATGGTTTTGTAAAGATGTCTACAAGCTTATCTTCACACTTGCAAAATTCTAAACAATTGTTTTTGTTGTTTACCAATTCTCTTATAAAATGATACCTTGTATCTATGTGTTTGCTTTTCTTGTGAAACGTGTGATTCTTTGATAATGCAATGGTTGAATTGTTGTCACAGAAAATGGTTGTTGGTTCTTGTTGGTTCTGCAACAGGTCTTTTAACATTCTTTGCATCCAAACAACTTGACATGTAGCACATGTACCTGCAACATACTCTGCTTTTGCTGAAGATAGAGTTCCTATGGGTTGTTTCTTTGAATCCCACGAAACAACACCTGTACTAGAATAAAATGTGTACCCATTGTCGAGCGAAATTGATGTCGGTTTAATTCCGTTGCAGTAATTGCCCAACTATTTATTTACTTATCAATCCGGGGTACGTAAACTGACGAAGCACGTGCACTGTTTGTGCAGGACTGAAGTAGATCTAATCTAACTTAATCTAATTTGATGAAATCAAATTAATCTAGGAAAGCATTGAAACGCTAACTAGGAAAGCATTGAAATTGCGTAAGAGAAATACAACATGTGAAGAGTTAACAACAATGACATAAGTGAGCTCACATCCACAAATCAATAATCAAATGACAACCATGAAAATATAACAATGAAAGCTTGAATCATATTAAGAATCTCAAATCAAGACTAATCTAACAAGTACAAAATCCAATCCAATCCCCTTCCATTACAACCCTCCTACAAGCTTAATCTAACTTAATTACAACTTCATTACAACTTTAATTATAACCTAATTACAGCCTCCTGTAATGGAGAGGGAACACTCTCCTTTATACATGAGAGGCCTTAAGAAAAAGATAAGAACAGATCCACTATTCTCTCAACTACTCTCAACCACTTTCCTCTTATTACAAGATATGGTTCCTTCAAATCCTCATAAATCCTAGATAAGATATGCCAACCAAATATTCCATGATCTTCTCCTTAAGAATAGGCTTGAATACTATCTCCTTTGGAATGGTGTAAGAGATATTCGAGAAGTCTCTTTGGATTAATCATTTACATATTCCTACACATTACAAAGCTCACACATAATTGAGATATATATGTGAAAAACATGTATATTTTCTAATATTTAATCATAATAATAAATACTAAAATGAATAAAGTGGAAAATAATAATGTAAAACCCACATATATGTATGGAAATGGTATGATAAAAGGTTAATGGGACGATGAAATGTAAGGAATAGGGAAGATAAAGTGGATGAAAAAGGGACATTTTTGAGACTTGACATCTCTCCCCAACTCAAGGTGTTGCATGTCCTCATGCAACCATGCATGGATCTTCTGAAGAACCTTTGGCATCTAAACTTTGGCTTTGAATGATGATGCCTTTTTAATGATGAATGTTTCCAAGATATAACAGCTCATGAGTAACAGCTGGAATTTTTCTATGGTTGGTTCTTGTGTAACAACCATGAATATAAAGAATGTTGGTTCTTGTGTTAACAACATTCATTTCATGATGTGAAATGCATGAGTAACAGCTCACATTTTCCTTATGGTTGGTTCTTGTGTGACAACCATGAATATAAGAATGTTGGTTCTTGTGTTAACAACATTCATTTCATTATATTTGTTTTTACTTGCTGTTATGATAATAATTGTAACCACACACTTCACTGGAAATCATAAGCTATCAATGTGCATAAGAGAGCATCACTGAGTATAAGAAAGCCTTTTCTCAATCGCGTATGAATCATGCCAATGTATATCAATGCATGAAGTAAAGTGCATCAGGGGATCATTGGGAAAGAAATTTTTGGGAATGGTAAATGGGATGAAAATGGAATGATGATAATGGAAAAATGTGGTGATAATAGTAAATATGTGGGGACTATGAATATAGTTCCCGCAAAATGTCGAGCGAAATTGATTTCGGTTTAATTCCGTTGCAGTAATTGCCCAACTATTTATTTACTTATCAATCCGGGGTACGTAAACTGACGAAGCACGTGCACTGTTTGTGCAGGACTGAAGTAGATCTAATCTAACTTAATCTAATTTGCTGAAATCAAATTAATCTAGGAAAGCATTGAAACGCTAACTAGGAAAGCATTGAAATTGCGTAAGAGAAATACAACATGTGAAGAGTTAACAACAATGACATAAGTGAGCTCACATCCACAAATCAATAATCAAATGACAACCATGAAAATATAACAATGAAAGCTTGAATCATATTAAGAATCTCAAATCAAGACTAATCTAACAAGTACAAAATCCAATCCAATCCCCTTCCATTACAACCCTCCTACAAGCTTAATATAACTTAATTACAACTTCATTACAACTTTAATTATAACCTAATTACAGCCTCCTGGAATGGAGAGGGAACACTCTCCTTTATACATGAGAGGCCTTAAGAAAAAGATAAGAACATATCCACTATTCTCTCAACTACTCTCAACCACTTTCCTCTTATTACAAGATATGGTTCCTTCAAATCCTCATAAATCCTAGATAAGATATGCCAACCAAATCTTCCATGATCTTCTCCTTAAGAATAGGCTTGAATACTATCTCCTTTGGAATGGTGTAAGAGATATTCGAGAAGTCTCTTTGGATTAATCATTTACATATTCCTACACATTACAAAGCTCACACATAATTGAGATATATATGTGAAAAACATGTATATTTTCTAATATTTAATCATAAATTCACTTATAATACTAAATGAATAAAGTGGAAAATAATAATGTAAAACCCACATATATGTATGGAAATGGTATGATAAAAGGTTAATGGGACGATGAAATGTAAGGAATAGGCAAGATAAAGTGGATGAAAAAGGGACATTTTTGAGACTCGACATCTCTCCCCAACTCAAGGTGTTGCATGTCCTCATGCAACCATGCATGGATCTTCTGAACAAACTTTGGCATCTAAACTTTGGCTTTGAATGATGATGGCTTTTTAATGATGAATGTTTCCAAGATATAACAGCTCATGAGTAACAGCTGGCATTTTCCTATGGTTGGTTCTTGTGTAACAACCATGAATATAAAGAATGTTGGTTCTTGTGTTAACAACATTCATTTCATTATATTTGTTTTTACTTGCTGTTATGATAATAATTGTAACCACACACTTCACTAGAAATCATAAGCTATCAATGTGCATAAGAGAGCATCACTGAGTATAAGAAATCCTTTTCTCAATCGGGTATGAATCATGCCAATGTATTTCAATGCATGAAGTAAAGTGCATCAGGGGATCATTGGGAAAGAAATTTTTGGGAATGGTAAATGGGATGAAAATGGAATGATGATAATGGAAAAATGTGGTGATAATAGTAAATATGTGGGGACTATGAATATAGTTCCCCCCCCCCAACTGAATCGGTTGCATGCCCTCATGCAACATAGTGTAGGTCGTGGAAGGGAAAAAAGAAAGTATGGCGAGGGGATTTTCCAAAATATTCAAGTTAGCATATAAGGAATTTCATGATTAAAGCTTAGAAAACAACATACCGCCACTCACCCAAAATGTAGATGAACGATGCAATAGGAATGTAGCTGTTGCGGCTGCTGGATCAGAAAATCATGACTAGTAATATAGCTGCAACTACTGTAACGGCTGGCCAAAGGATATGAGACTGCGACTGCTGGAAGATGGAAGGTGTCACTGGTGTAGGATCATGAAAATGTAGCTGTGAATGACGTCGTTGCTGTAATGTGAAAGATGGCACTGCTGTAGGAACATGTGAAAGGTGACTGCTACTGTAGCAGCACTACTGTAACAACAACTGCTGGCACTGCAACGGCTATCACTGCTGAATCAGAGAATGGGAAGTGGAGGAATCTGAACTGGTGCTGTGGAACTGTCAGGCTCTCATAAATGAATGCAAGCTGCTGTAACTGCTAAGGGAATCAGGAAAAAGTGTATAGTCTTCATCCGCTACAAACCCGATAGTACAATTCTAATCATGCGAATGGATGTGTTGATGTCGAGCATGAAGAGAAATCACTGGATTACTGACCATTGATGAATGCCATTAACCAGTGCGAGGCAACTCACCATTGATGTCAATGAGTGCCAAGGTACCCGAGTACATCTTGCGAAGTGCGAATGGATGTGCTGATGTCGAGCCACTTGCAAGATCTGATGATCAAGGGACATTGATGTATTCCCATGATCGTCAGTGAGAGAACTTGCCATTAAGGCATGCAAGCCTCTAGGTACTCAAAATGGACTCTATTCTATATCCCAGATGATGTGCTGATGTTAATGGGGCAAGACTATTGAAAGGTGGGCCTTAAGGAATCCCACATCAATCAACGCGAGTTTTTATGAAAATATTTGGTAGGACTATAACAAAGATCTCAGTAGTGACAGGGTTTATGGAAATGAAATCAAGGAAGTGTAATTGTGGAAAAGGAGGTGACTGGTTTTATTCAGAAGGCAAACTGGCATAGAGAAAGAAGGCAAAAATGAACTGAAAAGATAAAGGAAATGATGTATGCTGCTCAGAAAAATAGATGTGCGATAAGTCGGGAAGGAGAAGGCAAGGGAGAGTGGACTTTAAAATGTGGATGACTAACGCATGTTTGAAGGAGAAATGGGGGTAAACATACATGACGCAAATGGGTTATGAAAGGTTTCTATGTAACAGCAAGCGTCATGATGTTCATGAGGTGTAACAGCTCCTTCAAGATGGCTTATCACAACATGTTTCTCAAAAGATTTTGTGATTTTTGAAAATCACTTCATCATGGAATGCGAGCGTCTTCGTTCCTGCAATCAAACTTAGTACCAATCCTGCACTTAAACGTCGTGAGAGCATCATAGAATGCAAAAATAAGTAAAAATGGGGCAAAGCGAAAAAAATAAAAATAAAATGCATTTGTATACCTGTGCCTTTGCGCTCATGTAATCATCAATTCCTGCATGAAGTGACTTTAAGGAAGACAAATTAAGATTAAGCACATTGCGTTCAGGAATTAGAGAATGTCCATTTGCATTAGTTTTACAATTTGTAAGAGCAATATGGTCTCTGTGTGGCTGAGAAGTTTCACTGATTTGGTGCATTAATCGTAATTGGTGGAA
>LPNX010204820.1:0-15067 GCA_001517045.1 Pseudotsuga menziesii | reverse complement strand
ACTTCCTCTCATACTTGTTCGATAATATATTGAGTTAACTCTTTGATTTTGTTGCGGTACCTTCCTTTGACTACATGCAAATTGTTTTAACTGGCTCATAATTACCTCATGCAAATTGTCTTAACCAGCTCATAATTACGTCATGGGATTGTTCTTAACTTAACTCGCTGATAACTACCTCTTGCATACATTTATATACATACATGCTAACGTTATATACATAACTACCTGATAACTACATTTATATACATACATTTAAGAGTTTTTAGGCTCTTTGCAATAACCTTTTTTAACAATTTAGTGGTACTTGAACAGGAAAGATTAACAGATTAAATCTAAGTTATAGGAAAGGGGGTGGATATTTGCACGCTCATCTGTCTTCGAGTTCTTATTACTGATGAAATCGAGATACTCACAATACCTTATTTATTTATTTTACAAATGAGTCTGGTTCTTAATTATCATTTACTATTTTTACAAATAGATATATATAGAATTTGTGATTATTTTATTTGTAATAAAAAAATTGCTGATAAAGATGGTTAGTAATCACATAATCTATGACTTGAGAGGATTTATAAAGATTGTTAGGTATATTGTATAGGAGAATTATATTATAGTTTATACTCCAGACTTAACAGGAGTAAAAGATTGTTAGGTGATTGCTTCAATTTCTCTTTCTCTCCTTTCTCACCCAGAGATTGTCTAACTTGATTTACAATTTGCTTCTTCTATTTATAGGCAACCTGAAAATTACTTCTACATGAATCGACTGACTCTCCATTAAAGACTGTAATAACTATCTACTTAACAACTTAGCTTCAGAAATTAATTCGACTAGATTACATTGCCGAATCGTGGACTCTACCCTCTTGCCAGACTGACCGACAAGATCTTGACTGATACAGACTCTGACAGAGTCGGCTGAGAGTTAAAGGTACGGATCTGCGAGTGATTAATATTTCCAACAATCCCCCTTAATTATGAGCAGATGGGGATTTTTTAAAACAAAATTTACAAAATGTTTCAGAGCTTAGACATGCTCTGTTTATGACAGAGTTCACTGTGGAGAACTTGTCATTCCAAGATAACTACGCAGATACTGGAAAATATCCTTTGCCAATGGTTTTGTAAAGATGTTTGCAAGTTGATCTTCAGACCTGCAAAATTCCAAACAAATTTCCTTGTTGTTCACCAACTCTCTTATGAAATGATACCTTGTGTCGATGTTCTTGGTTCTCTTGTGAAACACATGATTCTTTGATAATGCTATGGCTGAATTGTTGTCGCAGAATATGGTTGTCGATTCTTGATGGTTCTGTGACAAGTCTTTTAATACTCTCCTCATCCAGACAGCTTGACATGCAACACTTGTTGCTGCAACACACTCTGCTTCAGCTGAAGACAGAGTTACTATGGGTTGTTTCTTTGAAGCCCATGAAACAACACTTGTACCAAAATGAAATGTGTACCCAGATGTGTTTTTCCTGTCATCTATGCTACCTCCATTGTCACTGTCAGTGTAACCAATGAGTTTAAAATTTTCTGAGGTTGAATACATAATACCAAGGTCTTTTGTGCCACTTACATACCTCAAAATTATTTTACATGCTTGCCAATGTGAGTCTTTTGGTGACTCCATGAACCTTGAGATCAAACTCACTCCATACATAATGTTTGGTCTTGTCGCTGTCAAATACATAAGGCTGCCAACAAGCCTTTTGAACAACATAGGATCCACAGTGGATCCTTCATCATTCTTGCTTAATTTTAAACCTGTTATTACTGGTGCTGGGGTTGTCCTGCAATTAGTCATGTTAAACCTTTTTAAAACTTCCCTTGCATACTTAGGCTGTGATATAAATATACCACTTTCGGACTACTGAACTTCAATGCCCAGAAAAAACTTCATAAGCCCCAAATCAGTCATTTCAAATTAACTTTCCATGACTGCTTTAAAATATGCTATGCCAAACTCACCTGTAAATATTAAATCATCTACATACAAGAAGACAATTAACATCTTACCTTGCTCATTCACTTTGGTGTACAATGTCGGTTCACTTTCACTTCTGTGAAATCCATTTTCACTTTTACTTCGGTCCTATGTTGTGAAGTAGATAGTGATCACAAAAAATGATCAAGTTAATGTATTCATTGTTACAAGTACTTCTTGTTGATGGTGATGTCGTGCTGGGTATTCACTAATTTGGCGTTGCTATATCTTTACTTAATGTACAAGTTGAGGAAGATCAAGAGAAGTGGAGTGTTGGAAAGGGCATCGAAAAGCAATGCGCCCATTTCCTTGCAACCTTCCCTCGTGATGAAGTGTAGCACAACAAGAGCAATATAGGCGAGAAACATGAATGCCAAGTGCACCATCTAGCAATTGGGTGGAAGAATACAGGACCAACAAACGTAGTTGATGTTGCTGGTCCTGTTGCTAGTCAATTGCATAATCCCCCATTTGGACTTCTGATCTAACTCTCACTCCTCCCTCTACAATATCTGCATAAATCTCTATATAAATTGACTTTCCATGCATTGTTACCATTTCCAAATCCTCTCCATTGTCCACATATAGGTCCCCATATGCTTCCATCTTACCACCCAAAGCAACCACCAGACTAAATGGGCTTCTTCTGGCTTCCCTAATTGTCATACCCATTTCTTGCATTGGAAATATAGTCCCCTCATATACATGAACATTGAAAGTATCTAGTGGAGCAAGAAGACTAACATAAGAGTCGCTTTCAACTGTTATTGAGTCTGATATATTGTACAAATTGTACCAAGTTCCCTTTGGAAAATAAGCATCGACAGTGCTTGCTCCTTGCTTTAAAACAAGGGAGACCAAGACCCTTTTACCCAATAGAAATTGGGTGTTGATTCCTAGTGTATTAGGATCCTCAAGGAATGTGAAGAGCAGAGGCCTTGCAATGGGAGATCCTATAATGTAAGCTTCAAATGACAATGTGTAGGTATATGGAAGAAGTCTGTACCTCAGACCTAATTCCTTCCTTATAGACCTTGTGACGGATTCCCATAAGTAAATCTCTTAGCGAATTCTTCCCTTGTTAGAGTGATCTCTAGGAAAAGGATCAAAGGAACCTAGTTGAATCCACCTATTGCCAAGCTCTTCAGTTGTGTCTTTTGTAAAGCCACAAATTTCAGCACCTACCATTAGGACTCCAAACAATCCAAAACTTGACATTGTAGGTATGGAGTACTAGAGATCATTCCATGTTGCAGCATTGTCTCCTGTCCAATGCGCGGCATGGACCCCTGATCCAACAAAGGTAGAATGGGTTAGTATGAATGGCCTCTTCTTTAGTGCCAATTTCTATGTTGTGTTTGTCATGATAACCTCAGGTAGCCCATATAGATTATGAGCATTGTACTCCAAGATATCATCATAGTGAACTGCACTAGCAGCCATTGTTTTGTTACCCAATGGTCTGTTATTCCAGAAGTAATTGATTTTGTAAGGGGGATCATCCCATCTGGTGGTGTTTACAATGCTACAAACTAAGCAACAATATGTCTGTGAATATTTTTGTGGACAATCCCCATTCTTTGGAAAGGAACATGTGACCCCACTACAGAAGTTAGAAACTTCATTCATATCAAGGCAAAGGCCATCAAATGCAATTGTATCATGAAACTTAGAAATTTCTTTTGTCCAAAACGACCGTGTATTGGGATTGAGAAAATCTAGAAAATATACTGGGCCAGACCACACTTGTGCCAAATATGGCACACCTCCTTGTTTTACAAAAATGCCATCTTGTATCCCTCTCTGAAAAGTCTTGTATGTTTCATTTAAGCTTATTCCTGCACAATTAAGAAAATGATTTGTATGTTCGGAATATAATAATAAAGCTTAGTTCAGTTCTTAATCCTTTCTTTAAGTTCTATTTCTCCAATTCATGACAACAAGGAATGGAGCCCTACCTGGATCAATAATGAGAACATATTTCTGTCCATTAGCATGGATTCGTTCAACAAAATTTTGCATTTCCTTCTCAAGGAAATTCATAAGATCTAGAGTAAAATCCTTGAAGTCATCCATATAATCAATTTCTGTCCAATTCGTTTCTAGAGGAATTTTCGTTGTTGCATATCCATCTACAACTGATTCAAAATCCGAAATGTTTTTATATCCATAGTTGCATTGGTGAAAGCCTGTGCAATCCAATCCGATTATATAGATTAACAAGACTGCAAAAACAAAGTCATATTCTGACTCGTTTATTAAATATATTTTAGAAGTTCATGTAAGGAGCTTAAAGAATGTGGTAAGGAGAGTAAACGGATCGAGATGTGATCACATGTTTAGACTAACTGCTGCCAAGTCAAAGTCTAAAACTAAACTTTGTCATAGATCATCTTGTAAACCAGGGATAAAAAATGAAAAGGGTTTGCCTAATTTTTTATTGGAATTGATTTTATAGATGAAAAGAGACTCTGCTCTTCTATTGAAATTTATAACAAAGCATAGCATTTCTTGAAAATAAAAAGTAAACAAGGAACATTGCATCATTCGATCATCCAAAGTTTATTCATGTTAACCATTTCTTATCAGCTAACAGATTCTTATATGTTTTTACTATATTTTTGTTATTGGTGTCTCCTAAGCATATGTAAGAACTCATATACCCTCCTCAATACGCACTAGATTGGAGCTCTGAAAATTCCTGAATTTGAAGAATCTAATATACTAATTTCAAGAGAAAGTTTACACTTCTTCCCATCTGTTGGTTGAAGCAACATTTGTGTGGCCCCCTTCCGCATATCCTCAGTAGCACAAGCCATATTTAAGCAGCCTGATGTGTTGTGCTCTCAAGTCTTTGGAGGAATTTTTCTATATTTCATGCCTTTTTTCTCAAATTCATATCATTGTAAAAACAATCATATCTATATGAGCATTTATGAGCAGCTTCAGCAACTTTCTAGGGGTTAAAATTTCTTCCTAGCAGCCTTTTTACAATGGTGTTACAAATCATCTAAGGGAGGGTCTAATGAAAAGTGAAACTACCACCTAATATAAGTCGAGCAGAACTTTGACTGAAACACACAATTATATTCACTGAAATATGTAAGACAATAGAAACACACAATTATATTCACTGAAACGTGAGCTCGTTTCTATGGCAATTTTCCATTGTCTGTCCTAAAATTGTGTCTGCCTCTTATATCCCCACTCCATCTCCATGCTGGATTCTTCATTTGTAAACAAAAAATGCAAACCCCCAAAACAAAAAGAAATAAAAAGAAAAAAGCCAAGATCACTCTGCCTCTTATATTACCAATAAATCACAAATAAAATGTAGTTTTCCTTAAGCATGTGTTGCTTTTATTTACAAATAAAACACAAAACACTACAAATAAGTGATGAATGATTTCTTTGTGGCTTCAGTTATTTATTATACTGATAAAACACAGAACATTATAAATAACTGAAATAGTTTGCTGTAAAACAATAGAAGGTTTCTTTAAACCGTTATTTATTTAATCTGTTGATAAATCGACAAAGGCTAATCATTTGCAGCCAAACCAGAAAAAGAAATATCCTAGTCCGTATTTAGATATATACAATTTACTGATAAATCACGGCAAGAGTTAGCAAACTAAGAAATAGTTGGCACTATATTTAGAGATCAAAGATTTATTAAAATTTTATTGACCTAATTTTACCGAAAATTAAAGGAATGTTTAGCAGAGACTTTACCTCGTAAGTTTGAACCTAGTCCAGAGACGATCGTAGTGGAAGCAGGTAATGAGGTCAAAATTTTGGGAGAAGCGAAGCGTCGTCGTCCTCAGTGACAATAGCAATATTTGTGCAGAGATCCCCTAGTTTTCTCTCTTCTCTCAGTAATCATAAATACGACATAAAATAAAAAACAGAACTTAGCACAAACCCCAAACACAAAAACACAACACATGCAAACCCCAAAATTGAGAAACCACAACACACAGAAACACCAAAACATAGCAGACACAAACAGAAAAATACACAGCACATAGGAAATAGAAAATAAGAAGCCTGGCCAAGAATCGATCCCCACAAACCACAAAGCTGATGGAATGAAAATAAGAAGCCTGGCCAAGAATCAATTTTCCCAAGCTTGGGGAGAATTCCCATATGTGTAAAACCTTCACCAGACCGATTCCCTGCCTTACTGATTAATTGTTCTACTCTCGCTGGTCGCAATATATAATGGAATGATTTTAGAAAAAAAAGGACACGATGAACATACCATGAAGAAGGGAGTATAGATTTCCATTTTCCATATAATCATAAACCAGTAACTTCTCATCTCTTGTATAGTAATAAGCCTTTAAAACTCACTAGATTTAAATGTCGCAGCCCTCCCAAGAGTTCCATATGCTATTCGAAATCTCTTCTGCCCAGACCATGCACATCCTTTAGTCTCTTCACAGCAACAACAACCTTCCCAACAGTTCCACATGTTGTTCGAAATCTATTCTTCCCGGACCATGCACATCCTTTAACCCACGACAACAACAACCTTCCCAAGAGTTCCATATGTTGTTCGAAATCTCTTCTACCCAGACCATGAACATCCTTTAACCTCTTCACAACAACACCAGCCTTCCCAAGAGTTCCATATTCTGTTTGAAATCTCTTTTTCCTTGACCATGCACATCCTTTAACCTCTTCACATCAACAACATTAGCATCTTCCAACACAGCTTTATATGCAGTTCCAAAGCTACCCTTTCCAAGCATTTCCGTAGAAGCACGAAGAAGATCCTCAACTCGAATTGTCGAGTTCCCTCAATGAAAACCAGTTTCCCCCTCTTTGCAACCAGATTTCGTTTTTGCTTGAAGAAGGTTACCGCTCAAGGTCTTAGATGGAAACCTTCATCTTGCCACGCAAAGTCAGTCTCTACAGGCCGCCTCCTACTTACAACACACAAAAAGGAAAATGTGCAGCACAGAGACTTTGGGAAGAAGTTATCGGGTAGCTCTGTACTCCTGACAGTTACCACTCCTTAATTTGACTCCTTAATTTACTGACAAATGACCAGTTGTACATGAACACATGGAAAAATTCAATTAGTTAAAGAGACGGCCAAAATGGTACAGTTTTTTTCCAAACCCGACTTGGGAGAAAAACGCCTATCAGCGTAGGATTTCCTACAGGTGGCATTTTATAATTTTTTACACGCAGCGGAATTTTATTGCATAAATGGACGACAATGCTACAGTGGTCTCAAACTCAACTTCTGAGAGAAAATACCTTACGACGTAAAAATATAATAATTTAAATTTAAAAATAAAAATGGATTTATTTTTTATTTAAGAAATATAATATTTTAAAATTTAAAAATAAAAATAAAAAGCTTATATACTTGATATTTATAAATATGATTTTTATTTTTATTTGATTCAAATATTTTAAATAAATAAAAAACTACTTTTCTTTTAATTTTACTTCACAATTTAAATGCCAACCCATCAAATAATTATTACCAATTAAGACCTCGTTGTTATTTGAAATTTTGTTATTTGGTACTTTTTGTTTTTGTTTTTTATTTGTCATTAAGGTATGCATAAACTTTTAAATGGCTAAAACTATACTATAATTATTGTATGTAAAATATTTTTAAATAATTAATAATCCAATTATTGTATTGAAATTTTTTTAAATAATTAATAATAGAATCATTGCATGCAAAAGTTTTTATATAAAATATACTAAATTTATAGTATGTAAACTTTTTTAGATAATTTTATTAAGTTTATTAAGTTTTTATCTATCAACTCTGTGTGATAATATTCCCTCCTCGGGATCCTGTCAGCGAGATGGGGTACCCCGTCTCGAAAGTCCAGTCAAGAAGTAGATATCCTCTACCTCAACTATCAGATTATGAGCCCCAACCTCAAAGTGTTGTTGCTCTGGATTCCACATCTGGAGCATATGCTCAAGCAATCGCTTGTGTGATACCATACTGGGAGTTTGGAATAATTTTAGGAGTCCACAGTCTCGTAATGCAGCTATGCAACCCGCATTCTTTTCGGCAAAAGTGTCATCGTTATCATGCTGTCTTTCCTTCCATATCACCATTTTTTTATCAGCAAGAGCCTGCCAAAAACAATCACAAGACCCATTAGAATCATTCTTAATCATTCAAATCAAAAGAAATGATCTAGTTTTGCTTGTGTCAATAGTTTTACATCTTCACGGTCGGCACCGCCTATGCGCCGTTGAAGACAGGCGGTGGCACCACCTGTGCGCTTTGTTTTCGCCGCAGTTCTAGCGAGGTACCGCGTATCCTGCAAGGAATAAGCGCGGTGGCCTCTCCCATGATTTTAGGGCTTGCCATACATGCCCAAAACACCATTCAAAATCAAAATTGAGACATTGAAAAGGAAGAGTAGGGTTTGAACTGTTACCTGGAACTAACGACGCTTGAATCCGACGGTGGAAACTCCTGATATCAACAACTGAAGATCTGGCTAGGAAAGTGCTCCAAATGCTCTCCACTATGGGTAAATAGTAAAATGATTCGATTTTCACTATTTAAATGACTTTTATACACATTTTTGGGTTTGACATGCTATAATTTTGATTTAAAATCACTTATTACTCAAAATTTATTAGTTGTAATCCCTTAATGTTAGCTATTGGTGTATTTAACACTTGTTTTGAGTCATTGCAGTATACAAGAACAGTAGCAGTAAAGTCTTGGGAGTTCGTTTTTTATTTTTTCGTACTACCATAAAATGAAAAAAGTCGTTGAGCGTTTATTATGACACTTTGGTCATGCTCTCGAAACCTAGCATGAAAGGTCCGAGTCCGTTTCTGATTCTTTTCACGCTCGTAAAATCTCTCACAGTGAAAAGAGACATAATGGAGTCTTCTTTAAACTCTTTTTGGGCTCCTTAAATACGAAAAGATTGTCGAGCGATCTTGTCTTCTTCACGCTCGTTAAAGCATTTGAAGATTCGTCTCTCCGACGATAGGTTATCTCTTTTTCGGTTCGGGTAGACTATTTATGAAAAACGAACACTCTAGCCAACCATGACTAGAAGAGTTCTCTAAGGTATAATTTTATACTTTTTCGGGCCTTAGGGACTAAATCGTATGAAAAAGGACCCTTTGGAGTCTTCTTCCGTGGTCGTTCAAACTCTCTAAACATGAACGATATCGAGTTTTCTTTCATTGGACTCGTTAAATTAAACATTGGGAGACCCGTTTTTGGGAACGAACCCATCCTCTCTCAGGTTCGTAAAAAATATGAGTTTGGAATTGTCTTCAGACGAGCTATACCGAGTGTTTGTTACCCTCTTTGAACTCGTAAAACCGAAAAGAGGCACTCATCAATCATGATGGGGGAAATGGGAAGGGAATCATTTTTGCAAGTAAATGGCAGTAGTTTGTCGTTACATTTGAACATGGCACTTGTCTGCATATCATTTCAGTCAATTGGGTATTCAGCTGATCTCCGTGATGATCCACTTTCATGGGTCATGCCACTCCTTTGAGTCTTTCAAAAGATTGCATTGTCCACTGTCGCATTGTGTGTTTGTCCCGTTTAGTCATGTTGCCAAGTCTTTTGTCATGCCGCCTGATATTCAAAGGGAAGTTGAAGAAGTTTACCTCTCCAGTCAAAACAGTCTCTGTGTCAGTACTCTTGAGTCAGTCTTATGGTTACTACATTCACATCATTCCAGAACTATGTTCCGATTTTCCTGTCGTCAATGTGGGACTCATCATGGCCCTCCTTCAATGAGACTATCCCTGTCGACATCATGTGATTGTTGCAGCCTAAATCTAAGTACCATATGTCATGTGGAATTTCTTGAACATCATTACATTCAAGTGGAGATGTCGATGCCATTAACATTGCACTTGTCGAAGTGCTGGTGCTGGTCGACTAACTTGCGTTTTGCCTTCCTTGGTCATATTGTTTCTTCCTTCATTCATATGCATAATGACCAAACTTCTTACAATAATGACATTGGATTTTTTATTTATCAAACCTCTGGCCACTTGGATGACTTGGGTTCTGATTATCTCCTCTACCACCGACATTTACAAGACTTATGCCTCGTCCTCCTCTTGAAGAACTTCTTCCTCTACCTCTGAAGTTGTTTCTCCCCCTGCCTCTACCACGACTTATGGATGACTGTGCTGCGAATGCACCTTCCAATGATGTTTGTGTTTTGCTGAGTCTGTGTTCATGATTGATGAGTGAAGCTTGCAAATCGTCAATGGTAAATGTCGACATGTTTGTGTGTTCTTCTAAGGTCACAATCAAGTTTTCAAATATTGGGGGAAGAATTATGAGAATTTCTTCAACAACCCTTCAGTCTTCTATGGCTTCTCCATGAGATTTCAGTTGGTTTATCAACCCAACAACTTTGGTGTAGAATGAGTCTACATTCTCTGAATCTTTCATGGACAGAGATTCAAAATCTCTTCTCAAAATCTGTAGCTTGGATGTCCTTACCTTATCCAAACCCTTATAGGCAGTCTCCAATGTATCCCATGCCTGCTTATTATTAGTTTTTTCTGCTACTCTTGGGAGTATGCTTTCATGCATATTTTGATGTATGTAGAATAGAGCTTTTCCATCTTTCTTCCTATGTTCTCTCAAGACATCTTTCTCAGCCTGTGTGAGATTGTTATATGATGTCATGTCTGCTGGTTCTGCATAACCATGCTAGACTATCTCTCAAACATCTTGACCTCTAAATAAAGCCTTCATAGTTAAAGACCAATATTCATAATTCTTTCTTGTAAAAATTGGAGTTTGCAATGAACCAGAAGTGGAAGCCATTTTTAATTTTTTGAAATTAATCTTCCACCTCTTAAGACAAGATTTCTTTCCTAAACCTTGCTATGATACCAGTTAGCCAAAACCAAGGCAACTAAACTTGAGTTTACCGCTCAGTTACTATTAAAATTAATTTACACTTTTTCACGCCGACCTCTTTTTCTTTTTTTCACTTATCGGGTGAAACTTGTCTATCTCCCAACTAGACAAGTCTATCAACTTTGGTCGGACTTTTGACCCGATTTATTTACTTCGACTTGTCAATTATACTGACTTATTTTACCTCGACCACTTGTCACTTCGAAGTCGGCTGAATTCAACCTCTAAAGTCAGTTGATCACTTCACCTCTCAAGTCGGCTTACTCAACCAACCTTGTCGGTTCACTTTGGTCAAAATCTACAGAGTATGATTCTTAGTCTAAAAGACTTAAGAAATTACAAATGCTTTTCACCTGTGAGTAAGATGAAGTAAAATAGACACATTAACAATTCCAAAGAACTTATAAAACATATACCCAAGTATGTAGGAAGACTTGAGTCGACCAATGTGCCGTAAAACCTAGAACTTTCATGCGATGAGAAATTTATGGGTTCTTTGATCTTTCACTTAACTGGTAAATGTTAAAAACATTTACACAAGTAAATATGGAAATGATGTGCGGCCAAATAAACATGCATTCAACCAGAAACTATTTCATATATATAACTATGCAGAAATAACAAATATATTACAAACTTTTCTATCCAGACTTGTCGGCTCACCGAGTGATCCTTTTATAGAGCTTCGGCTCTTCGACTAAATCACATACACAGAAGCTTGAGCTTCAACTTCTCTTTCTCTCCTTTCTCACCCAGAGTTATCTCTATTGTCTAACTTGATTTACAATTCGCTTCTTCTATTTATAGGCAACCTGAAAATTGCTTCTACACGAATCGACCAACTCTCCATTAAAGACTGTAATAACTATCTACCTAACAACTTAGCTTCAGAAATTAATTCGACTAGATTACATTGCCTAATCATGGACTTTAACCTCTTGCCAGAGTGACCGACAAGATCTTGACTGATACAGACTCTGACAGAGTCGACTGAGAGTCAGGTACAAATCTGTGAATGATTAATATTTCCAACAGTTGGTAGCCGATCCAAAATCAACAATTTTAACAACATCTCCTCTTCTCACTAACAAGTTTTCTGGCTTCAAGTCGCGGTGACAATATCCTTGATTGTGCATATGCTCTAGCCCTTTCAAAATCTGAAAACAAAAGTTGTGCACCTAGTCCTCTGAGAATCAACGTCCTCTGCCACTTAGCTTGAGCTTGAACAGTTCACAGTCCATTAATTCAATTACCAAATACAACATGGTGCCCTCCAATATGACATCATGAAGGCAAAGAATGTTGGGATCCGAACCCAATTTGACTAAGCATTTCACTTCTGCAATATTCAAGCAATCTTCATACTTCATAAATCTTTTGCGGATTTTTTTGATGGCACGATTTTCTCTTGTAAGCTTATCCACTGTCTTCCAAACGGTTCCCTGACATCCTTTTCCCAACTGCTCTACAAAAACATAACGACCATCCTTGATCATGAAATTACGGTCCATGATTCTTTGAAATTCAAAAGTAGCAATAGTCTACTTCTCAATAACTATTCGATTGAAATTCAAAAATAGCAACAGTCTACTTATCAGATAATTATTTGATTGAAATTCAAACAAAAAGTAACAGTCTACTTCTCAACCAGCTCTCGATTAGATCAATTTGTCTAGGTTGTTTATATATATATAAAGGATCGAATTATGGTTTAGGTTTTAGGTGTTAGTCGGCTTCCCTCTCTGTACATTGTCTTGGTTGTTTAGGTTGTTTATATATGTGAATGTTTAAAAAGAAGATTCGATTAGGGATTAGGTTTTAGTTGGCTTCCCTCTTTGTACAAAGGTGAAGGAGTGGGCTTTTCATTTTTTTATAAAACTTTAATGGTTAATGTTGTAGCAATGGAGATAAACATAGGTCGGTGGTGGTTGTAACTTAACCTACTTATTTCAAAGTATGTTTGGTAAGTTTACTAAGGTTTTCTTTATAATATATATATATTTTATAATTACTTCTATAGATGTTTTTATTTGAAATTTGGGGTGGATTATGGTCTATGTTTTTTCATCTACTAACTAAGATGAGACAAGTATACTATCTAAGATGAGACAAATGCACTATCATGAGACAAGTGTACTATCGAGATGAGGATGAGACAAGTGTACTCTCCAGATTGATTTTATGGCACTTGTTCAAAATTCGAAATAAACAATTATAAAAAATAATTGGTTGCTAGCTTATAAATGGATAACTAGTAACAATGCATGTATAACTCGTAGCTTATGAATGGATAACTAATAGTTCATGGTAGATAACTACAAGAATGTGAGATAAAAAGAAAAAGGATAAAAAAAAATAAAATTGATTAGTTGATGAATGGATAACATGAAGAAGAGCTAAGCATGGATAGCTTATAGTTGAACCCATTTTTAACTAGAAGAAGAATATGAGGAATAAAAAAATATTTCCAAACTGTTTCCATTCCTTAATTATTTGATCCTTATGGACATGATCCAACCACAAACTATGTGTATGTACTAGTTATTGTTAATCAAACACATTTTCATCTCTACGCTATAACTTACTAAATCACAAATTTTAATAATATTATTCAATACTATTATTATTGCAATTAAAAAAAATATCATCTTTATTGCAATTAAATAAAAAATTTAACTTTATTTTGTAATCTTAATATATTTTAATATATATTTATACAAAAGAATATAATTAAAAGAATTACTTTAAAATTTTGTAATGAATGATTATTTGGTTGAATAAAAGTTATATATATAAAGTTATTATTTTTATTATTATGACTATTTGATTGAAAAATGAATCTTTTTGTTTAAGTACACTACTTCTTTGGATATATCAATTCATACTAGCTCTTTGGATATATCAATTCATGTAATAAATTTGTTAGAAATGTTAAATGTAAGAAAACACTAATGTAAAGATTTATAAGAATATTAATCAATTAAAAATAATTAATTATGTTTAAGTTATAATTAAAAATAATTAATTATATTTAACCTTTATTGTTACTATTTCAAGACTTTTAAATGAAACTCCATCATTTATCATACAAAATGACAATTATACTTTATACACTTGTCATATATTTGTTTGTGTAATTATTTAAAAAAATCGTCATTACACTTAATAGAATTCTATAAAAGTTGATGCAGCTCTAATGAAATACATTTCAACTCTAATGAAATACATTTCAATTTGAAAGCAATGTTTGGTTTTGTTTTTAACTCATGTTACATTAGTATTATATTAGTATAAGTGTAATAAAAAAACTTCTAACACATTTAACAAAATATTGTTAAGAAAACTTCATATATATTAAATGAAATTCATGATAGGAAATGGAGTATAATGAATTTAATCGCTAAGTTTTATAAATTTAAAAAAAATAATGAAAAAATTAAAACATAGAGATACTCTAAAATAGAAAAACATAAAGATACTCTAAAATAGAAAAATATAGAAAAATAATACTCAACAATCTATTATAGTTAGGTAGGTTTCATTCAAACTTTTAGTCTATTTAAAGAGGTAATTCAAAATAAGCAGGCAAAAAAAAACAACTAGGGATATTTAGATTCGAAGAGAATAAATATTAATCTTGGTCCAAAAGATATATGTAGCATTGGATATGATAACCTAATTTCTAATGGAAGTAAGGAAACCATAATTTGGAATAAATAATGGTATTATAAAAATTATAATAATAACTTTATAAGATACAATAAAGAGGAGCAATTTAAATTTTAACTAGTAAAATCAGATAGAACAAACTATGTTATTTTATAATAATTATCATTTTATTAACATTCATTTTTTATAATTTGATTTGTGGTTTAAAGTTTTCGAAAACTATGATTTGTTTCTGTAATAGGTAGGAAACATATTTTATTGCCTATCATTTATCAGTTCATGAATGTTAATGTTTAAACATATTTTTCTTAGTGGAATTAGTAGGCTATCATATACTGGAACAATATCATAATTATGCATATTTCTTATGTAGAACATGTTGCTGCTACAACTGCTTCCCCAAAAATTTTACATTTTAGGGCCCCTCCTTCCATTTTTTGTTTTAAAAGCATGCCTACTCTTGTTTCCCAACTCAGTTAAGCCCTCCC
>LPNX010204818.1:102078-120715 GCA_001517045.1 Pseudotsuga menziesii | reverse complement strand
CCACTAACACTTGGTTATAGCCCGAGAATCCGTCTAACAATGAAAACAATTCAGAACCAGAAACCATCTGTAGCAGTTGCTCCATGGGAGGCACCGGATAGTTATCTTTGTCTGATGCGCGGTTTAAGTTTCTGAAGTCGACGCACAGTCTAATTTCTCCCGAATTTTTTCTGACCGGCACCAAATTTGACACCCATTCTGAATGCCAGACTTTAAAAATAATCCTAGCATCTAACAATTTCTTCACTTCGCTTTGGATTAGTGGTTCAAGCTTTGGGTGCATCTTCCTCAGCGGCTGCTGATATGGCTTGACGCCTGCTTTAATAGGAATGATATGTTTGATGATATTAGTGTCATAGGTTTTTAAATCTGCATACGTCCATGCAAAGACATCTCTGTACTGCTTAAACAAACTGAGGAACTTGTCTCTTTCTGCTGGTGAACAGCACTTGCCGAGGTTCACGAACTTAGGCTCTGTTTCAATCCCTAAATTTATTAGCTCGAACCGTAGAGTTGAGCTGTGCGTCTTCACATTAGCGGGTCTTCTAAATTTCTCGTTCAAGTCAAACATCTTATCTAATGTCCTGACCCCTTTGGGAATGAAATTGTCATATTTCATTTCAGCCTGATGTTCCTCATCGTCGATAATGGCTCCTTTAAAGGCCTCGTCATTTGTCAAGCATTCGATTATTTGCTGATCATCGTCAAACACTCGTAAGTTGGTGATCATGTCAGGAACCGATGGCCTGAAAAGTAATTCAATAGAGCATTTTTTATTAGTGGGAACCAATCTGGCAGCTGATGTAGCTAGGAGATCAGCAGCTGCATTTTTTATTCTTGGGATTGAAATAATGTTAAATGCATGAAAATTTTTAAGCAAATCCCATACCTCATTTTGGTAAGCTTTCAAATGAGGAGAAACACAGTGTATTTGATTTCTTATTTGCTTTACAACTATTTCTGAGTCCCCAAAAACTTTTAAATTAATAACCTGTAGCTCAATTGCTTTCTTGAGTCCCTGCAGCAGTGCTTCATACTCAGCTGTATTGTTAGTACACTCAAACTCTAGTCTACAGGACAGGAAGTGTTTATTTTTTTGTGGATCAATAAGGACGCAGCCGGCCCTTGACCCCTCTAATGTTTTCGATCCGTCAAAAAATAAATTTCCAAAAAACATTATCTACTGAAAAACAATCTACCCCTACTGCTAAATATACTATTTTACAGTCAATATCATCAGCCTGAGAAAAATGAAGAAGATCAGGCTGGGTGTCAGATGTGTCACTGGCCTCTTCCGTTTGATAATTCCCCGGTTCCAGCTCGAGAAAGTAGTTTCCTAATACAGATTCGACTGGTACATTCTTCCCATCCAATTGAGTGACATTGTACTTCATGTGAGGTTCTCTCAAAACCTTGATCTGATTAGGACTCCCTTTGTGCGGCAACCAAAGATGTGACCAATCTGTGGAGAAATACCCATTTAATTTGGCTAACCAATCTCTGCTCAGGACCAGGCCGTAAGCATCTGGTATGTCAGCCACTACAATGTTAATAACTTGGAACACTCTGTCATCGGACGCCAAGCAGATTAGAACGTCTTCCATCTCGCCAACTACCTTGACGTTTGTCCTATCCAACTGCACCACCCTCCACGTGGTTGGCTTAGGCTGCCCATTTATTTTCTTACATACTGATATGGGCATGACATTAATTGATGCCCCTGAGTCCGCTAGACAATTGTGCACGTTATGATTAAAAATTTCAAACGTCAAGAGGAAAGGTGGATGTTTAGTTTTAGACTTACCTCCAATGCTATCTTCCCCAATTTCTTCTTCCTCCCGAGGTTGATTGTCAGCGGGCAGCTTTTCTTCTAATGTTTCTAGTGCTTTCAACAACCTTTCTTTCTGTTGAGGTACTTTGCACATTTCAAACAGCGGGAAGTTTGCCTTTATCTTCTTTAGATCTTCGACAATGTCATATTCGATTAGTTGTCTAGTGGACTGAGATTTATCAGCACTCACATTCTCTTCGTTTGGCTTAGGCAGCATTCTGTTTTGCTTTGGATCTTGGCTGGTAATGGTAAATTCCAGAATCTGATCAGCCAATGATTTGTCTTGAAATTTCTTTTTTATATTTCTTTGCAGCCTTCGAATCTTTGGGAGCAGAAGACTATCATCACTAACCGCCCCTTTGCTCCTAGTTGTCATGTTAGCCTCCCTGATATCTTTGCGTCCTTGGGTATTTTCCTCCTCTGCATCGAGTAAGGAGACATAATTCCATAATGCCATGGTCTCGTCCTCCTGCTCTTTTGTAGAAACAGAAGCAGCACTTTCTTTCTTTTCATCCTCATCCTCTTCCGTTAATCTCGAATCCAACATCTGATTCATGACTAATGTCATCGAATTTATCCATTGTGGACAATTCTTTTCGGAATGAGGTTGTTGATGGAAAGTACATAAATTTTCCATTCCTATCTCTGTCAGATTCATGGATGCAGTTTTTTGAGGAGGAGGTTGGGTCTGATTGCCATCCTCCCTTTTCTTATAATATGGCCTGAAGAACTTTTGTGCTTCTTTTTTCTTTTCTAAGTCTATGATCTTATTGGACAGCTTTTGCATCATTTTAGCCATGCTTTCATAGTCTGGTGTCTTTTCTTCTTTAGGCTTGGTGAACAATAAGGTTTTTCTTCCCGCACCTTTCTCTCCTGATTGTTCCAGATAGTCCTCCACACTTTCTCTTTCTGCTTCCACCACTTCTGCCTCTTCATAGGTCTCTGTTAAGGTAGGCTTGGCCCTACCTTTTGCAAACATGGCTAAATCAGGACCCAAAGCTGAAGTATAGTATTCGATCAGTACTTTGTCTAAAGGCTTATCTGTTTCAGAAATTTTTTTTAGATATGCTGCAAACCTTTGTGTGAAGCTGTGCACTTTTTCCTTTTTCTCTTTCTTTAATGCACACAGTCCTTTCATGAGGGCAGCGTAAGTCTTTTGGATAGCGTATTTACTCCTGAACATTCTCTCGAAGGTATCCCAGTCTGGGATAGAGTTAGCTGGCAATCCAAAATACCACGAGGCCGCAGCTCCTTTGAGGGTGTGTGAGAATAGCCTACACACTACATCTTCATGTTCCCCAGCCCTCAGACCTTCTATTTCCAAGTAGAAACTCTGTAGGTGGTCATCCACTAGGATTTTCTCATTTGGATCAAATTTGGGCAGTAGCTTCTCAAAGGCTTGAGGTAGGTCATGCAAAGGTGGGTTCAGATTTAGAGGTGACCTAGCTTTCCAAGCTGGCGGTGGATTCAGTGGATTAGGTGGATTCGGTGGGTTTGCGTTAATGCCGGCCATGAGTTGAGGTGGAGAGTGAGGGGGTGAACCAACAAGAGAGTGAGGATGTGAACCAACCGGGGTGTGAACAGGAGAACTGTAAGGAGTGTCTGGGCCTACTTGGTTCAAAGGCAATTCAACCTCCTGTATGGCAGTTTCCACAAGTTCTTCCCAGTCTCCAACCAACACTGAATCTTCAATTAGAGGATGGTCTTTCTTCTTGTACTCTCTTCTAGGAAGTTCGTGAATTATTGGCAACCCTCCAATTTTCTTTATATAAGCACGGGTGTGTCTCCTCAGATCGTTTACAATCTCGTTGCGAATAGGAAATAAATGTTCTCTGTTGTCTTCTTCCGGAATTGGATTACGCGGTCCACTACTTTCAAAACTGTAACCAGCGGAATAATCTCGGGAAAACGGGTTTCCCCGGCCAGCCATGCACTGGCGGCCCTCCTTCTAGCGCTAAAAACTGTTGAGGCCTGGAAATTCGTAGGTGACAACAGTAAGGGATTCTCCCCAATCAACGTTCCCAACTAGCCCGTTGACTGTTTGGTATAGGGAATCCCTCCGGTTTATGTTCCGGCTACCGTAGGTCAAAGTAACAAACAAGGGTTTTACCGGTTGCGGCCCGGTCCACCGGAATTTGCATTTTTTACTTAAAGAAATGATATGCAAGTGCCTAACTAAATGCAGGGCGATCAAGGTGCAGGGAGCGGTCACAAAGTGATGCGCAGGTTCTTACCTCTCGTCTTTTGCTCACGAGCAACAGACCAAAACAAAAGAAATAAACTAACTATCTAAACTATCCCTAGGGAGCAAGATTATCATTTTGAATGAGCAATACATTTTCACGTACATTAAAAGAAACACAGATAGCTGATACTTCTCCTAAAGTACATGAACGCTTACAGATATTTAAATAACCAGATAGCCGATCATTTTATAACAACATTTATTGCCCACAGTGAAAAAATATCCCAGAAACATACTGAAGAGCGTTTAACCAGAACATAGGTTCAGAACATCAAATACTCTTACAGTAAATGAAACGCAGCTGAAAACGAAACAGTTCCTCTTCAACATTATTCATTGAGATGCATTGATACATTCCACTTTACACCTTCTCCGATAGACAAAATTGCAGTTTCCTTTGCAAAACGAAATAGTTCCTCTTACAAGCAAACATGTACAAAATTTTCCAGGGGAAAAAGCCCTTTCTCCTTCCTATTTCCAAATATTTAAACTACAACTACTGCCCCTTGGGCTGCCACCCCAGCGTGTGACTTCTCATCATCTTCAACCGTTCAGCTCCTTCTTTGGACGTTTTGTTAATCATTTTCTGTGAGCGTTTATCTTCTGGTAGATAACGGATGGGTTTTCCTTGTCCGTTCCTCCTTCGCTTGCTTGCTTTGTCCTTTTCTCCGCTTCGTCTTCTTTGCGATCGTGCCGGTTTCAGTCCGACCAAGCTAAGTCTTAGCCCAGGGTCGACTCAGCAGTATCGAATTCTTTCTGCAAGCAATTACAACGCGTTATTCACTACAAACTGGAGTTTTTTAAACATTAAACTTTTCTTCCCAGCATTGTAAATCCACAAGGGACTAGCTAGGTTCATCCGGACAAGGTATCGACTAAGATTTGGGCGGGTAAAACTATAATCGGCGGTCAACCAGCTTCTGCATCAGATGGGACGAGAACTCAGGAGCCGCAACTGCGGAGGAGCATAGGAACCGGGTGAGCGAAAACACGGGCGAAAAGGGTAATCGGACGTCGGGGAGGAGTATATCGGAGGCTAGATGGTTCTTCCACCCGCAACGGCGGATAGGGAAAGTGCCGAAGACAGGGGACGAGTGCAAAAGAAAAACCTGGCTCGGGCGATGGAAGAAACTCCAATCGGGGGCTAAGAGGATCTCCCCAGCCGTAACGGCGGATAAGGCAAAGGCATGAGACAAGAGACGCAGGCGGGAAAGGCTTAGTCAGACGTCAGATGATACTTGAATCGGAAGCTGCCTCTCTAGTCCCGGCCGCAACGGCGGGCGAGTAGAAGCTTAGGAGCAAGCGATTTAAACAAACCGAATCGGGCGGATGAGCTGGAAGTTGGTCGCTTCCGATCTAATAACAAAAGAGGCCCGATTCCTAGAAAAACTCAAGGATTCAAACCGCGCTAAGGATCAATTGCAGCCAAAGTCTTTTTTTTTTTCATTAAGGAAAGATTTTACTGTTCTATGGGTAGTAAACCTGACAAACATGACTCAAAATGAAAAAGAACATGGCACACCAATTAGCGGGCATCCAACTTCAGGGTAAAACGAAAAGAAGATATGCCTGAGGGGTTCAAGCATTTAACGATCAAACCAAGCGAAAAAAAAAATGATGAGGAGGGGCCCAGAGTTTAAGTAAACATAAAATCGGGGAGAAAAAGTTGCGGGAGAAACACAGTGCGCTGGTAGGTTAGGGAGACGGACCCAGACAGGGACCTCCTTGGGGGCGTCGAGATTCGGGTTGAAATCCGGGGTCCAGCGATTGAGGTACAGTCCTTGAGAACCCATGAAGTAAGGACCATTTCTGAAGATGAGGTCTCGGTCATCCTTGGAGATGAATTCAAAAATATAGAAGCCTCTGCCCATCGGGTAGCAAGTGACACTTTGCTTCAGTTGGGGCCTACAGTTTCTTTGTATCCAGTCATCCGTTGTTCTTGTGGAGGGCCACAAACCAATGAACTGCCCGACCAACCCCCGATCCGCCAGGGACAGAGCAATCTTAATGGGTTTTTCTTCTGGCAGAATGATTTCAGGTGTTGCCTCCAGTTTCTTGATGAAATTCGGGATCGGAGGGGCTGGCGTCTTCTTCCCGGCAGCCGAGACAAGCCTCTTGAAGGCCTCTTCATTTGAGAGAGGAATGGAGGGAGGGGGATTCCCTCCCCCAGGCGCATCCATGGAGGCCGCAGATCAGAGCATGCTGAAGCCCTAGAAGCTCACACAAAAGCCCTAGGAGCGCGTGCAGCCGACTGTGTGCGCTCCACCTTATTGTTAGAGGTAACAATATATTACATTAATATCAATCTTAACCGTCCCCCTTAATGTTTATTAGAGGTAACAACATATTTATTTGTCATTGTTATGTTTTGTTTTCATCTTGGTCTTCCTCTGAGTCATATATTCATTTGCGTCCCCAACTTGATCATATCTTCATCTTGAATTGTCAATTGGGTCTACATATTGGTCTTTAATATTTGTCGTCATTGTCTTAGTTTTTTTTCATATAAAATGAAGTCCATATATTGAAATACATGGTTTTCCAACCATTCTACCTGCAAGTTCTCTAGGAAACCTTTTCATCTATGTGGTTCATCATCATGTTATAATAACTTGTTCTCAACTTATGAACATTTTCAGATAAACATGCTCTTCTCTCTTCAATCAAAGATTTATTTGCTCTCCTCTCTTCAATTGAAGATTTATTTTCCTCTATTCAACATGAAGCTAGCATACAAGTATACCTATCACCCATGTACCTACTAAAGCGGTCAACTCTACAACCTTGATTCAACCTTGATTTAAGCATGTAAATTCATTGTTATTTTTCATTTACAAATGTGAATGCTAAACATGAGTATTAGGTACCATGGAACATGCACCCTAAACTTCTTCGTATCAATGAATATAGTGTCATCACAAACTCATCCTAGATTTCAACTAGGAAATACATTGGACTCATGTCATCTTTATGCATAATCATTAGAACCAATCTCATCATTTTTAAACATTTAAACATATCTCACTTTTATAAGCAATGTAAACCCCTTGTATTAGACCAAGACACCCATCACTTTACTGATGCTTAAGACCAAGAATCATTTTGCATGTGACTTAAATTCAATTAAACCATGACAAAGTCATCCACAAATCAAGAGCATTCAACGTTAGTGACCTACCTTAAACATAAACAATGATCAAATCACACTCCCCAAAATTTATTCACATAAGTAATCTTATATGATTAAAAGGAACATATGTCAAATGAAACACAAGACTCAACCATATACTTTCATGCAATACTGTCATACCTTTTAATTCAAAATGGCAAGTGAAGTCACTAAGATGAAATAACCATCAGAGGAATTTTGGGGTCTAAAATGGGCCTCCTAAGGAAAATAATAAAATAATATTGATTAATTTTGGAGGAAGAAAGAAAAAAACTACTTTTTGTGTTCGTATTTTCGACATCTCTCCTTGTGTTTTTACTCAAATTTCGATCGGGAGAGCTCGTTGGATGCGGAATTTGATTCCGCATCCAACGAGTACATCATCATCACGTTTTTTCAGGTATTTCTTGTTTTTGGGGTAGCGGGGTCCGTCAAAAGTATGCAGTGTGGGTACTCGTTGGATGCGGAATCAAATTCCGCATCCAACGAGCTCTCTCGATCGAAATTTGAGTAAAAACACAAGGAGAGATGTCGAAATTACGAACAAAAAAGTAGTTTTTTTTAATGACAAATATGTCAATTCAACCATTATGGTTGACTTATTTTATTGAAATTCTATTGGTTCTTGAATTCTAACTCACAAAAACTTATTTTGGCACGTTTTCTTATAAGGCCCATTTTAGACCCCAAATTTCCTCTAATGTCAGGCAATAAAATTTTAATACTTAAACTACCAAAAGCCACCAGGAAGCGAAAGGTAGCAACTCATCAGAATTTTGTTTCTAGGGCCAGCCAATGTGAGGTTTCTCTGAAATTAGGGACTTCCTCACCTTTTTATATGGCCAAAAGGATGCAAGGGATCATGTAAATTAGTAGCTGTGGACAATGGCTAATCACGACAACTATGTAGCTCTATCTTCTTCCCCTGACTGCTCAACCTGCCTAGGATTGTTGTCCCTGGCCTGAAACTTCTCCGTATTACTAATACCGGGATGTAAAGCTGGTTGGTGGAATCTAAGACATGTAAATGTGACTCCCCTTCAGAATTATAGTAATTGGAAAAAGTGTTTGAGATTCATCGCCAACTTGGGTGCTTTCTAGCATGTTTGTGAAGAGATAATTAGGACATATATTGTTAGTTTTGAGATCAGGTTTCGAAAATTGATCTGCTACATATTTGATTTTAGGGTATTTGTTTAAATCATATTTATAACTTAGCCCATAGGGCATAAAATTGATAGTTAATGGGTGTACTATTAAGGAACTCCTTGCGTGCTTACTTACAAAAAAAATTCATAGTTATAACTTATCTCCTATCTTAGATTAATAAATTCAACTAAATTCTCGCATGACCTTTTCTTGGCCACCTGAATGGAAAATATAAGGCTCTGAAGTTCACAATTGTGGGATAGGAGCGAAACTTCCACCCCTTCAAATATAGAGTTTGCAAGACGGAATATATGTTGGTTGATTCTGGCAGGCCTAAGTCCATCTAATCCTCTGAAGTAGTGACCTTAATTTCTGAACTAGAAATCCTGATGGCTTAGTGCTGCAAATTTTGCAATTGCTATATTAATGAATAAAGTTTAAAACTAAAGTAATCATTAGAGAGAATTTGAGGTCAAAAATGGGCCTCCTAAGAGATGTACTACAAAAATATAAGATATATTAAAATATTATGAGTTAGGGGTTTTATGGGGTAGGTATATATGACAACTCACCTCCTACACTACTTTTTATGCACAATATAAATAACCATGGTTGAGTTACTTTTCTAAATTGACTATAAATAAAATTAATAAAATAACTCTACAATGATGTGACTAAAATTCATTGTAAATTCCCAAAAATTTATTGTACTTTAGCATTTATTTCTCTTGAACTTGTAAATAAAATTAAACAAAAATGAATTTAATTTATATGCATAAACATATTTTTTTATATAAATATCATTCATGAATTTAATTTATTTTAAAAGTACAAGATTATATATATATATATATATTGGTTTGAAATTATGATATTAAATACAATTGAGTGAATATATAATTTAAAATTAAAAAAACATGAAAATGAAAATATATTATTTTATAAAAAAATGTGAAAAGACATTTTTATGAATTATGAGTACTTTACTTGAAAATGACAATAATATTATTTTATGAGAAAGTGAATTGTGAGTACTTTACTTGAAAATAACAATAATATTATTTTATGAGAAAGTGTGAAATGACTTTTATTGGGAGTACTTCACTTTATGACTTAAAAGTACTTGTACCACTACCTTGATTAACTATGGGTTTTCATCCACCATAGAAAATGTGACAAATAAACATTCTTAACTCATGCAATGCCACCTCAACCATGGGGGATGATGTCATCTACTAGAATGTAATTGGTTGATTTTTATAGTACATTTTGGTCCTTTTGAGGCCCATTTTTGACCTCAAATTCTCTCTAATGAATTTTGTTTTAGGATTTCTGCTTTTTAGTTGATTACTTAAATCAATTCTAAATAGAGGATATCATGCATTAAGTTATGTATTGATCAATTAATTAGAGGCAATGTTTCAAGCTCATGTTACCTTCCCAGTGACAGGTTGTGTGAGAATCATTGGATTGCACACTGGGTTTTGCAAAGACTAGAAAGTTATTTTGATGAGAATCAAGTATAATGGAAGCATGCTTAGTTACTAAAACACATTATGAATTTATGGAACCTTTTCGAGCCTATTTTCCTAATAAAAAATTGGAACCTGGCTTCCAATTAAGAACATAAAACTACTTGGTCTCTTTTCCACTCAAACTGGTGGCATGATTCATTATTGGCAAATCTTGCAAAAGCTACACACCCTTGTTATTAGGGTCTTGGTTATGTAGTTTGTAGAACCATTACAAATTCATCATAATTAGCTTATGGACAATGGATGACAAACTAAACTCAAGGAGAAGAAATGTACTATTATCATATGAAAATTTGATTTCAATTGACATTAAAGATTTCATGTCATGTTTTAGCCATTGGAGCATTTCATTCTTATTAGGGATCCTTTTGGGGATTTTTAGTCCTATGGGTCTCCTTGTTAGTCAGTGAACATTCATTTCACACATGGTTAAAGATTTCAAAACACATGCAAAATGACACAAATTTGGGGAAAAAAATTTAGTGCATTATTAGAAACATGTGGTGAGTCCTACCCTATGGCATAGTGTTGAATAATATAATTTAGAAATGTACTTTTGCATAGGTTCAGTTTGAATGTGCTGAAAATAGTTCGAGTTAAGTCTATTTTGTATTTTGTCATTAAACCGATGCTCTGCAAAATTCAATCCTGTTAGATTCACTCTTGAAACAAATATGTCATTTCTTTTACTTGTGGGATCCTAACATTTCCTAAAAAATAAGGATTTTCTCTCATCTTCACCAAGCATTAATTATTTGAAGGATAAAGAATGGAGATCAATGAAGAAAAGTGCACATTAAAGTCTCCAAATTGCAAGTGCTACTTCCGTTGGTCTATTGATTTTTCTTGCCCTTGACATCTTCCATCTTTTTCCCAAATTCAGAAGGAATATGAAAAGTACAAGATCCAAATTAATTCTCTTGTGGCCAAAGCACAAAAAATGCGCGAGGAGGGATGGACCATGCAAGATGGGACTCCATGGCCATGCAACAACACTCGATACCATTTTGGGATGATCCAGGTATCACATGCTTGTCTTTAATCCTGTAGGCTTATCTTTCCTTTGGAGCCTATATGCAATATCGATCATAAATTTCTTTTCCATTTGTTAACATGCACCTACATATGTTTCAAATAGAGTAAATTAGTTTTACTCAACTTTTTACTTTCCACTTCAGGTTTCTTAGGTCACAGTGGGGGAGTTGACAATGATGCCAATGAATTACTACGGTTAGTTTATGTATCCTATGAAAAGAGGCTTGGTTTCCAACATCACAAGAAAGCTGACACGATGAATGCATTGGTATATTCCTTGCTAAGTATACATTTTTTTGTTATTTGTTGATTTCCTACTATAAATTTCAAGATTCATTATGTTGATGATTGATATCCCATTCTCTAATTAGGTACTAGTTTCTTCTGTCCTCACAAATGGCCTCTTTTTCTTGAATCTTGACTGTGCTCATTATATAAACAACATCAAAGCTCTTCGTGAGGAAATGTGTTTTCTAATGGATCATGCTCTTGGGAAGAAAACTTGCTATGTACAGTTCGCAACACTGTGTTCTTTGATGTAAGCACTGATCAACCCCCAATATGCACTCTTGTATGCAATTATGCAATTTCCTTATATTTTCAGCCTGGCATATTAATTCTAAAATCTTTACAGATCACCTTGATAGGTTTCGATGGCATCCAAGGGCCTGTCTATGTGGGTACAGGGTGTTGTTTTAATAGACAAGCACTATATGGTTATGACCTTGTCCTCAGTGAGAAGGATCTTGAACCAACATGTTTTCTAAGATGTTGCCGAGGATCTAGAAAGAATAGAAAAAGGGAAAACAAAGGGTATGCTGATGATAAAAAGAGAACCAAGCGAACTGAATATACCATACCCATATTTAGTTTCAAAGACATAGAAGAGGTTGTTGAAGGTGATAAATCCTAGTCCAATCCAGTGACTTGTATTCTTTGACAACTGATTTAACCTTAAATATTTCTCACCCTCATCCTTCTTTGAAATTGCATTTGGAAATATTTGACGATGAGAAATCATTGCTCATGTCCCAAAGGAGCTTAGAGAAAATATTTGGTCAACCACTATTTTTTATTCAATCTACTCTCATGGAAAATGGCAGTCCACCACAGTCTGCCAATCCTACTTCTTTATTGAAAGAAGCTATTCATGTTATTAGTTGTGGATATGAATACAAGTCAGAATGGGGAAAAGAGGTATGTTGAGTAGATCTAGATCTGCATCTAATTGTTGATGATTTGGATAAATATTTTTCCTAAACATGCATAAAATACTTTCACATTAAATCATGCCATGCCAAATTTATTTTTGTAAGTAGAGTAACATGATAGAATAAGTGTACATTGGTATTTGTTTTGCAATTCCTATGGCGCCCTCTGGAGTTTCTAAAAAACATACCGTACCTTTATTTCTTCCCATGAGTCTTGTTCTGTTGTGTACAATTTCCTTCGTAATTGGAAATTTCATTTGGTGAAGATAGAGACACAATCAACATTTTTTTGTTTGT
Source organism: Pseudotsuga menziesii (assembly GCA_001517045.1). Taxonomy (NCBI): domain Eukaryota; kingdom Viridiplantae; phylum Streptophyta; class Pinopsida; order Pinales; family Pinaceae; genus Pseudotsuga; species Pseudotsuga menziesii. Next base: position 108,243 of record LPNX010204818.1, on the reverse strand, counting down.
TGTCAATGGTATGTTTGCATTCTCCCTGGATTCTCAGTTTACTGTTCTTCTTCTTGGTGTTATACACTTTTACTTATCAACTATTTTTTTCCCTTTGCAAAATCTGAGCAATTTTCTTATTTCGTTTATGAGTTTTATGATATACTTGCAGAGGAGCATAATCCACAATTTTCTTGGGACATTTAAAGAGATTCCATTTCAAATAGCTTTAGGTTTCCACTGTAAACTTTAGTAGCAAGACTATTCTAGGTTCAGGATATTTTGGGAATGTATAATGGTATGTATGCCATCTCCCTCGATGGTCAATTTACTAATCTTGTTATCAGCGTTACACAATTTTGATTATCAACTATTTTGGTTTTTGTGAAATCTGAGCAGTTTTCTTGTTTCGTTTCTAGGTTATATGATGCATTTACTTGCAGAGCAGCATGATCCAAAGGATTCCATTTCAAAGAGCTTCAGGTTGCCACTCAAATTTTTATTAGCAAGCATATTCTAGGTTCACAAGGGATTCCTATAAGACGACACTCTTCTTGCTGTAAAGAGATTGAAAGATGTTAATGCCACAGAGGGAGAAGTCCAATTTCAGACAAAACTGGAGATGATCTGCTTTCCTGTGCATAACCATTTGTTGAGATTATGTGGAATTTGTATGGCATCCACATAAAGACTATTCGCTTATCCATATATGCTCAATGGAAGTGTTGCATTTCCTCTTAGGGGTAATTAGTAATTACTTATTTTTCCCTTGGTGCATGTTTATGCAAATATTAGGGTACAACAAGTAAAATACAAGTTGTCTACTATCTAAACTAAATAGCTTTTGCATATAACTTTGTCTAAATTGGCCTGTATTATACATAGGACATTATTGGGTCTTAAGTAAACTTGAAAATACCATTCACGTAAAGCCTACATTGGATTAAATGGTCAAATATCATCCTTTTATATATGCATGCGTCTGGCTGCAGGAGTCTGAGAACTAAGGCTGGATTTCTAGTTTTAAGCAAAAACCAAGCACAAAGTCATTATGCTAATAAAAGGAAATATATTGAAGGAGGCCAATCATGATAGGTTAAGAACAATTACATCACAATTTCCCAGGTAGCTTATTACAGGTTACTTAAGTGGTATACGAATCTCTGGACAAGGACCCTAGAGATTCCTTAACTGCTGCATTATTGAGTGATGAATAGGCATAGGAAGCGGAAATTGCATCCTTCACTCATGATGGGTTCTTTTTTCATTCTTTGTCACCTCTTTCTACATCTGCGACAGAGGCAAAAGTAAATACACTCTTTACAGAAGTGGACCATACTTTTGGAGTTCAACAAGTGGAGGATGAGGTATTAATTTTTCATTTGTTGTTTTAGAATACTATACATTTTTTTCTTGGATGGAAGATTGTTTGCATTTGTGACCCGTTCGTTGCATGTATAATCTAACTGGTGCAAATATTTGACTGCTATTGGATTGACATTTTAATAATTAAAAAATATTTAAAGGGTAGACAAATTGATGTTATCTAGAAGGAACAAATGCAATGAAGAGATTAAGCTTTCATACTCATAATGGAGACAACCCAGATAAACGACTTATTCATTAATACTACCTGCTAGCTTTAGGGGCAAACCCAATGGTGTAGTAAGTTATTACTATCCAAACCCCAAACTCCAACAATGAAAATGGAATTCCAAGTAAAACAGATGGAATAGTGAAAGCCCATGAAGGATAAAAATGTAAATCCCGTTGCTTGAAGAACACAGGAAGTGTGACAAATGTCATGGCCAACTCTACAAATCCATTGAACATGTTTGTGAGGAGACTGTAGTAAAGTGCTCCGAGGTATGCATTTGCATCATTTAGGGTCTTATATTTAGACACAAAATGTATTGAATGGAGACATCACCATTCCTTTTACCAACCAAACAAACCCAGCTAAGATGTAATGTGTAGCCAAAGTTGGAAGAAAACAAAAGGGTTCACCAATTGCTAAATGTTGTCAACTGGACAACTAACATAGCTAAAAGATGGAAGTATTAGATCAGTCAAATAAAAGATAAAACATGATTAGTCAATATGACTTTGTGTATGTATATCTCTTCTCATTTTAACTCATATATGTATCATCCATAGTTTATATTTTTTTCAAATTAAAATTGCAATTACAATTTTTATTAGATCTTCATTTTTTCTTATATCTTTTGGTTGGGGTAGTGGATTTTACTAGATTTTAAGTAGTCACCCACAGCTTCCCAATGGTACATATTTCTATTTCTGTAAGTCATTTGTGAAATTATCATGAATCAAAATTTCTGTATTCCGATGCAACAATGTGTATGGTGTATGGTTTGATCTTTTTGCCTCTGTTTAGCAAGGAATGCATTGCATTTTTTTTATTTTTACTTTTTTTTGGGTGATGTGTAAAAAATTTGGTGACTAATTAGCCAATAATATTTTAGGGATAAAGTCTTATCTATATGTGATTTGTCAGTAAGTTCACCTATAATAATTCTGCATGTTCCTACCACAGAGAAAGCTTTTGAGTTTTCACATACCAGGCCAATGTGCACAAACTTTTCACAAAAACATACAAAGACAAATTATATTTAGTGTTTCCAACTTTCAACGGATAGAGGTTGTATTACATGATGCAATGCTTCGTTGGCTTTCTCGGACTCAACTTAAGATGAGATTTCCTATAGATGATATTAGCTTTGTTACAACATATTGTTTAGGTGGATTATCATATTTTTAAAATAAAGAGAGTATATTTCTTGCTTCTTTGTAGGTTTGGCTTGACAAAAAATCCAGTTTGTCATCTCCATTTTCTTTATAAGTTTCACTATTACTCTATTTGTTTTGTTGTTTCTAGTTAGGGTTCTACTCAGATACACTTGTATATGAAAAATCATTGTACCAGTAGGATGAATTCAGATCTTGTCATTTCCTAAGGATATTATTTGGTTCAAATACTCAATTTGAGGACTGCTTGGCCAATATATTTCCGATATTTATTAGACTTGTTCTAGCATTGGCTGGTTTGGTTCTCATTTATTCAGCAAGATTGCCTCATATGAATGTAAGGTTGCAGATTTCTAGGTATAAAAGCCAATGAGTTTTAATTTGTAGATGGGTTGTGGTCAATTACTATCTAAATAATTCCAAGGCATCATTTATTTATTTTTATGATATGCTTAGGTATTGAATCAGTAAAAAACTTAACTATTTGCCAATATTTGAATAGGTAATTTGTTGGTTAGTGCATCTAAAAAGAATAGGCGCAATTATTTTATTGTCAGAAATAGTCATGTCAAATCTTGCATTTTTATAGACCTAACCAGCAATCTGCTAATTTAGTTTACTAATTTAATGGAAGGAAACTCTGTATTTCTCAACAATTTTGAAACTCTGGTAACTACAGTAGTACAAGTTTTGGCACCAAAGGAGAGCTAGCATACAAAGTTTGGCTCTAACTTCAAGAAAAAGACATCTTTCAAAGTAAAAAAGAGAAATTTAGGAATAAGAATAAGCACTTCTCTACGATCAGTCAGATATTTTAGGATTCTTCATCTTTGTTGCTTCATAAAAGAATTTATTAAAGAAAACAATATCAGTCATTCTCTTTCAAATTCTAGATTCTATTCTGGTTTTCTCTTCCTTAAAATATATATCAATCCTTTTGTTTTGCTTCCAGATTATGTTGTAGTTTATTTCATCTCTTTTATCTTTAGGAAGGATATTTATCTTCATGTTTACTGGCTTCTCTGCAGTTAATTTAAATTGGATATATGTCAGTTAGTTCACTGGGTTCTCTATAGTTTGTTATTATTGGCTATTGATATTTTGTCCATTAAGTTCCCTAGGGTTGAGTATAATCCTTTCCTTTGTTAGCAAAGGGTATTGATTTCTTTTCAATCTCTACATTCTGTGTAACCAAATACAATTCTCTATATCATTGCAAGAGGGATTCCATCATTACTTAGGGGTTTGAATTTTTGTTCTCCTCTTGTAGCATGTTGATCTCAATCATATTGTTCACCTTCTAAATTTTTTAGTGGCCTATCCTTTTCAGATCCTCTCACAAGGACATTGTTTGATACTATATCTCCAATATTGCAGGAAGTTCTTCAAAATCTCCCTTTTATCTGCCATGGGCTGGAAGGATAAAAATTGCAAAGGGAGTAGCTAGAGGCCTAGCTTAATTACATGAAAGGAACTATGTTCATGGAAATATTAAGCCAAGCAATATCCTTCTAGGGTTTGACATGGAGCCATGCATAGCAGATTTTGGACTAGACAAACTACTGGACACTTCCAGTGTCAAGTATAGTAGCTCTACCATCCACCTAAGGAACCTTGATGGTATATTTTCAAGGAGCAAGCGTTCCACTGGTTCCCATGATATCCTACAAACAACACCTGATATGCTTGGAAGTCCAAGGACATCCAAGAACTTTGTATCTCCTTACCAGGCCCCAGAGGCAATTGCAAGTTTTATTTCTCATTGTATACTGTATATACATCAGTTCGAAAAGATGGTCGACATAAGCCTTAGTGACGCTTTCTTAACATTCAACCCATTACAATTTCAATTTTTTAGCCCTTCACTTTATCATCTTGGAATTGCTGTCCATCCAAGTTTGGATTTCACTCTATAACACATATTCGATATAGATATGTCAATGATTTCTGTTTTCCTCATAAATTTCTGTATGCTTGACTTTGTAATTGATTGCTCATGATAAAGTTTTTGTGTGCAGATTTTGATATGTTTGATATTCAGCAGGAACATGCTTTGGATGTTGAATGCTTAACCCCAAATTTGGCATGTTTAAGGCTTCAGCTTTGCCCAGGTTATCTGAGTGATGGACAATTATGGAAGATATACTTTCTCCTTTTACACCCTCAGCTTAGCAAGGAAGATGCTCTTCTTCTTACAACATGCCAGGTAATCATTCTAATTTCTTTCTTGTCTTGAAAAGGACATCTTCATAGAAGCAAACATCACATTAGCCAAAGCCTACAATACTATTGTGTTCCAATACTATTGTAATAGCCAAATATTATTTTGGAACTATACAATAGTATTCTATCCAAATCCTAGAATACTATTGTTTCACTTCAGATCAGTCAAATAAAAGATAGTTTATTTGTATAAGATCAGTCAAATATAAGATTAGATCACTCTGTGTATGTATATCTCTTCTCATTTTAACTCATATATCTATCATCCATGGTTTGTTTTTTTTCAAAATTGCAATTGCAATTGCAATTTTTATTTCTCATTCTATACTGTATATACATTAGTTCGAAAAGATGGATGACATAAGTTTTAGTGACACTTTCTTAACATTCAACCCATTACAATTTCAATTTTTTTGCTTGATGCTTGCAAGGGTAAATGAATACTTGTGGTTTTGGGTAGAGATGTAATTATTGATAAATACTTTGTTTGCAATTGTTTCAATCATCTATTGATGGATTGGATGATAATGAATCTTGGCTGACAGCGCATTGTATCATCTAAACCAGTATCATGGGTACTGATATTGTGTTCAATTGTGTCAATTGATGTATCATGTATTGATAGTGGTTAGTTTGCACTACTTAAAATTGTTAGAATATAATCCGTTAGGGTTATATAATGTAAATAAATAAATAAATAAATAGTAGGAAGCCAAACAGGCTGAGCGGAAGGTGAAACCCAACCGCCATGTGATTTGTATAAATATAGGCATTTGCATTTTGAATAATTAATCAATCGGGAGTTATTACCAACAAGTGGTATCAGAGCGCTGCCATAACTCCTGCCTATTGCCATTCTGCCCATTCCTGGCATTCTGCTTGCCAGTCCATTGCCAGACTGCTCCATCAGTCTGCCAGTCGAGTCGCATGCATTGTTTGCGTTACAATTCCTTCAAGATTTGGAATTTCATATTCATTTTCATAATAGTTCTTTGGATGAGGATAATTTTCCAGATGATCAAGCTGTCTCTCAATGGACTGGTCATTTTTATTAGTTTCAAGAAAAATGACATCTCTGGAAATAACAAATTTCTTGTTTACCTCATCATACAAACGGTATGCCTTGGAGTATTCTTCGTACCCCAGGAAAATGCACTTTCTGCTTTGAGCACCAAGCTTGTTTCTTTGCTCCTTCGA
>LPNX010204818.1:0-98412 GCA_001517045.1 Pseudotsuga menziesii | reverse complement strand
AAGGTATGCAAGCTTGTCAAATCCTTGTATGGCCTAAAACAAGCACCTCGCACATGGTATGAAAAGTTAACTGAGCATCTTTTGAAGTTAAATTTTGAACATTTTGATCTTCATGATGCAACACTGTTTATAAAGAAAGTTGGAAGATCTGTTGTGTATCTTGTGGTGTATGTAGATGATCTTTTAATGACAGGGAACAATGAGAGCTATATAGCATCCATAAAGAAAGATTTGAAAAAGATCTTTGAAATGATAGATATGGGACATCTCCACTATTACTTAGGAATTGAAGTCACTCAACATCCTAAGTACATATTCCTATCTCAAAAAAAATATGTTGGACAACTACTAGACAAATTTTGCATGACATAATGCAACCCTATCTCTACTCTAATGGAACAGAAAATGAAGCTCACATCAAGCGAAGGAAAATAATTTGAGGATGCGACCAAGTATCGACAACTTGTAGGAAGTCTTATCTACCTTACAACAACTAGACTAGATATTTCTTATGTTGTTGGCATACTTTCAAGGTTCATGCATAAACCTTGTGAAGGACACTGGTCAGCTGCAAAGAGGGTTCTAAGATACTTGAAGGGGACTCAAGACATTGGACTCAAGTACTCTAAAGTGGATGACTTCAAACTTATTGGGTACTCAGACTCAGACTTTGATGGCGATAAGGAGACAGGAGTATCAACTTCTGGATACACTATGAGTCTTGAATCAGCAGCTATTTCATGGAGATCACGCAAACAGTCAGTTTCAGAATATTCAACAATAGAAGCAGAATATGTGGCTACAGCTGAAGCAACGAAAGAAATAATATGGCTCAGGAAGATACTTGAAGATTTGCAAGAAAAGAAAGAGAACTCCACTCCATTGTTGGTTGACAATACTTCTGCAATCAAGCTGGCTAAGAATCCTAGATTCCATGATCGAACCAAACACATCAACACAAAGTATCATTTGATTCGACATCATGTAGAGGCCAAGACAGTCCATCTTCGACATTGTTCCACAAATGATCAAGTTGCAGACATCTTCACCAAAGCGCTTGGACGAGAAAAGTTTGAAAGGTTCAGAAACATGCTCGGACTTACGAACACCCCTTCGGATTAAGAGGGGGATTGTTAGAATATAATCCATTAGGGTTATATAATGTAAATAAATAAATAGTAGGAAGCCAAACAGGCTGAGCGGAAGGTGAAACCCAACCGCCATGTGATTTGTATAAATATAGGCATTTGCATTTGAATAATTAATCAATCGAGAGTTATTACCAACAAACATACAGTGTCAAGAGTGTTCACTAATATTGTGTTATTACCTTGAATTATCAAATGTATATATATACTGAAATATTTGCTTTTACTCTTCTTGATCTTCTTTTCTGTATTTATGAAGTGCAGGAAATGCCTTCAAATTTGTACCATTTTTTCCAAACCATACAGTGCTATCATGTCTACTCCTTGAACAAGACTTTTGTTAATGTGAGAAGTTAGAACTATAAAAACTGTCGTCCAATGTTTGTTTTCCAAGCTTCTTTGACAACCTATGCTATAACAATTATGAACTTTGGAACCACATGGACAACAAGTAATTCTAGATTATGACTACACATTGGTGTCTTTTCTTCATAAAGTATATTTCTCCCATGCAATGGCATGTTCAATGTATAATGTGATGTTAAACTGTTAATTTTCTGATTTTTCAATAAATTGAAGTGCTCCATTTTTTTTGGTATTACTTGCAATCTCCCACTACCACGTTTTAATGTTACATTTTTTTTTCACTTACCCTCTAACAACTACCTTATCGGCGTATTATTGCACCTTCCTTGGGGCAATTGCTAGTTTTTTAAGTGCAAATTAAAGTTGATAGTTCATTGGGAAACCAAGTTTGGTAGCGCACTCATAAATAAAATTTTATGACACCGTATGCTTGTTGGTCAAATGGTATCTCAATAAAAAAATGTGCAAAACAATTAATGAATTCCAAGAAGAACTCCTTTTAATGTTTTATGAAGCTGCAAAATTTTATTTCCATTAATGGTTGCCACTATGAAGTCTTATTGTATGTATATTATGTAAATGATGTGTCATCCAAATGGCTATGGTGACACATTATTTGGCATGGAAAGTTGTTAACCCAAATATTGGGTTGTGGACAAAATGGGTGCAGAGTTTGGGAATTTGAGGAATGTTAGAGGGGTGGAGGAATGTTGTTGGAGGCATCATCAACACCACCACAAGTCTGGGATAGCCCACTATCAAAATGGGAGGATAATTTAATTTCTCTGACAATGATCTCAGACTTATCTCTGTTTCTTTAATGTTAACAAGATTGCTCCTATTTATATTTTAGCAACAACTGCAATGAGAATTTGGTAGTTATAATTACTACTTGTACGTTTCTTTGTTTATGCAATGGTTTCCATCTTTTGATGGTCTTATAGTCATGTGTTGGTTTTGGAAAGATTCACTGCTTGAGAGAAATATTTGGATGTTTTATTTAGAAATATGTAGCATTGATTATAATGTTTGACACAATCTTTGAATTAGATCTTAGAAGATTTAATAATAATTAACTGTAAATTTGATTGTAGTTTTTAAGAGTATTTGTATCTTGTAGATTAGATTGTGTTGAAGCTGCCATTTACGATGGTCTTATTGATTCTTTGATTACTACATATAGATTTGATTCTCTCGACGCAGTAGGGACTACTAGTTAAATTATAAACTAGATAATTTTATAATTTTGTTACTTGTTATGGTTTTATATATTGCACAAGATATATATAAATATATTCGTAGATGAGTATAGGGAAGTTATAACAAGTTCTTAAGATCACGATGGATCTCGATCCAAAATTCTTGATTTGTAAAATTTTATTTATAATAGGGTTTGAAATTGGGATGCCTTTTAATAAATTAAAAATCTATGTAGGCCTTTCAGCTCTTAACCAAATTCTAATATATCTGATCATTAGTTTTCTACCCTAGATTTCTTGTCTATATAATCATTCGGTTATAGTATCTTTGGGTGTTCGTATTCCTTCGATCTGGTTCTCTAATATGTTTAAACTAACATTTTATCGAGACATTTGGCTCTTAGTTTGATTTAGAAAGTCCATGGATAAAAAAAATTTGCTAAGGTCCTCTGATTTATAAAATAGGTTACTTTTGTCTTTAACTAGAGTTATAATATAAACTAATTGGGTGTATGATATTTAACTAGAATTACTGTAGCCTTCAAATTACTAGTTGTTAAAATAATACATATTATCGTAAATGTTCAATTTAGGTATGGATGCCCGATCAGAGATACATTAAGAACTAAATGTGGTGTTTTACAAGTATGAATAAAATAACAGAAAATAAGATCTATTTTGATAACATAATAGGAATAGTTACTGAACTTATGCGTAGCAAATCTACATTATATTTTGATGCAAACTAGATCAATACTTAAATCAGATACATAATGGATCAATATCTAATTCAATGCATAATAATTTATGCTAAAAGAATTAGTTCTGATTCCGGGTTAAAAATGGAAATCCTACTATATCTAGTTATAATAATAAGCAATAGGATAATAACCTAGCACCACTACTAGGAAAACATAAATAGAATAGCCTTTCCTCCCAACCAACTCCTAGAGCATCTAAATCACTTTCTCTAGAACCTGCGAGCCTGTTCATTGATCCATGAGAGAAAAATCCACTTAATGCGCCATCCCTTGTATTATCATACTCAATCCCCATCCAATTCTAGCCTCCTACTTGCTAATGGACATACTATTATATAGTATTTTTCCTAGGACTTGGTCATTTATGAGCCTCCTTCTCTTTAGTACTCAACAAAGAGTTGTGACCTAATTTTGGGGAAGATGCCTCCTCCACCTTGAGTTCTCACTCAGCAGCTACAACCACTTGTGTTTTCCTCTTGTGGGTCAGGAAACACTCTTCAATATCTATTTCATTTATGTCCCCTCGAGTATCTTTTATTAATAAAAGAATGTTCAATTACATTTGTTTTATTTTTGGGTTTTTGTCAAAAATATTTAAAATAATAAAATAAACTATTCTAACGTAATTTAATAACCATTTATTAAATCTTGGTTTATTACATACACCTCCCCTTAGAGAATAACACCGTCCTTGGTGTTATAGCTGATTTTACCACATATGCTTGATCACATATTTATGGCCTTCGCTGTTCCTCTGCAGACTCTTTAGACCCCATGGACTTATATTATACTTTGATGTTCCAAGATTATCACTTAAAAACCCATGTTTATTGTTGTATGTGACTTTTAAACCCATACTTGTGTGTACACATGACTTTTTACCTCAAACCCGCATACAACGAGATGTGTGCATAATTCCAAAGATCCTGACTCTTGGCCTTCCATATGCCTTAAGATCGCTCGGATTCAACCCTCCATTACCCTTTTGGAGTGCTATATAAGGAACCGCTTGGATACATTAAAGGGGAGGAATTGAAGAGAAAAGAAACTATAGTCCATTGTTGCCTCAGTTTACTTGTACTCGAGTCTGCATCCCTTTGTCCCTTTAGAGCACTTTGTGTTCTTCCCAATCTTGCCTTTTTATTATGAGATTGCTATCGAGAGATGGAGGATTGAGGTGGTGGAGGCCCAGGTGGAGGACTCGGTTTCTCTAGTTTGTAGACGTGCCAACAGAGGTTGTCACTCTTGTAATATCTGATTTTATTAATAGAAAAATATTTTCCTGTCCAGTGATGTGCATTTGAATATTAATATTGTTTCCATGGATGTATATAATTGATTATACATTATTGAATATATATGCTAGAGTAGGTCTAACACATTATTATAGAGCATGCTTGTCTTGTTTGTTGTTGTTGAGAGTAAATTGCTAATGCAAGCGTGAATTGGAAAAGCTCAATGAGGATCTATTTCAACCGTTTGGAACAAGGTATGATTCGGTATCCCTCAGTGTTAGATGTTTTGTTTCTCTTGCATATTGGGAAAGATTGATTTCTGGTGTCAAGTTGTCTGTTGTGGTACCCCCAAAGCCATAGGAAGTTTCTCTCTGTAACATAATGGGTGACTCCACTGGGAAGGTTTCTTGTTTTTATTTGGGGATGGGGGCACAATGTGTTTATACTTGCTCTTTGTTTCTCCATTTTTCTGTGTCGCATTTTATAGTATGGTCATCCATTGACACTCCCCTAGAGTGGTTTAACTCTTAGCCTGATTTTTACCACTGTTTTCTCTGTATACACGGGTTTTAGATGAAAAGTCACGTACATATGTGGGTTTTCCTTACCTAGTCGCGTACATATGCTACTATTCTTTAAACAGTCATGTACATCCTCCCTTTTGGTTGAGTTTTTGATGTGAGAAGTTGTTGGGTGGGTTGTGAGTGTGGATGGATCCTCTTAGGTTCTGATGTTGTCTGTTGACTGATTTTGTTGTGACCAAAGACCGTCTTTTCATTGATTTTTTTTTAAAGTATTTCTAGTCATTTATCTTTTTATTTCGTCATTAGTGCATTACTCTTTTTGTCTTGGTGTCTTGTTGGGCTTGTGTTTTATACTTGCTGTATAGACTGGGAGTTTTAAATGAATTCTATTGCATTTTCATTCTTTTATGTTGAAAATACAAAATAGTTGCATTCTTAGTTGCATCTTAGATATGGATTTAAGGAGGTACTTTCATTGGATTGCTTGGATGAGAGTTGTATTTGGCTTTCATATAGGAAGGATTGCATTGACATTGGGAGAATTTGCATCTCATGTAGTGGCATACCCTGGTTTTCACTCTACAAATATTGCACTTGGCATTGTTTGTTAGGTGTGTACTTTTATTTCACTGCTGATTCTTCATATCACTAGTTTCACGGCCATTTCCCTTTGAGTAATCACATCCAATTAAAATCAATGATTAATAAAATGAATTACACTTTTTTATTTTCTATGATGCATCAACAAGATTAAGTTTTAGAGTCTTGGAATAGTTCATTGTGAGTCAATTCTCCAAGACTACTAAACAACAACAAGTAGGTGCCTGTCGAGGAGAGAGTGTGAAACCCTTGGTATAATTGGTGTTTCTCAGGACGCTCCTCTTACACAGGAGTTAAGCATAAGGCAGCATGCACAATTTTGATTGGGATAGCCCTTGGTCTTTTTATTAGCGCCTAAGATATTTCCAAGATAGTATTCATATCTGGGGGCTCTTTTGAGTTTCAGGCTTTGCTACCCTGCCCATACGGTCAATCCTCCTTGTGACTGTCTTCCTGAGATTTGGTTATATTGAAGTGACCTTAGTTTCCCTACCTAGGTATTGCAAGGGGCACTTGCAAAGGTTATTCTGTAGGTGTCCTGGCCAGGTAGGGGTTAGACAACACAGTTGCTTTATGCATTGAAGATGAGGGCCACTATAATTGGTTACATGCCTTCACTTGTAGTGTATGGGAGTCTCGAGCCTCTCCTACGAGAGACATACCAGCTGCATTCAGGAGCTCACTTATCCTCCCCTTAGCTCACATGCATTTTGTTTGTAGATTTTCTTAGGAGTGTGCTCTTTGTGCGCTAGTTGGCCTTTGGGATCGCGGTTACTTAAGTATATTTATGCTATCTTGAGTTTGGATCCTTTTATTTTCGGCATGCCTGGTATCCTATCACCCGTCCTTGGTCCTAGTATGGACCCTGGTGGTAGACTTGGGGGCATCACAACCCCTTACCGTGCTCATGGATTTGCGAATGGTCATATTCCATCCTCTAATCCAATTGTGGAGGATTTGTATTCCCTTTTTCTGGTCTTAACACCAGTTTTCACCCTCACAGGAGTGGTAATGGATACGTGAATGTTGGGTCTCTACCTTACATGCCATTTTATGTCCCATCATCCACCGCACTATTTCCTTTGGATGTAGTTTTCATGATCAATTCTCCCTATATCCTATAGTCTGGACTCTTTACTGGCCATTTCCAACTATTATGGACTAACATTGTTGTAATGGAGGGTCCAGTTGTTGTACACTCTCTCCAAGGCTTGACCCGTTCATGACCATTATAGGTATAATGTCTGAACATGCATATAGGTTAGGATTTCACATCCACCTGCATTTTGCATGACCCTATGACCATTTCATCTTATCCTTAGGTAAAAACCCATTCCATGATGTCACGAAACCTTCATGTTGCTGCTAGAAGTGGCATTATGTGAATTGTAGAGCTTTCCTACACATGGAGGTTCTAGTTAGATCCTATATTGCATTTGGTACCCATGTTGACATTTCTCCTTTAGGTTGTGGGAGTCCCTTTTTTTTTAGTCCTGCCATGTCCTTGAGCAAGAGCTTCATACTCCTCTTGAACTTTATGCTGGCCATTTCCCTCGGGACTCCCTTGTATATATCAAGTTGTAATTGCATTTTCATGACTTTGGCTTTCCTTCTTGAGATTTATGTTGACTCCCTAACTTTGAGTTATCAGCCATATAGCTCGAGATTGTTTGTTGTCTATCAAAGTAGAGCCTTTTAAATATATTTTGTATCTTGATTATCACTTATACCAGGAGGAGACCTTCCCTCGAGTGTCGTTATCCTCCACATATATCCTTGCATTGAGCATAGGCTCGTTCCACTGCTTGGAACTAGTTTGCTTGTCCCCTGACAATCGTCTCCTCCTAGATTTGTACTATAAAGCACTTTTATTCTTTTTCAAGCTTTTCAAAATATTTGAAAATTTCCAAAAAAATTAAAAAACCAAAAAGTCGGATAGAAAAAGATGTTATCTTTGGTAGTAGTTGAGTCATTTCTCCTTCAAACAGAGCACTGTATATCACATCTGTTGGTTGGGTTATTAGTTTGACTTTAGGAGTTGTACTCGTTACTCTGAGTTTATCTCCACTAACTAGATAAGCTTCCAATCCCTATGGAGCCTCTGTTGATGCCTCCTATGTCACAGAGATGTTCCAGTTTTCATATTGAATCCATGTTTCCTAACTTCAGTCACCATTTTCCTTTATTCTCTTGTTTGAAGGAAGTTGAATCCTGAGTCGGCCATTCCTCACTTATCTTGACTTTTCATGTCATCCTTTCCCGGTACTGTTACTCGTTTGTGCACATCTTTTTCATTAAGTTCTTCCACATTATACAACATTGCTGAGTACCTCATGTTTGTTGATGGGGGATGCTTTAATGCCCTCCTTCCAGCAAATTCCATTCCATCGACATCAGATCATTTATTCTGGAATAGGATTCTAGAGTCCTTTCAGTTCCTTGAGACTTACAGTCATTAGTGGTAGGTTCTCTCGCCATTGACAGGTTTTGGAATAAATCAATGTCCCCTGATCGATGGAATCTTCCAAGTGTTCGACCTCAACACATATATTCACGCTTGTTAGATTTCACTCGGTACCTTGATTCCCATTTTCATTGTCGGTGGGTTATCTCGCGTCTGTTAATGATATACATCAATGACCGGTAATCAGATAATGGACTACTATGTTCGACCTTGACACCTCTATTTTCATAGTAGGAAATGTACTCATAGCTATTTGTGTAGAAGAACTTCCAGCTTGGTGGAATTCCATGTATGCTACCTCCTTGATTGTGCCAGTGTTCACGAGATATCAGCTCTCTTGATTTGATTACAATGTATATCAGATATCTTCAGCCATTATAGAGATCTTGATCCATTGTATATCTTCATTGACTTTAGGTATTCTGATCTATTGTATATTGTACGTGGCAATGACCACACATGACACATTTTGTACATCATGCCTATTCATGGCCATTGTACTCTTATGTATCTGGGACTGCTCCATGTATTTGTAGTCACATGCAGAGATTTATCATTGTATTATACTGATGGATGGTTGATTCTTCCACCTGGGTCTTCATTACTCTATTTCTGGGATGGATTTTAGAATGTATTTTGGCCATCATGTTACCCCTCTGACCTCACACATTAGGGGGCATCTGTTATAGCTGATTTTACCACATATGGTTGATCACATATTTATGGCCTTCCCTATCCCTTTGTAGACTCTTTAGACCCCATGGACTTATATTATACTTTGATGTTCCAAGATCATCCATTAAAAACCCCTTATTTATTGTTGTACGTGACTTTTAAACCCATACTCGTGTGTACACGCAAATTTTGTCTTCAAACCCATGTACATTGGGATGTGTACATAAGTCAAAACATTTTTGTAATTTTCCTCATATGATTTTGAAGATCCCAACTCTTGACCTTCCATATGCATTGAGATCGCTCGGATTTGACCCTCCATTACCCTTTTAGAGTGCTATATAAGCAACCCCTTGGATACATTGAAGGGGAGGAATTGAAGAGCAAAGAAACTATAGCCCATTGTTGCCTCAATTTGCTTGTACTTGAGTCTACATCCCTATGTCCCTTTGGAGCACTTTATGTTCTTCCTAAGCTTGCCTTTTTCTTGTGAGCTTGCTATAAAGAGATGGAGTATTGACGTGGTGGAGGCCTAGGTGGAGGACTCGGTTTCTCCGGTTTGTAGATGTACCAACAAAGGTTGCCACTCTTGTAATCTCTGATTTTATTAATAGAAATATATTTTCCTGTCCAATGATGTGCATTTGAATATGAATATTTTTTCCATGGATGTATTTAATTGCTTATACATTATTGAATATATATGCTAGAGTAGGTCTAACACATTATTATAGAGCATGCTTGTCTTGTTTGCTAGTGTTGAGAGTAAATTTCTAATGCGAACGTGAATTGGAAAATATCAACAGGGATCTACTTCAACCATCCATAACAAGGTACAATTCGGTATCCCTTAGTGTTAGATGTTTGGTTTCTCTTGCATATTGGGAAAGATTGATTTCTGGTGTCAAGTTGTCTGTTGTGGTACACCCAAATCCATAGGAAGTTTCTCTCCGTAACACTTGGTGTTATTAACGTTTTGGCTTTCTTCCATTTCTTCATCTTGGAATATGATTGGATATTCCTCCCACGTATCACTTTCCAATTCCTAAGCGCATTCTTCTGGGATAAGGTGCTCCATTGCACCTTGACTTATCCGATGGTATGGTTCCAAAGTAAAAGTTCTCTACTATTGAGAATATGTTCCAGTCCCACCTGCAACTCTCCTTTGGGTTCCACCTGGACAACATTTCAATCAATGACATGAGTAGCATCATGAATATGTTTCTCCAAAATGGAAATGTGAAAAACAATATGTTCTTTAACAGTAGGTGGCAGGGCTAATTGGTATGCAACCAACCCTACTTCACCCAAAATTGCAAGTGGCCCACAATACTTGGGTACCAACTTTGAATACTTGCCCAATATCAGATATATTTTCTTGGGATTTACCTTTATATACATATGCTCACCTACCTCGAAATCTATAGGATTTCTTTTTAAATCAGCATAGCTTTTCTTCTTGTCTTGGGCAACGTTCAAATTTTCTTGTACCTGTTTCATGGTTAGTTTCGTATCCTTTAACAATTCACGTCCTAACATTAACATATCAACTGGAATGCTCCAAGAAATTGAAGTACTACACTCGCGTCCATACAAAATTTCAAAAGGACTCATACCCGATGATGCTTGAAAATATTATTGTAAGCAAATTCCACTAAGTGTAAGTAATCTTCCCACTTACCTGGTTTTTCCAATACATACATTCTAAGCATGTCTTCTAGGAATTGGTTTATACTTTCATTTTGTCCATCCATTTGCATATGATACACAGTATTGAAGTTCAATTGTGTGCCTATCCCTTTAAACAAATATTTCCATAAATTTCCTGTAAATTTTACATCTCTACCTAATATTATTACCTTTGGTACACCATGTAACCTAAAAATCTCTTTCATAAAAGTATCTATAATGTTAATAGCCTTATAAGTAGATTTTACTGGAATAAAATGAGTTTCTTTACTTCACTTATCGACTATGACCATGACTGGGTCGTGCTGCCTAAAATTTTTAGGTAGACCTATTGTAAAATCCATGCTAATTATTTCCCACTTCCATTCTGGGATGGGTAGCGATTGCAGTAACCTTTTTGGATGTTGGTGTTCTGCCTTTACTTGTTAGAATTATATGCATAAATCTAAGTAATCTTCTATCTCTTTCTTCTTATTAGGCCAAAAGAAGTCGTTTTTGATCATGGCGATCATCTTCTGGTATCCAGGATGTCCTAAATAAGGTCATTTGTGTAACTCATCGATGGCAATTAATTTGATTTATAATGCACTTGGTGCGTACAATCTATTTTTATGAATAAATAATCCTCTTCCATTTATATTAAAATATGGTTTTGTTATAATATTAATCCAACTCATTGGTACCTTAATTACACTACTTAGTCAATTTTATTCCATTTTTGCATTAATACACTATGTGGTGGACTAGGGGTGCTTAGTTGAACAAATGCTAGGTCAAATTGGGGCATTCAAACCCACATGAGAACTCCATCTAAGTAAACCAGCCACATGTGTTCCCTCATCATTGCTGGTGCACTCCCATTCATTGAATGTCGACAGTTTGGTTGACTAGGAGCACTAGAGGTGGATTTTGTCCATTTTTCCTTGATTTGATGCATTTAATGCCACCTCGAGACTCTAAACCACCCATATTTCCACACACACGCATTTCAAGGTGTAATAATTGACCCACATCATCTAATCCATGTCTAGTCATCAATTTGTGGCTGTTTGGACTTATTTGGGGCGTGATTGGCCCACCTACGGGGGATTGATGCCAATTTGGCAATTTTGACTTGTACACTCACATTGGGCTTCCAAAGCCTCGAGAAACTTTCCAAATGTATTATAAACCTAATAATAACATGTTTTTATGTTATATAGTTAAAATTATCCTGGTTCTATTCACATTTATGTGTGTAAGTTGCTTCTCAATTAATGGTTTTTGTTGGTTTTTGCACCAAATTTGATTTGTGAGTTCCACTAATGCTCCTAGATTCTCATGTGGTTCAAATTTATCACATGGTATCAAATCCTTTTGGATATTATTGAGTTTCATATCAATTCAGAGTGACTTGAGCTGCATTTTTAGTAGAATTCCAAAGAAAATCGAATTGCGTTTTTGCACAACATTTAGAAATTTCTTCACCATTAACGTAGCCAGAAATGGAATATACCCACATATTTATAACACCTTTCAACTTCTTCAATTGGAAGGCGGATATGGTGATTCAATTGAGGGCCAAAGGCCTTTACAGAGTTACCATGGGCACTGAGGTGGAGCCAAACTCTATTGTTGAGAAATCCAAGTACTTCAATAGATTGGATGAGGCATATGGATTGTTGTGTCTGAGCATCTAAAGAGAGCTCTTATTCCACATTCACAGTTTAACAACACCCATTGAGTTCTGGGTAAAACTAAAGACATTGTTTGGCAAAACTTATGAACTACATGCTCACTAGCTTGAGAATGAGCTTATCAGCTTGAGCCCAACACATTATGACACTATCCAGGACTTCTTCACCAAGTTTAAGTCACTTGTGTTGCAGCTAAAACAATGTGGAATTGAGAAGAAAGAGGACCGAATTATTCTGTCCATACTTTTGAAGTTGGGGATAGAGTTCTCAGTTTTTGTGAGCACATTCCACTGCGGCAAGTTAACACTTCAAAACCGACAAATGCCCAGTTTAGCTAGCTTCATGGAGTCTCTAACTTAGGAGCAAGATAATATAGTCCAAATGGGTATAATCAAGACCAAGGATCAATCCTTATCCATGGGAGTTTCGAATTCTTCAAAGGGAAATCCCAAGCCCAAGAATTCGAAGTTGTCAGAGAAGAAGAAACCAGAAAAAACCCAAATCCAATGATGGGGGTTCGAATTCTCCCAAGGAGAAGGACAAGAGGGGGAAAGAGAAGACCAAATGCACCTATTGCCACAATGTATGGCATTTAGAGATCTCATGCATTAAAAACACCATTGACCACATGGCCCAGCTGCTAGAGAAGAACAACATTACAGTCCTTGACAGTGCAAGGAAGAAGGATGGCACCTCTAGTTTGAATGACAACAAGGGGAAATCATCATGCTTTGGTAGCAGGAAACTCTAAATCTTCATCTTTTACCATTGATTTGGGGGATTCCAGGTACATGGTATCCAAAAGAGAGCTCTTCTCCTCCATGAGTTCGAATGCTGGCCCAACAATTCTAATGGGGGATGATTCAGAAATCTAGACCAAGGGGATTGGTAGAATTGACTTAGAGCATGGTTTTTTTAGTGATGTGTTGTATGTACCAGACCTTGCAACAAACTTGTTTTTAGTCTATCAGATGACCCATATAGAAAATGAAAAGAGAGTGACCTTCACTCCAAACAAGGTAGAGATTTCAGAAATCTCAATAGACCAAGTCATTGCAATTGGGTATGCAGACCACCATAAGAGGATGTAAAAGTTTTAAAGCTTCCTCCCCACCTCCAATGATCAAGCACTTATATCACATGCCAATGAGGTTTCAAGGATCTGGAATGAGAGGTTTGTTTACATGAACTACAAGTACCTCTAATCACTACATAGAGATGAGATGGTGGAAGGACTTCCACGAATCAAATCATCAACTGGAGCATGCATTGGGTGCGTAGTGGGGAATCATCTAGAGCAAAGCTAAGAGAAGGGGAAGGAAAGGAGAGCCAAACAACCACTTGGGTTGTTACACTCATATCTGATTGGTCCATTTCCTACTCCATCATATGGTGGATCAAGGTATGTATAGATGATTACTCTTGATTTTGTTGGATGTACTTCCTCAAATTGAAGTCTGAGGTGTTTGAACACTTGAAGATTTGGAAGGAATTGGTAGAAAATTAGAGTGGGAATAAGATTAAAGTCCTTAGGAATGATAATGGGAAGAATTATGTAAATAAGAACCTACAACACCTTTGTGAGGATTGTGGCATCCAAATGCAACACTCAACTCCCTACACACCACAACAAAATGGTGTGGCCGAGAGGAAGAATAGATCGCTCAAGGAGATGGACACTTGCATGATAGAAGAAAGGGATATAAGTCCCAAGTTATGGGATGAGGCCATTAGTTTTGTTGAACACATACAAAACAAATCCTTCCATAAATCAGTAAAACGAAAGACACCTTACGAGGCATGGTTTGGCCAAAAACCAAATGTATCAAATTTCAGAATTTTCGAAACTAGAGCATGGGATAGAATCCGTTTTGAAAAGAGGAAGGACTTGCAGCCACAAAGAAAGGAGTGAATTATGGTTGGGTATGGTGAGGATACTAAAGGATACAAACTCTTTGACGCTTCCACTTGCAATACATTTGTTGAAATAAGTGTGAAATTTGAAGAAGAGCTAATTCCTAATTTTGAGCTTGCACCGAGGGAATGCTCCTCTCCTCAACCATTCAAAGATGTAAGTGATGATACATTCTTTGTTTTTTCTAATATGTCTGAAATAAACATGGATAAATATCATATTATTTCATATGACTCACCATCAAGTCCCAAGTGGGATGAAAAAATCATTCAAGCTATAGGGGAATTGGCAAGCAATCTCCATGAGCCTAGGAAGACTAGATCACAAACTAGTAATGCCTCCTTTACAAGTGATGGTGATATTGATGAGCACTGTTATATGATGATTGGGACTGATCCTTAGAAATATCAGCAATATTTTAATGACCCAATATGGAAATCAGCAATGAAAGAAGAATTTCAGTCCCTCCAAGAGAACAAGAGATGGGAATTGGTTCCCCTTCCTCCCAAGAGGAAGCTTGCTCAATGCAAGTGGGTCTTTCGAACCAAACTTTTTTATGATGGTTAAAATCTGAAACATAAGGAAATATTAGTTTCGAAGGGCTATTCTAAGGTCCATGGTGTTGATTACATAGATACCTTTGCACCGGTTGCAAAGATGGAATCCATCTCAAGACTAGTTCTTGCAATGGCAGCTACTAAGGGTTGGCAAGTTCACCACATGGATGTTACAAGTGAATTCTTGTATGGTGAGATACAGGAAGAGATCTATATGTAGAAACCTGAAGGTTTCCAAGAGAATACTTCATTGGTATGTAGGTTGAATAAATCATTGTATGGACTCAAGAAAGCCCCCAGGGCTTGGTATGCAAAAATGGATGCTTTTTTGCTCTCTGTTGATTTCACTAGATGCAAATCATACCCTAATGTGCATTTGCAGAAAAATGATGGATTTTGCAGGTTATTGTTCTTTATTTTGATGACCTTCTCATTACAGGTAGTTTTACCAATTCAATTGGCTCAATTAATTCATCTTTGCATAGTCAATTTGTCATGACCGACCTAGGATTGTTGAGGCAATTTTTGGGCTTGGAAATTGAGGAAAGTGAAAGGGTCATCAAGATGATTCAACCATATTATCCTTTAGACCTGATAAATAATTTTAACATGGCTAAGTGTAAGGAAACCAAGTCTCTCTTTCTTTCTGGCATCAAAATGCATGAATTTGGCAATTCTCCATTGGTAGATATTACACTCTACAAGAAACTAGTGGACAACTTCCTCTATCTCACACACACAATACCTTATTTGTATTATGTTGCAAGTGTTTTATAAATAAATATGCATGAGCCACATGAGATCCATTGGAGGGCAGAAAAAATAATTCTTCAGTATGTCTAGGGTACAAATAATTTCGGGGTGCACTACTCAGCTAGTTCCTCACTTCAACTAGCTGGATTTTCTGATTCAGATTGGGTTGGAGATCCCACTGATAGGAAGTAAAATTCAGGTTTTGTATTTATTCTTTATGAAGCTCCACTTTTTTGTTCAAGTAACAAACAACACACCATTTCACTTTCATCAGCAGAGGTTGAGTACAGGGAAGCAGCCAATGCTGCTACATAGTGTGTTTGGTTGCAGGGAATTCTTTTGGAATTCGGTGTCACAATTGACTCTCCAACCAAAATTTGGGTGGAAAATCCAAGTGCCATAAAATTATCTAATGATCCAGTTCAGAGGTAGAGGACAAAGCACATTGAGATCCATATTCCCTCCATCTGGGGCTTAGTGCATGACATGGTGATTTCACTATAGTATTGCCCATCCATCGAGCAAACTGCTGACATTTTTACCAAGGTTTTCATAGAGAAGACCTTCACTACCTGAGATATTTGCTTGGGGTGAGTGAAGGATGGTTATTTTCTGCTATTTTTTGCAGGTTTCATCTCCATGTCCATTCTTGAGGGAAGGTTTTGTCCCATGTGTTTTTCCTTCTTTTCCTCAGTTTATATGGGCAAATAAAATTTATGAATTATGTAATTGAGGTGACTTGAGCCATTGTTGCCAAGGCATCCATCATTTTGTGAGATGTACTTAGTTTTTGGATTAAGGGAGGGTGTTAGAATAGTAATCCAACTCATTAGTACCTCAATTACACTACTTAGTCAATTTTATTGCATTTTTGCATTAATACACTATGTGGTGGACTAGGGGTGCTTAGTTGGACAAATGCCAAGTGAAATTAGATCATTCACACCCACATGAGCACTACATCTCATTCAACCAGCCACATGTGTGCCCTCATCATTGTTGGTGTGCTCCCATTCATTGAATGTGGACAGCTTGGTTGACTAGGAGTGCTAAAGGTGGATTTTGTCCATTTTTGGCTTGATTTGGGGCATTTAATGCCACCTTGAGACTCTAAACCACCCAAATTTTCACACCCATGCATGCCAAGGTGTAATAGTTGACCCACATCATCTCATCCATGTCTAGTTAGCAATTTTTGGCTGTTTGGGCTTATTTGGGGTGTGATTGGCCCACCTAGGGGGGTTGATGCCAATTTGGCAATTTTAACTTGTACACTCACATTGGGCTTCCAAAGCATCACGAAACTTTCCAAACGTATTATAAACCTGATAATAACATGTTTTCATGTTTTTGTTCACATTTGTGTGTGTAAATTGTTTCTCAATTAATGGTTTTTGCTGGTTTTGGCACCAAATTTGATTTGTGAGTTCCACTAACACTCCTAGATTCTCCTATGGTTCGAATTTCTCACAGTTTTTATTTGGTTCTTTTCAATTTCAACAGTCTTTTCCTTTAAATTTTGATATTCTTTATCTGAAATTTCTGCATCTAAGATCTGATTTTCCAAATCTGATTCGTAACTGCTGCTAGCAAATAGTAAAAATTGCATGACGACTTAAAGCATCTACAACTTTGTTTTCTTTTCCCTTTATGTGTTCTGTTTCGAATTCATATTCACTTAAGAATTACAACAACTTAGCTTGTTTAGCATTTAGATTTTGTTGGTCAAATAAGTATTTTAAACTTATGTTATTTGACATTAGCATAATTTTTCTTCTGATGAGGTAGAGTCGCCACATGTTTAATGCATATATAATTGCAACAAGTTCTAAGTCGTGTGTAGCATATTTCTTTTCATATTCTTTTAGTTTCCTAGATTTATAGGCCACGACGTAATTCTCTTGAATTAACACCCCACCTAATCCTTCCTTACAAGCATCGATGCATACGACGAAATCCTTAAAATGATCAACAATTTTTAGGATGGGGTCGATAGTTAACATATGTTTTAATTTATTAAAACTTTCCATACACTTTTCATTCCACTCAAACTTTTTACCTTTCTTCTGCAGTGAAGTTAAGGGGTAGGCTATCTTAAAAAATCCTTCTATGAACTTTCGATAATAACCTGTAATCCCCATGAACGATCTTATGTATGTTACATTTTTAGTAAATGCGCATTTAGTGATAGCTTTAATATTTTCGAGGTCGACAGATATTCCATCCTTGGACACTACGTGCCCTAGTTATTGAATCATGTCTTTAAAGAAGTCACATTTGCTAAACTTAGCAAACATTTGTTGTTCTCTTAATACTTGTAAAATTATTCTTAGACGTTCTTCATGTTCTTGTTTATTCTTCGAGTAAATCAGTATGACGGTTGATGAAGACGACTACAAATTTATCTAGATAGTTACTTAGAATAATATTCATTAAGCACATAAAGGCTGCAGGTGCATTTGTTAACCCAAAATACATTACGACAACTTCATAATGGCAATAACTAGTCCTAAAAGTAGTTTTAAAAATGTCTTCATCTTTGATCCACACCTGATGTTATCCAGGCCTTAGACCTATCTTAGAGAATATTGTTTCCTAGTGGCATGATCGAATAAATCGTCTATCCGGGGTAAAGGATATCGATTTTTAATAGTTACCTTGTTTAGTTTTCGATAGTCTATGCACAATATTAAGGTTCCATCTTTATTCTTTGCGAATAAGATCGGTGCTCCCTAAGGAGAAACACTAGGCCGCATACATTTATTGTCAATTAATTCTTGTAATTGTGATTTGAGTCCTGTAAGATCTATTATATTCATTTGGTAAGGAGCTTTCGATGCTGGTACCACTCCGGGTATCAGATTGATTGTAAATTCTATGTCTCTTTTCGGAGGTAGTCCAGGGACTTCTTCCAGAAAGATGTCTTTAAAATCCTTTAAGATAGGTATATATTCTATTTTAAGTTTGTTATCATTCTCTTTATCATCCATTACATATACAAAAAATACTTTACATCCCGTATGTACAGATATTTTCATTTGTAAGGCGGAGATCTCTCTGATCGTAACCTTTCTAGGATTTCCTTTTACTTTAATTATCTTTCCAGTATCATCTATGCATGTAAAGGTTTTATCATAACAATTCAACATTACTCTGTGTTTTTCTATCCAATCCATTTCTATCAACATATTATAGGAACCTAATGGTATAATATTTAGATCAACATGCTTATTAAAATCATTCATTAATATTTCACAACCTTTTACATAACTAGTAACTTTACGTTTAGTACATGTGGCTAACTGTACTAGTAATAATTTTTCAAATTTTAATGGTACTAATTTACATAATTCAACAAACCTAGGTGATACATAACTCAAACTTGCACCTAGATCAATTAGTAGGGAAATGGGTTGACCTTTTATCATACCTTCGATCTCGTCCATTGAAGTTTGATGGTCTTCTTGTCGATTCTTCGACGCAACGCTAATTCTGGTCATACTCCTCACCATATCTCCCATTGTAACAACTTCCTGAATGGTGTGAACATTATTAAATTTTTTCTTTCTTATAGGACAATTTTTAAAATAATGTGGCTCGCCACATTCCCAAAATTTTAAGGGTTCCCTATGTGCAGCGTTTTTATTAAAAGTAGTGGAAACTTCTCTCTCTTTTGATGCAGGATTCTGTGGTTTAAATTTTTTATAGTTACTGCCTTGATACCCTTTGTAATTATTCCCAGTATTTTTGTAAAATTTATTATTCTTTTTTCTTGGATCAAATTTATCTCGTCTTTTAGTTTTCCAACTTGGTACATTTTCTCTTTTATTTTTATTTTGTTCATAACATAAAATTGTTTTTCTCATGGATTTTTCTAGCGTCTTCAGCTTGTCATACTCAATCCGCTCTTTAAACATGATAGGAAAAAAACTAAGAATGTGTTGTATTTTTTGTTTTTCATCTATTATATATGGTAAATAACGAAGCAAACTCAGGAATTTACTATAGAGCTCTTTCATGGTCATAGCTCCTAACCTTAACTTGTAGAATTCCTTAGCCTTCTCTTCATAGTACTGTTCTGAAAGGTACTTGTGTTTAAAAATATTTTTAAAGTTTTTTCAAGTTACATGTTGTTATTTTATTCCTTTTACTTTCTTTATATATTGCCACAATATATCCACTTTTCTAGTTAAATTATAAATATCCATTTTCACCTTCAGTTCATCAGAGTAATTATAGATTTGGAATTATTTCTTCATCCCTGAAAACTAGGCTTCCACATCTTCTCCTTTCTCAATTTCATTGTTAAACATAGGTGGTTTAACTTTTTTAAGTTCCCCAAAAATCACTTCATACAGTTTGTACTTCTTTTTCTTTTTATTATCATCACTACTTTCACTGCAATCATATTGTTTTTCAATGTGATTTTTGACTGATTCCTCACTAGAAGTTTCAGCCCCATGACTAGAAAATTCCATTTTTCTTCCCTTACGTTTGTAAGGTGTAGCTTTCAGCATATTATGGTCATGTCCTTTGTGTTTCTCTTTTTCATCATTGTGTATTTTAGCCAGCAAAATGTTATTTAGTTATTCTTAAGCTTTTAGGATTCATTCGTTATCCTCCCTAACTATTTTTAACTCTGATATTAGCTCTTTAATAGTTCTTTGCAATTCAAATGGGTTATTAGTTTGACTCTCATTAAGATTTACCTAGATTTCACCCTCCTCATTATTTACAGGGTTTCTAGGGTGACATTATTCTTCTGCAGACATTCCTACATCTGCCATAGTTTTCTTGCAAAAATAAAGTTGTCCTTCTCTTCCTATTTCGTAAGAGAATTAAACCTAAAATAAAATAAAAATTAGTTTTTATGGTTTAACAACTTTAGTGTTGGGCCGGTTCAAGCCTAGTGTTGTAACCGTGCTCTGATACCATTTTGTCACACACCTCTAAATCGATAAATAAATAAATATACATATAACAAAAATCACATCTTTAAGTTCCTAGAAAGCATTAGTTACTTATGGCATGAGTTTATCTATTGATGTTGTGTATAGTCGCTTACACAATTATTAACTGCTTTATTATAGGTTTCGCCAACTATGGGTGTTTACAGAGTTTTGACAGCATGCTACCAAACATTACCGAAGGTGATATTTTGTCCATTCTTTCGTTTTTAACTTGATTTGCAGGGAGGATTGCTTGGGATACAATGTTATAGTCTTGATCCCACATTTTCTATGTAATAAATTTTTTAAGGGATCAAAGGCCTACCTTGGTTCGTATGCGCAAATGTTATAACATATAACATGGGGAAGGACCTTGGTCCTAAAGTGCAAGGGTTAATGATTAACAAGGTTTGAAGTTTTGATTGTATTGTTTAAAACTTAGACTATGGGTTTTATACCATAGTTTTACTTGTTAATGAATATAATGATTCATTGGTTATTATTTATATTGTTATATGATAATGACTATGGGATTTCCACCATAGTTCAAAACTTGGCATAAAAGTAATGATTGAAATTTGACCGTGAGTTATGATATTTAAAAGGTTGGTACCTTAGTTGACTTGTGGTTTTAATATTCTTCCCTCGCTGCGAGTTGATAGTGCAACCATGATTTTATTGTTGGATCGAGAATGCATCTTGGTTGTCCACCTGTGAAACACGATGGTCAGGGTTTCAATAGGGTTTAATGTGTCACATTTTTTGTCTAAACCCTTTCATTTTTTCGTTGTTTGGTCTATAAGTTTACAAGAGTCAAGGTTCTTCTATTTCAATGGAGATTGTAAGAGGGTTTTGGGTGTGAAACATTTCCCATGGTTTTAATGGACTTATGTTTGGTTGGTTCCCAATGTGTACATGTGGTTTTCATGGCTCCAATGACCTCCTGTAGCATGATGCTTCAGTTTCAACAAACCTCGCCACCATCTTCAGCTACGAAACTTCCCTTTACCAGGTAAGGGAATATTATTTCAACTCTGCAAGGTTTTAGGTTTTTATGTGTTCCTAGGTTTACAAGGCTGACGCTAAATTTTTTTCTTACAGACAGAGGAGGGATAAGGCCGTCTAGGAGGAGCCTACCCTTGGCCCTCTCTACAACTCAACCAACATAAGGAACTTTGAAATTTTATTTACTTATTTACATTATTTCATTTTTATTATAGTTCTAACTAAAGCCGCTTGTTTGCAAGTTGAGAGCACTGGCGAGGAATGCGACAGGATCACCTCCTCCTAGACCTGCATCATATAATGACAAGGTAAGCTTTAAATCAATGAAACCCTTACTCTGTTTTAAAATTTGAAATCCATTTTTAAAATAATGGTTATGTGTATTTCTTCTGCAGGTAGCTCTTGGAAGAGTCTTGGAATCATGCAGAGGGTTCATGCTTCCACCTCTTGCAAGATAAGTACAGGGTTTCATTTCATGGTTCAACCTAGAAGGGTTTATATTTTAATGGCAGAGGACTACACAGTCCTACTCTGCTCCTACGTGTGTTTAAAAATTGTTTTCTGCTTGATCTCTTTTTCTAAGGCTTACTATTGTACTGTGGGTTCCATTGCGGATGGGCTTACCACCACTTTGCTTACTCTGTAATTTTAAATTGTTAGGGTTGTTAACCGATGGTGGAGGCCATCGTTAATGGTATTACAGCCGCACCTTGTATTTACGAAATTTGTTTGTTTAACTTTTGATATAATTTAATGTTTATTTGACTTAATACGACCCCTAGTGTCTTTTCATTTTTGGTGAAATTTATGGAATCAACTGTCATGAATTATATCGCGGCTATAATTATTACTTGTATGTTTCTTTGCTTACACAATGGTTGCCATCTTTCGATGGTGTTACATCCATGCGTTGGTTTTGGAAATATTTGTTGCTTAAGAGAAATATTTGGGTGTTTTATTTAGAAATTTGTAGCATTGATTATAATGTTTGCCTCAGATTAAATACTCGTATGTTTATACTCATCAAACACGATCTTGGAATCAGATATTTGAAGATTTAATGATAATTAACAGTAAATTTGATTGTAGTTTTAAGAGTATTTGTATCTTGTAGATTCGATTGTGTCGAAGCTACCATTTATTATGGTCTTATTTCCACGTAATAAATTTTATTGATTCTTTGATTAGTATACTGTAGATTTGATTCTCTCGACACAGTCGAGGATGCTTGTTAAATTATAAATTGAATAATTTTATAATTTTGTTACTTGGTATGGTTGTATATATTGCACAAGATATAAATAAATATATTTGTAGATGAGTATAGGGAAGTTACAACGATTTCTTAAGATCACGATGGATCCCGATCCAACATTTTTGATCTGTAAAGATTGATTTATAACAGTGTTTGAAATTGGGATGTCTTTTAATAAATTAAAAATCTATGTAGGCCTTTTGGCTCTTAACCAAATTCTAATATATTTGATTATTAGTTTTATACCGTAGGTTTCTTATCTATAAAATCATTTGGTTATAGTATCTTTGGGTATTCATATTCCTTTGATATGGTTCTCTAATATGTTTAAACTAAGATTGTATCCATCCATTCGACTCTTAGATTGATTTTAAAAGTCCATGGATAAAACAAACTTGCTAAGGTCCTTCGATTTATAAAATAGGTAACTTCCGTCTTTAACTAGAGTTATAATATAAACTAATTTGATCTATGATATTTAACTAGAATTATATTAGCCTTCAAATTACTAATTTTTAAAATAATACATATTACTAAAATCTTTGATCTGGGAATGGATGCCCGATCGGAGATACATTAAGGACTAAATCTGGTGTTTTACAAGAATGAATAAAATATATATATTTTTTGATAACATAATAGGAATAGTTACTGAGCTGATGTGTAACAAATCTACATTCTATTTAGATGCAAACTAGATCAATACTTAAATCATATACATAATGAATCAATATTTAATTCAGATGCATAATTATTTCCGCTAAAAGAATTAGTTGTGATTCCAGGTTAAAAATGGAAGGCCTACTATATCTAGTTATAATAATAAGCAATAGGATAAGGACGTGGAACCACTGTTGTGAAAACATAAATGGAATAGTCATTCCTCCCAACCAACTCCTAGAGTAGACAAATGACTTGCTCTAGAACCCTCGAGCTTGTTCATTGAACCACAAGAGAAAATTCCACTTAATGTGTCGTCTCTTGCATTATCAAATTCAATCCATGTCCAATGCTAGCCTCCTTCTTGCTAATGGAAATACTATTATATAGCATTTTTCCTAGGACTTGGTCATTTATGAGCCTCCCGATCTTTAGCACTCAACAAAGAGTTGTCACCCTAATTTTGGGGAAGATGCTTCCTGCACCTTGAGTTCTCACTCAACAACTACAACCACTTGTATTTGCCTCTTATGGGTTAGCAAACACTCTTCAACAACTATTTCATTTCTATCCCCTCTAGTATATTTTATTAATAAAAGAATAATCCATTACATTTGTTTTATTTTTGACCTTTTATAAAAAATAAATAAAATAGTAAAATAAAATATTCTAATAGAATTTAATAACAATTTATTAAATCTTGGTGTATTACAACAAGGATATGCCAAAACAACAAAATGTGAAGTGAAACATGTAGTGCATGTCAAACAAAATCTACCAAAAGAAACTAAGAATATTTTGGGTGAGTAATGTTCTAAAAAAAATTCAAAGTAGCATGACAACATAGAAAGGACAAGAGCTACAAGACACAACATAATTATTTCCAAAGTCATGTCATTCTCCTAAAACCAAGGAAAGGTGAGATATAATTCAGGAAAGAGATCTGCATTTTGGAGAAGAGGATTGGCATAATTGTCCATTGTGGTGTAGCAGCGAAGGAGATGTCAAAGGGGACCTGACCTTTCACTCACTATCTGAAAGTGAGAAATCCTCATCCTTTCCAAGTTTGGAATTGTCAAATATCTCATGCAGGAGTGAACCTAGCTCTTTTTCTCAGAGGGAGGATGAGTTTTTTTCTTCCCTTTATTCTTCTTTGGGTTCAATAAATGCTTCCATTTTAAGTACCAACTTTACATGCAAAGAATCTTTTCCAACTATGCATTTACAAAAGCATGCTATATTTACAAATGTCTTAAGTCATGGTTACAAAGAAATATCTATATCACATTCTGAAACCAAGTCATACAACCAATCTAATTTTTGTGAGTATATAAAAGTTCTAGAGGGAATGATGGTAATGCGAGAGTGTTTAGAAGTAGGAAAAATCAATGAAATTGCATCCCTTTTAAAATACAAAGAAATTTCTCCCTCAACTAGTACAAATCTTGAATCTTGCCATATTCCAGTGATAGGAGTTATTATGGAGAAAGACGATTCCAGGCCAACTAACAAACTAGGTGCTAGTCTAAGGTTTTTACAAGTTTACTATAGAAGAATGTTCTAGAGGCCTTGTTGCAACTAAAGTATTATTAGCTAAACATTTCACTCCAGAGATAAACTCATATATCTCAGAAGAAGAAAATGATGTAGCATCCCAACTCATATTGAGAACAAAGGCTCTTAAAGAGAATGGAAATACCTAAATTGATGATAGTGCTAATCATTTTATTGTTACATATATGGATAGTTCCTACACTAAGGTGGGAGATCATGCCTCAGTTAAGAGTGCTTCAGTTCTTGATTTTCCTATACACAGAGAAAGTTTGGATTTTTCTGTGTCACTAGGAAGTTGCCTACCTCTTGTAAATAGAGATGATAATATGGGTATGCATGAAACTTCATCTACATCTTCCATTGATACTAGAAATACCATGGATTCAAAGAGTCCTCAATTCATTATTCAAAGCATCAATTAAAAATATCAAGGGACACAATTTTCTTCAACTAAGGAAACACTTCTCATATCAAACTTAGCCTCATGTATTGATCCTCAATGTAGTAAAATACATGTAGATGTACCTATTAAATCAGTGGCATATGCTATTCATATGCAACATGAAAAACTAAACACGAAAGGTAGTTCATTAATTTATGCACTGAGAAACTATGTTAAAAGAAAAATGAAGAGTTCCAATTTTAGTACCTTCACAGATCACCCAACACAAACTAGAGAATATTCCTTTGCAATTGACAGTTGTAAAGTTTGTGGGAACATGACAGCTAGCCATGTAGGGTTCTTACTTGTTAAATTTATGACAACTAATTAAACTAAAATGGTTTCTCAACCGTAATTGTTGGCTGATTAGGAGTTACTATAACCGGTGGAAGTTCTTCCGTTAATGTAACTTCTTGACTAAATGTATTTAAATGTATTTGGAGAGGAGCGAGGAGAGTGAATGAGATGTGTGAATGATATGCCTGATTGTAATCTTCATTGTTGAAAGGAATAAGACATCAATACTTTGCTGAGGTGGATGTTTCCCCAAATTGGGGTTTTACCACGTTAAAATCCTGTGTAATATCTGAGTGCATTTTTTTCATTATTGTTTTTAATGAATGTTATATTCAGACTCAAATATCAACAAGTGGTATTAGAGCGGTGCCCTGGAGATTGTGAGAGATTGTGAGCTATGCCTGGAACCGACTGCTGAGACGTGTTGGTGCTATGAAGAAACCAGTGGAGAACATTGCCGGAGGAGAAGGCTGACAATCAGAGCGGGTGTTGGAAGGTGCTGCAGAAGAAACCAACATGAGGTGAATCGTGTTTTGTTTGCTGCTGCCAAGCGTGAAGTATTTTCTCTGTCAAGAGGAGTTTTCTTTGACTACAAATTATCTCTGCTCACCGTGTGTGAAATCGCAGCTTGCGTGGAGGAGTAGTGAATAGCCTGCGTGGAGTATCTGCATGGAGTAGTGAGCAGCCTGCGTGGAGTAGTGAAATGTTTTGTGCAACCTGAAAAGAGTATGGACATGAAGCATTTAGAAGAGTGGCAATTTTTTTTTTTAAATTGCTTCATATATATATATTTTTTAAAATAAAAAAATAATCAGCAGTGAAGATTTGTGGGAACCTTTATTAAAGGCTTGAATATATATTTTAAAAAAAAATTGAAAGTTTGGAATAAAAACGGATCATGAGATCTCTGGAGTAGTATTTTTTGAAAGTCTGACACTTAACATTGTAATGGAAAAAATGTCTAGTTCAAAATTTGAGATTGAAAAATTTAGCGGTAAGAATAACTTTGAGTTGTGGAAACTAAAGATGCGAGATCTGTTAGTTCAACAAGGGTTGCAGAAGGCCTTAGATGGAAAAAGGAAAAGACCCGTAACTATGTCAGATGATGATTGGGAGGATATGGATGCAAGAGCACTTAGCACAATTCGGTTATGTCTTGCAGATGATGTCTTGTTTAACATTGCTGCAAAAAATTTAGCAGCAAGTTTGTGGAATATATTAGAAAACCTATATATGACCAAATCTGTAACAAATAGAATTTATTTAAAAAGATAGTTATATGGTATGAAGATGAAGGAACAAATATTCCAGATCATTTAAATGTATTTAATAATATTATTTTCCAATTGAATAGTATGGACGTTCACATTGAGGATGAAGATAAGGATGTAAACCTATTATTAACTTTACCTGAGTCTTGGGGTCATGCCATATCTTCTATTAGTCTTAGTACATCTGACACTTTGGAATTCGACACTGTAATTGGAGCACTGTTGTCTAAGGAATTAAGAAATAAGGCGAATTGAGTCCTCTACACCTGAATCTTTGTATGTTAGAGGTCATTCCAAAGGAAAAGGAGAAAAGTCAAGAGGAACTTCTAGATCTAAGTCAAAGGGCAGAAAGAGAAAACTCAATTGTTGGTACTGCAACAAGACTGGTCATCTCAAGAAAGACTGTTGGAAAAGAAAAGAATCTAATGACTCCAAGTCTGAGGCAAATTCAGTTAAGTCTGATTCAGGTATGATTGATGAGGTGTTATCCATTTGTAGTGTTTCGGGATATAATGAAGAATGGTTGTTAGATTCTGGTGCTTCGCACCATGTATGCCCTCATAAAGAATGGTTTTATTCTTATCAAATAGTTAATGATGGTTGTGTTCTTTTGGGAGATAATTCTCCATGTAAGACTCTTGGATTTGGAAATATAAAAATTAAAATGTTTGATGGAGTGATAAGAAGACTTACAAATGTAAGGCATGTACCTGAGTTAAAGAAAAAATTAATCTCATTAGGAGTTTTGGATTCTAGTGGTCATAAGTTTACAAGTTTAAATGGAATATTAAAAGTATGTAAGGGTGCTTTAGTGGTCATGAAGGCACAAAGAGTAGGAAACCTTTAAAAATTGATTGGAAAAACTCAAACTAATGATATAGCATTAATATCTGAAGGGGTGTCAGGATCCACTCAGTTATGGCATCAGCATCTTGGTCATATGAGTGAGAAAGGACTTCAAATATTAATGAATCAAAAACTGCTTCCAAACTTAAAGACTTTGAATTTGATGTTTTGTAAACATTGTATATTTGGAAAACAATGTAGACAAAAGTTCAATGCAAGAAGTCATGTTAGTAAAGGTATTCTTGATTACATTCATTCGGATTTGTGGGGTCCATCCCCTACTATTTCTTATGGAAGAGCATCATATTATGTATTGTTTATAGATTATTTTTCAAGGAAAGTTTGGGTCTATATTTTGAAAAGGAAAGCTGATGTGTTTGATACATTCAAACAATTTAAAGTTATGGTGGAGAAAAGAATAGGCAGGACAATTAAATACTTGAGGACGAATAATGGAGGCGAGTTTACTTCTTTGGAGTTTGAGAAGTATTGCAAATACGAAGGGATCATAAGACATAAGACAAATGTTTACACTCCTCATCAAAATGGAGTTGCAGAGCGCATGAACAGGACTCTTCTAGAGAAAGCAAGGAGCATGCTCAGCAATGCTAATTTGAGTCAAGAGTTGTGGCCAAAAGCAGTTTCAACTACTTGTTATCTAATAAATCGGTCCCCTTCCATGGCAATAAATTGTAAAATTCCAGAAGAGGTATGGACTGGTAATCCTTGTTGTGATTATTCGAATCTAAATTTTTTTGGTTGTGAAGCCTATGCTCTTACTCCTAAAAATTAGCGTTCTAAGTTAGATCCCAAGTCAAAGAAATGCATCTTGGTTGGCTATGATGATGTAACAAAAAGATATAGTTTGTGGGATCCTACTGCCCGCAAAATTGTCATTAGCAGAGATGTAATTTTTTATGAATCTTCTCTGATTAAATCAGAAAATATAAAAGTTGATGTGGAACAGGAATAGGTACTATCAAAACAGCTAGTTTAATTGGAGAACCAATTTTCGCATGACTCAAAGGAACAAGAAGAAGTTTCTGGTGAAAATGAAGTCATAGAAGATGAAGAAATTCAAGAAGATGTGGAAACCCCACAACCTACACCAAGAAGATCGACAAGGGAGAGAAAGCCTCCTAAGAGGTATACTGATTTTGTCTCATCTGTTGCTTTGTTTACTGATGATGGAGAACCTTCTTGTTTTTCAAGAAGCCATTGATTGCGCTGAAAATGCTAAGTGGAAGATGGCAATGAAAGAAGAAATGGATTCTGTGGAGAAGAACGAGACATGGAATTTGGTTGAACTCCCTAAAGATAGGAAAGTGGTTGCGTGTAAGTGGGTCTTCAAATTGAAGAAAAGTGTTGACGGTAAGATTCCCAGATACAAAGCTCGATTGGTCGTGAAAGGGTATTCTCAGATGGAAGGTATTGACTATCATGATATTTTTTCACCTGTTGTCAAGCTTGTATCTATTCGCATTTTGTTAGCACTAGTTGCAGTGCTTGATTTGGAGTTAGAGCAACTAGATTTCAAAAGGGCTTTTCTACATGGAGATTTGGATGAGGATATTTTTATGGAACAACCAGAGGGTTATGTGCAGCATTGTAAAGGGAAATTAGTTTGCAAGCTCAGGAAATCATTCTATGGCCTAAAACAGTCACCTAGGCAATGGTACAAGAAGTTTGATTCTTTCATGTTGAGCCAAGGTTATACTAGAAGTGAGTATGATCATTGTTTGTAATTCAAAAAGTTAAATGAGGTATTCATTATCTTAGTATTGTATGTTGATGATATGCTTATTGTAAGTAAAAGTATGGGAAAAATCAGCAAGTTGAAGGCTCAGATGGCTAGGGCATTTGATATGAAAGATCTTGGAGCTGCAAAACAGATTTTGGGTATTGAAATACACAGAGATAAAAGAAATGGTAAGCTCAGTTTTTCATAGGAGAAGTATGTTGAAAAGATACTTGAAAGGTTCAGAATGAACAAGGTAAAACCTGTGAATGTTCCTTTGGCTTCCCATTTTAAGGTTTCTTCAGGTTTATGTCCTAGTAGTGATGAAGAAAAGGATTATATGTCTTGTGTCCCATATGCCAATGCAGTAGGATGTTTGATGTATGCAATGGTGTGCACTAGACCTAATATTTCGCATGCAATAGGTGTTGTCAGTAAATACATGGAAAATCCAGGAAAGGAACATTGGAATGTAGTCAAATGGGTGCTTCGATACTTAAGAGGCACAAGTGACTATTGTATCACTTTTAATCGAACCAGTGATTCCATATGCAGTTTTGTTGATTCAGATTTTGTAGGTGATTTGGACAAGAGAAGGTCTACTTCAGGTTATGTCTTTACTCTTGCAGGTGGAGCTATAAGTTGGATGTGAAAGCTTCAAGAAATAGTTGCTTTATCCACTACAGAGGCTGAGTACATTGCTGCCTCACATGCTTGCAAAGAAGCAATTTGGGTGAAAGGTGTGTGAAAGGTCTACTTGGAGAAATTGGAAGGTTGCGGAACAATGTGCCTGTTTTTCGTGATAGCCAAAGTGCTATACATTTGGCTACAAATCCTATTTACCATAGTAAGACTAAACATATTGATGTAAAATATCATTTTGTAAGGAAAGCCATTAGTGAAGGTGCAGTAGATCTGAAAAAAGTTCATACTAAGGAAAATTGTGTAGATATGTTTACAAAACCGGTAATATTAGAGAAGTTGCATTGGTGTGTGGCTTCTCTTGGTTTAACAAAGAAGTGATGAATAGTCTCGGAAAAGTATTTGATGATTTGTTGTCAAGGTGGAGATTATTAAATTTATGACAACTAAATAAAATAAAATGGTTTCTCAACCGTAATTGTTGGTTGATTAGGAGCTACTGTAACTGGTGGCAGTTCTTTCGTTAATGTAACTTCTTGACTAAATGTATTTAAATGTATTTGGAGAGGAGTGAGGAGAGTGAATGAGATGTGCAGATGGTATGCCTAATTGTAATCTTCATTGTTGAAAGGAATAAGACATCAATACTTTGCTGAGGTGGATGTTTCCCCAAACTGGGGTTTTACCACGTTAAAATCCTGTGTAATATCTGAGTGCATTTGAGTCCATTATTGTTTTTAATTAATGTTATATTCAGACTCAAATATCAACAAGTGGTATCAGAGCCGTGACCTAGAGATTGTGAGCTATGCATGGAACCGACTTCTGAGACGTGTTGGTGCTGTGAAGAAACCAGTGGAGAACATTGCCGAAGGAGAAGGCTGACAGTCAGAGCGAGTGCTGGAAGGTACTGCTGAAGAAACCAGCATGAGGTGAATCATGTTGTGTTTGTTGCTGCCAAGCGTGAAGGAGTTTCTCTGTCAGGAGGAGTTTTCTCTGACTGCAAATTATCTCTGCTCACTGTGTGTGAAATCGCAGCTTGCGTGGAGGAGTAGTGAGCAGCCTACGTGGAGTATCTGCATGGAGTAGTGAGCAGCCTGCGTGGAGTAGTGAAATGTTTTGTGCAACCTGAAAAGAATATGGACATGAAGCATTTAGAAGAGTGGTAAATTTTTTTTAAATTACTTCATATATATATATATATATTTTCTAAAATAAAAAAATAATCAGCAGTGAAGATTTGTGGGAACCTTTATTAAATGCTTGAATATATATTTTAAAAAAATTTTGAAATTTTGGAATAAAAACGGATCATTAAATCTCTGGATGTTTCCCCAAATTGGGGTGTTACCACATTAAAATCCTCTGAGTTCATTTTGTCCATTATTGTTTTTAATTAATGTTATATTCAGACTCAAATATCAACATTACTAAAAATTCCTGAAACATATCTTGCAAGCAGATCCTCTCATGGAACATTGGAAGTCCCTTCATTGCATCGTTTACATGATAATACTACTTTCTGGAGCCTAGAAAGAGCCTTTGAAATCATCTTCCAGAGCCTTCGCAATCGAATTCCAAACTTTTTTTGAAGCTCTATTACATTGAGTTTAGTATTGGCAAATGTTTGTGTTAGATATTTTAACAGGTTAAGAATCCACTAAGACATTTGGTGTGTGTACACGTTTGGGTTGCATAAAATAATCACTCTATGCAAAAACTAGAACATTGATAAGCCAGTTGCTTATTCATTCCCTATTTCTAGAGAGGGTTTTTGTCCTACTTCATGCAAAGTCCTTCCATGACAATGTCTACAGTGGGGTTTTGAAGAATTGCTGAAAAATGTATTGGTGAATTCCAATATGTATCATGTTTGTGCTATGTGGATAAAATATTTGGTCCTTGCCTATATAGTAGAAAAGGCCACATAGATCTTTCCATAGAATTTTTTAATGATGGTGATACCATAAGTAGAATTGACAAGGTCCATTGAAATCTTATGTGTGTGTGGATCAACCTTAAACATAAGGGAAATGCAGAGATTAACTTGTTTTCAACGATCGAGATCGACCAAGGCAGTGTTTGGTCTTCAATTGCTATCAGGATTGCTAGTAGTTCTCAGTTTTATGAGTTTAGAAAAACTATACTCTTCAGGTTTTTTTGTGAATGATGTAAATAACTACAAACACTTTTACATCAATAAAATCCATATCCAAATGTTACATATACATAACTCTCTTCTAAACTCCAAAACTCACATTATTGAACTCATGACAGATTCATTTGGGAAATTCTTCTTGTAGTATCTAGGAAATAGGGAACTGCCTCAGAACGGGATGACTTCGTTTGATCATCTTCCCAAACGAGTTGTTGATGATGGTTGTAGGGTGCAGGGTTGAGTTTCGGTTCATGGCGAACTTGTCTCAATTGCAGAGTATGATCCTCTAGTTGGAGTTTGGGAATTTTCTTTGAAATGTTCTGGATCTTGTCGCGGGAGGGAGGGACATAGGGGATCAACTACTCCAATTCAAACTCAGCAACCGTGATCCCCTGCATTAACGTCATGCATCTACCTCCTCCAACATGGAACTGAAGGGAAGAGCGTTGACAACATGGAGAGTACGAGTTTAAACACGTTGTCGCATTAAGTATGGGTGAACATGCTAGGAGACAGTGAACAATACTTTACATGCTATGCGGTATTTAATATGACATTCGTTGCACTATGAACCATTGGATCTCAACCTGTTTGAGATTCAATGGCCCACAGTGCGACGACGGTCGCATTAAATACCGCATAGCATGTAAAATATTAATCGCCCTAGGAGATGTAGGGGTCACCGCAGGATTTCGCCTAGAATTTGGTCGTCCAAGTGAAATCGGCGTACATCTAGACAACTCCGTTACATAATAGTAAGTGCAATACATGGCACATTGGCATTTTCCCAATATTAAATACAAATCACAATTGATTGGAAATTTTGTTTCTTAAGAATCTTGGAGCAACGTTTAGTGCATTGTGTAAAGTGCCGAGCATCGCATCCATGTTATTTAAAAGAAACAATCCTGGTCAATACTCTATGGAGAATTAAGTACACCACCATTACTCTTGGTTTTTAATTGTGTCATTACCCCCTTTACTCTTGGTTTTTAATTGTGTCATTACCCCCTTTGTTGTAGATTATTCATGGAGCATTGATGACATATTATCTAAAACGTATAGTCGTTTAAATCAATTTTATGTAGGTTATTAGTTTGAAATTTGTTCTAAATACATTTGAGTGGCAAACAATTTTTTTTTGTTAAATACATTTGGAGATGGTTTTAAAGAGAACTAAATTTAAAACTCTGTAGGGATCATTTAATTATTTTATTGTCCATTTGTAATATGAACTTATTTTTTAATCAATTATAGCAAATAAAATAATTCAATGATCTTAAATAATTACAAAATCATGCAAAGAAGTGTTACCATAAATATTTTATCGTGATTATTTAGTTTTACATGGTATCAAATATAAAAAGTTACAAGTACAAATATAAATATAAAACTTGGATGAATGTGTAGAGAAGATAATCATATAAAAGAAAAATAAATAAATAAATTCATTACTTTAATTATAATTATTTATTAAAAATTAAAAATTATTTAAAGTTATAAAAAAGGATATATATAAAACTTAGTGTAGAGAAGATAATCATATAGAAGATAAATATAAATTTATCATTATAAAATATAAATTATTTATTAAAAATAAAAAATAAAACTATTTTTATAAAATGATAGGTAAATAAATTATATCTTTCAAAATAATATGTATATAAATTTAACATTATAAATAAAACCACACATACTTTTTAAAATCAAAATTATAAAAATTAACATTTAAAAGTTAAATTAAAAAAAAACATCTTTCTTATCCAAAATGTCTCATCGTAACTCCTCGTAAGATGAAATGGGTAGCAACCGTAGCATCATGAGCCAAATGCATATCGTTGGCCTTAAAGGTGGAATATATGAATATTCTATTAAATCAAGACTATTGACTTGGTAGTTGACATACATGAGTCCAAATTAGCGCATTTCCTTGACGTCTCAAATACTCCATCTAATTTATAAAGTAATGTCTTTAAAGAAATCAATATTGTCATTATTGTGATTTAAGTTATTGGCTACGGTGAATTTCGAATAAAGGTTAATAAATTAATGTTTCAAATATTTAAGTTATAGATGATTTTATTTGAGATTTTAGGGTATTGTGGAGATTGATTTTATAGTAGTGATTTAAAATTCAAAATAAAGTAACATTTAATGAATAAGTAGTAAAAATGCATGAATAAGTAGTAAAAATGCATGGATCATCCATAGCTAATGAATAAATAACCAATAATTCATGGCTGGTAATAACATGTAGATAATCATAAATAACTCACACTTAAAAGAAATCAATTTAAATAAAAAAATTCAAACTATTTTTAATTCACTATTTGATCTCTATCTTCTATCTAAGTGATAGAACCACAAATTATATAAATATTTTAATATACATATACATCTAATCCACTTAATAAATATCCATCATTATATGAAATATATTGATTCGCATTACACGTTCATACTTACGCACCCATTGCAATATTTCGAAGACTTACGAATCAAGGTCAAATAGATATTACTAACAAAAAATAATCATTATCTTGATTTGCATTACCTATCCCCATAGGGTTGCCTCTAGTGGTTAGACTACATCTTCCGATTAGATGTAGGTTGGAGGGTAACCACGGTAATTGCTAAGAAACCAACATGGAACTCAGCCGTCAACAAACAATGGCGGCCTGCATATAACCATTTTCAATATTGTCCAAATAAGTATCAGCCTCAAGTTTGATAGCCTCTTTCATCCCTGTTACTATCTCACTAGCGGCGGGCCTAAACGAGGGCTCACCATCAACACATCGAATAGCTAGTTTGGCAACATGACTTATGGCTTTCACGTTGTA
The DNA here is from genome assembly GCA_001517045.1 of Pseudotsuga menziesii. NCBI lineage: Eukaryota > Viridiplantae > Streptophyta > Pinopsida > Pinales > Pinaceae > Pseudotsuga > Pseudotsuga menziesii. The sequence goes on along the minus strand of LPNX010204818.1, from coordinate 63,190 downwards.
ATTTTTAGCCATCCTCTTGTCTACGATTTCCGTTATTCTGTCATGATTTTCATCCATCGCCACATCCAAATACCGTGTCGCCTGTAAATAAGCGCATGATCATTCTTAGTTTGTAGTAGAAGATGTTGCGCTACGACATCATATTTTTGCAATGTTAAATGACGTTTCATATTTGGGATGTTAAATAATGCAATCGCTTACCCATCGAACGAGGTTTCGTTCTTGTTCAGGTAACTTAGAATTTATTGTCCGTCTACCACATATGATTTCTAGCAAAACCCCTCGAAAACTATATACATCACTTTTCTCGGTCAGCATTTGAAAGTTAAAATACCTGTCGAAAACTATATACATCACTTTTCTCGGTCAGCATTTGAAAGTTAAAATACCTGCAAAACGTGCTAAGTTAGGTAAGCAAATACAGTAAAAGTAAGATTTTATAACAAATACATCGAAATCTTTTGGCATCAAGAATATTGCAAGAAAGTCTAAAATATACTCTGGATTCAGGTATCCAGCCGTTCCTTTCACCGTAGTGGTAACATGATCAGCCTCCCCGTCAATTGTCAATCTAGAAATACCAAAATCGGCCAGTTTTCCATTCAAATTGGTGTCTAAAAGGATATTGGCAGACTTGACATCTCTGTGAATTATCTTCGGGTTGCAACCTACGTGAAGATACTCTAGTCCTTCAACCAGAAATCGAAGGTGCATGAGAAGATGATAACAGGGTAATGCATGAATTGTCCATTGTAAGATAAAATGAAGCAGCGTTTATATCAGAAAAATGTGTATTCAACATTATTAGAGAGTTACCCTGCGCTGCATCTAAAGCAATTTTGAGCCTTGTTTTCCAATTTAGGTTGGAAATTCCTGCACTACGACCTGGAAAATAAGCTGCGAGTCAAGAATATTTTATGGGATATTCTAGCATTGATATTAATATTAGCAATATATTTACCATAAAGGCGTTCACTAAAGGAGCCTCCAGGCATATGTTCGTATATTAGCATAAGCTCCCCGCACTCATTACAGTAGCCTCGTAGAGTTACCAAGTTTTTATGATGGACTCTAGAAAGAAGATCAACCTGTTTACCATGTGGAGCCACTTAGATTATTTTTATTACACAAGAAGTTTTTATCGAGTGTCAAATGCCAGTATAGACAGATCAAGAAATTGAATTATATTCTATAGATTCACAATCTTATAATTACCTCATTCAAGAACTGCTGAACCCCTTCTTTGGAGAACGATGATAGCACTTTCACTGCTAGGCAATCTCCTTCACTCAACTTACCTAAGAAAACCGATCCAAATCCACCTTGCCCAATCTTCCGACTAAAGTGCCATCATCTCTTGTTGAGAAAAGGCAGCAGTCATTGTTGAAATTGGAACCATAATCAACGAATGATCTGCAACTTTTATGAAATATGAAATAACAGTCTTAGGTAGTTTCATAGGAGAGATTCCCACAATGTGTCATATATATCATCATATCAGAATATTCCTAAAACTCAAGTTATTTCATATCATCATATTCCTAAAATTCAAGTTATTTCATATCATGATATTCTTAAAATTCAAGTTATTTCCTGACCTTCATTTATACGATGTTTTGTCCTGGATTTCTTCCAATATGCAGCAATAAACACCATTAATATTAAAGTGATTACTAAAGCTCCGGGTATCGTTATTCCCAGAACAACTTCGCCTTGTCTTTTCTTGTATTTGACGGAACCATACAGATTTTCAGTCAGCTTAAGATTATATGGACTTTCAACATTTTGGGTATTAACATAGTTTGCGGCATTAAAATTGCATTGCAGCTTGTAAACAAAATACCAACGAAAATTCTTACTGGATACCAAGAAAATGAGATATGAGATTACATGAGTTTCAATGAAGGGTTGTTGAGAAGTTTTGCAGGAATTACACCACTGAAATTGTTGTTTTCTATAAACTTGCCATAAGCATAAAAAAATTTGTTATACGACCATGGTGATAAAAATCCGTGTTTATTTTTAACAGGAGTTGTAACAAGATATGCCAACAGAGACATACAACTCTTTGAGGTTTCTGAGTTCAGACAAACCAGTCTGGAACTGTACCATTCAAGTTGTTGTTCTGTAGATGTCTGCACATTCGACCAACAAAACAAACGCAATTTTCGTTATAATATTTGTGTTTTTGTTTCCGGTGAAGATTAAATGAACAACAAAGTATGGGTTTGTGTTTAGAAGAGCACTTACATCCTCTCCAACATGGAGAGATTTGGGAAAGGCCCGATTAGATGGTTACTGTCAAGTGATCTGCTAATTTCAACACAATATGGTATTCAAATAGAATATTAAGAATGCCAAGTAACATAATTATTTCACATTTGCACTACAAGCACTTCCGCACATCTATCATGATGCTTACATGTTAATTAGTTCAGTGAAGAGTCCAAAATTGTCGGGTATTGGTCCGGTAAGATTCTTTCTCGACTAAAATTATTAGACTGTTAGATGTTTTTATTTAAGATTTGAGGTTCATTATGGTATATGCTTTTTCATCTATTAATCAATGAGTATGAGAATGAATGTTTATTTAAGATTTGAGGTTCATTATAATATATGCTTTTTCATCTATTAATGAATGAGTATGAGTAAGTATGAGAATGAGACAAGTGTGCTGTCTAAAATGATTTTATGGCAAAATTGGTTCTATGAAAGTAGTTCAAAATTCGAAATAAACAATTATAAAAAATGATTGGATAAATCATAGCTAATGAATGGATAACCAACAATTCATATCAGAAAAATAACTGATAGTGGATAAATGGATAACAAGAAGAATATCCATGATAACATAATATGAGCAATAAAACTAGCAACAACCATATTAATAAAGTTAATATGTTTGGAATACCACTAGAAGTATATATGTGATAAATTGATATTATTTCTTCCTTAAAAACTGTGTCAAATAATGGAATTGAACATATTAATCTTATTAGCTTAACTGACATGACAAAACATGCTTTCTCAAAAACCCTAACAGAATTAGTTTTGAGCTATGTAGTTAAAATGTAGATCTACTTAAACCATGGAGCTACCTATTAGTGAATTAAAATTGAGTTGCCATGGTTTGTATGGTTTGTTTGTGAGGGCTTTTTAAGTAATGGATAAAAACCAATTGAAAATGAACCAATACATGTGGATATAAATAAGTACTATTTGCCATGATCTAAGAAGGGGAAATATCTACCAACAGTGTCCTCTTAAAACGAAGAACTAAGAACAGTGAAAAAATGTATATATAAAGTCATTGCTATATGTTCGATAGAGTTGAATTTAGGATAAACTCATTGGAAAAAACTTGATTGTCAATAGTTTTGATTCTTGCAAACAACCAGCAGCTTCAACTTCCCTCCTCTGCAAGTCCACTTCCCCATTCTATCTACACTCACCTCTCAACTCACGCCTTCACACTCAGCCCATCACTTGCACCTATTCCCCTGTGCACGCTACACACTGCCACATCCTCACGCTCTCTAAATTCCCTCGTGCACTCTCGTTTCTCACGCGGTCACGCTCCCACTCCTCCACTGCGATGTTCAACCATTTCATTTCCGCTTTCAAATCACTGCTATCCTCCTCATCACCCTCTACTCACTCTATTCTTCAGTGCTCATTCCACGTCTCTACCCCATTCCCTTGATCCACACCCCATCCTCATAATTGCAACGTAACTAGAAACACACGTGGCTGAATGGAATGTACATCCAACAAATAAATCTCGATTCGGCTAGGAAAATTTCAGCAACAGCCAATTAAATGGCAGATCTCAGTGCTAGATTGGAGACTCTCAATAAAAAGGTAAAACAAAAAGCGGAAATTGAATAAAGAATAACGATGTGGATCAATCTCTTTAAGCAAAACATTGACAGAAACAAAAACAACAACTTCATGAGCAACGTTGTTTTTCCAACGCCATTCTGTGAGCAATTTCTCAATCTGCATATCTCGGGAAGATTCCGTGAGCAACTTCTCAATCTGCATTTCTCCCTGTCGTGGTGTGAAGAAGGCAATCAGTTGAGCATGGCAAAACACCCAAAAATAGTTGCTTAAGGTGTTTTAGGTCATCAAGGTTTGGGTTCTCTTTATGATCTATGGGCAGCCAGAATTCCAATTCCAAAATTAAGACTGCAATATCAAGAAATTGTTTTAACGGTATATTAGTTAGATGTATAGTTGTATGTAAAAATGAATGGAGTTAAGCTGTATCTAATATCAAATAGTTGAAGATTAATTTTAATCTTAATATTTATGATTAACTGTAATTATCACATGTTAATTAAGTTATTTTTAATTTTTTTGAAATTATTAATTATTAATTTTGGATTAGCAATCATAGAATAAATTTTGATAGAATAAATCTGTATAGTACAGTTATGTGATTCTTGTTTAATCTTGGAGGACACCCTCATCTGACTAGTACAGTTGTCTCATTCTTATTGGTAGATGAAAAAGCATAGATGGTAGTCCACCTAAAAGTTCTAAAATATATACATCTATGGGCCTAAAACTATTTCCAAAGTGTCTTCCATTCCTTAACTGTCTCTCACCCATTTGATCTCTATGAACTTATCCAACCACAAACTAAGTCTACTAGTTATAAAGTTTTCAATACACCCTTGGTTATAATTTTTTTTATAATGAAATTTAAAAAGATAAAAATCAAACTTACATTTCAGAAATTCTTATGTTATAAGATATGTTATCACAGCCAATTCCTTTCCAGTGGACCAAATAGCAAGGATCTGAAACCCAGTCTTTTATATCAAACCTTTTTTATTTTTTTTATTTTTAATTGCTTTTCCTAAGTTTTTTGGGTTAATTTTTCCATTAATTAAATGGAAAAAACCCGTTCGTGGTAAATAAGTCATTCGGACTCAGAATTTAGTAATTGAAGGCTCTAACCTTAAGCCAAAAATCATTCTTGATCAGCCAGCCAGTTAGAACCAACTTTCAATTCAGCAATCAGACACATAATGCATTTTTACTCAAAAAAGTCAATTTTGAGTAAAAAAATGATTTTTAGTAAAAAATGATTTTTATTAAAAAAAATAATTATTTTCGAGAAAACTAAAACTCTCCAAATTAATCCAAATTCAGTAAAATAAAAGGCTAAATGACATCTCATGGAACACTTATGATGATTGGAGTTATCATAACTCGGCTTCAGTCATCATTAAGAGAGCAATTGATTTATTATCAGTTATCGGACATGTCATCTCTAGCTAAAGATGAGATGGAGAGCTCTCATTAGTCCGGTGATTTGATCGAGGTGAAGACTGAAGCTTACACCATCAATAGGCTTCCAAGACCTAACAAAGTAGGTTTCCAGACCTAGCAGGCAGCTTTCGCATGCACCAAGGTTGTTTTTTTGGTTTTAGGGTTTTAACACTCTCTCATTTGTTAAATAAAATCTCTTTCAACTCTATTGAGGATGGATCTTTATGCAAGGAACCTCTCGTGAATTATTGTAATGCTTGTTGCTTTTGCAACCGTATAATAAATTTTAAGGCTTTGGAGGCATACATGGTGTGTGAATGTGGATGAACAATTGGCGAATGAAGTGAAATGTTTCAATTTTTGTCTTTTATTGCTTAGGATTGGATAATAGCTCATGCTTTAGAAGACTTCTATAACCACATAAGATTGATCATTTGATGTTACAATTTGATTTTTTATGGTTTTGTTTCTATGAATTAAAGTAGCATCTATTATTCAATTGTATGACATGCTCTTTACATTTTTATTTACTAAACATACATGATCTAATCCATCGTTTGCAAGTATTGAGTTGAAATTATGCAGGTCATCTCATTGAAGCAAGTAGGAGTTTGAACTCAGGTGCATCCGCTCCTCTCGAAGCCAATTAAACTTCCAAATTTTCAAGATCCAAAAGAATCCAAACCCCATCAAAGTACCATAGGTTTGAGTGTTTCTTTCATATTATTCATCTCTCAAATTTTTTATAAAATCTTTATTTTCTTGGGATTAGGTCACGTTTTGGCTAAAGTGAACATTCATTCACTTAGCCTTTGCCCCGGTTGGCTTCTCTGTTTACTTTTTGCAGCCTTTTAGGCCTTCTTTTTGCAACCTTTTCTTCCCTTAGTTTTCTGTCCACTTTTCCCCACTTTTCGCCCTTTTGGACAGCCCTCTTTTGCCTCCTTTCACCATTTTTTGCAACCCCTTTCCATCCTATTTTTGGGCCATTTTTTGGGCCGTACTTTCAGCCTTTTTAGCCTTTTATTTGCAGCCTTTCCTTCCTTTTGTTTGCTGTCCAATTTTCCCCATTTTCACCCTTTTGGACAGCCCTCTTTTGCCTCTTTGTTTCCATTTTTTGCAGCCCCTTTCCATCCTCTTCTTCAACCATCTTTTGGGCTGTACTTTCATCCCTTTTTACCCTCATTTGCAGCCCTCTTTATCTGATTTTTAGCCCTCTTTCTCCCTTAGTTTCTAGCCTTCTTTGACTTTCCTTTTGTCCTCTTTTCACTCCTTTTCTCCCTCTCTTACCTTGCCTTTCTCTTTCCTCTTCTCTCCCTTCTTTTCGGTAAGTTTGGGTAGTTGTTTTTATCTAGTTCGTATATTTATTTTCAATTTATTTTTTATCAACTCATCCTATAACAAGTGTATGTCTAGAGATCTTCGTTTCAGACAGGTGAAGGAGAGCCCAAAGGCCACGAACAAACAAGGAGTGCAAAAAGAACAAAAAGACTGTTATCCCTCTTTTTTCATCCCCTTCTTTCCCCGTTCTTCCAAGAAGCAAAGAACACATCATCATTGTTAAAGATTAAGAAAAAATGGCTGAGCGGGAGCAAGTCTCCTTTCTTTTCTACTTCCCCTATTTTGGGGAAGTGTGTCTTGTGTTCATTTTCATGATTTACATAGTATAGTTTTCCTTAAGCAATTATTTTAGCTCTATGATTAAAATTAGTTTCATTCTTACTAATTGATAGTTGTTCCTTAGCTTCATTTCCACTAATTGCTAGATTCATCATTACTTGTTGGTGTCTTGTTATAAATTGTTAAATCATAAAAAGAACCAAAATCTCTTGAATCTCACCATAAGGTGGATCAAGAGTGCTCTCTGTCGGAGAGTTTTAATCAACCACCTTTCATATTAATTGTTGTGTTTGTTTAATAAAATCATCCATAAGTAAGACTCTTGAACTTGCAGAAACATAAGTCAAGAGCACTCTCTATCGGAGAGCATCTTAGGTTTGCACAACCCTTGCATTAGTATCATCTAGATTAGCTAAGTCTCTTGAACCACTGTCATAAGATGAGGTCAAGAGCACTCTCTGTCGGAGGGTTTTAATTTATTAACTTAATAAAATTTGCAACTCACGCCCCTTTAATTAATTAACCCCCCTCCCTCCTTGCCAGAGTATGCTCTGACCGATCCTAGATCGGAGTACCCAGAAATAGCATTGGATATTTAAACCCTGCAAGAGTAACCTAATAGAACTTAAACATCATGTAACCAACACACCAGCGTTGTAGGGATTCTTCCAAATTACTTCCTAGTAGAGGTGCTGGAACCTCCTGCTGTCATAGATTCTTGGCTAGTTGGTCAGTTGACAATATCATCCTAGGATACTGGGCGGGCCCGACATGTCTTTAACGGAGGCAACTTAGAAGAGTCTCCCAGCTTTAATAAACCTTTTTGTTGACACCCTAAAGCAAGACCACTATTAAAAACTCTTAAAATTTACCAAGAGCACTTGCAAAACCTAACATTCACTGAAATATTTTGGGATTCACATCTTTCTAAACACAAAGCATCTCCGATAATTTTACTCCATAGGCACTGGTTCCATCTTTTAGCATTGTTGATAATCTGGGCCATTTATCCATTGAATGTTTGATTGTAAGTCATATCTGTGAATGCTTTATTTATTTTCATGAATTGCTCAAATATTTGTCTATCTTTTAATTCTAGTGATAGCAACATGGATTTCTTTGTCTTGTGCTCAATTCATCATATTAATCATCTAAAATCACAGAAACTCCTAAACAACACCCATCTGCATCTGAAAAATTAAAAAATTAACTTAAACATTGAGCCATAGAAAACTCTTTGTTAGGGACTTCCCCCCTTGGATTTGTTAGGAGTTAGCCTAGATGGAGGAGCTAGGAGTAGGTGATAGTACCTAGCTTTGTGCTTTCCCCCAAGGTCACACCTCTCCCACTTTCTCAAGTGAGGAGACAGCTTTCGAAAGATTTCTGCTGCTGGTGTGCAATCGACGGACAACAAATGACATGATCATAATACATAATATTGGGAATTGAATCTTCATTGATATCTCTCATGATGATTCCAAGTTCATTAGCTCTATGGGCCACAAAGAAACCCATCTCTCCATGAACATCGACATAATATGTTAAATTTCTAGATTCTGAATGCATATCTCCTATATAAAAAACCAAGGTTGCTTCAAAATTTACGTCTGTTATTTCACCTTGTTTAATCGAACCCAACTCATGATTACTTCCCTTCTCATCAATATCAAAATCCTCAGCAGTAGCTTTCCCCTTCAAATTACCCACGATTTCATCTTCAAGATATTTTATGACCTCATTTAGCCTCTCCTCCTTGAGCTGATTCACAAATTCTTGATTACTATTATTATCACCCATATTATCAATCTTTTCAAGCAAGGTCATGAGATCACTTTCATGAACCAATGTTTTAGTATTGGTTCGGTTATCATCTTGCAAATAAACCTGCCAATCCAGTACTCATCTCTCCCTCGCTTGTTTTGAGAAAGATGCAAGAAACTTAGCCATCTCTACAAAACTCTATAGAATTTTTTTTTGGTTGATTTAGGTCAAGTGCAACACAGAGAGCCTGTTACCTAGTCTATATGCCAATCCTCGGGTGCTATAATAAATTCAGCATGTTATTCTTTTGTAATATGGGTTATAGTTGCACATTAATTTTTTTAATTATTTTTATTTTTAGTTACATTATGTAATAACATATTCTATGTTATTACTGAGTTGTAAAACATATACCTATGTATATTCACATATATGGAATATAGAAGAGATTTTGTATATGAGCGCGTCTTTACGAAAGCGCATATATGAAAGCACTTTTTGTGAAGTGACGCGCATATACAGAAGCACTTCTATATATGCGCCTTTACGAAAAGAACTTTTGTATATGCACATTTATGAAAAGTGCTTCTATATATGCACTCCAATATATAGGAAAAAAACTTATGTATATGCACATATACATAAATCACTTATGTATATGCATGTGCATTTACAGAAGAGCTTTCGTATATGTGCGTGCATCTACGTAAACACATTATGGAAGCGCTTTTATATATGCACACACATTTACAAAAGCACATTTATGAAAGCTCTTCTGTTTATACGCATATACGAAAGCATGCACATATAAGGAAAGCGCTTATGTATATGCACATGTACTGAAAGCGCTTCCATACATGTGTGCACATTTATGGTAACACTTATGTATATGCATGCACATTTACAGAAGCGCTTTCGTATCTGTGCATATATAGAATCACATCCATGATTCTATAAATATATGTGCATATAAAAAGGGATTTCGTAAATGTGCACACATATACAAAATCACTTCCGTAAATGCATGTACATACGAAGGGATTCTGTAAATGTGTGTCGCATATATAGAAGCACTTATGTAATTGCATGTGCATATACGGAAGTGATTATATATGGCAGCACTTATGTATATGCACATGCGTTTACAGAAGTGCTTCTGTATATGCATGTGTATTTACAGAAGCACTTCCATATATGCACATGCATTTACAAAAGCACTTATGTACATGTGCGCGCATGTACGAAATCACACTTCCATGATTTCATAAACACGTGGACATATACGAAGGGCTTCCATAAATGTGAACACATACACATAAGCAATTTTGTAAATTCTTGCGTTTATATGGAAGCACTTTTGTAAATGTGTGTGCATATACAAAAGTATAAATACATGTGCATATATAGAAGCACTTCCATATATGAGCAAGTGTTTATGAAAGTGCATTTACTATATCACTTCTGTATATGCACGTATACAGAATGCGCTTCTATATATGTGTGCACCTTTATGAAAGTACTTCCATATATAGACACGCTTTTGTATTTGTGCATATATGTAAGCACTTCCCTGCTTCCATAAATGAGCGCGCATATACTAAAGGATTCAGTAACTACATGTGCATATACAAAAGCGTAAATACATGTGACAGAAGTTCTTCCGTATATATGAAAAAATTTAGAGAAGCACTTTAGTATATGCGCACACATTTACAAAAGCACATTTATGGTAGCACTTCCATATACAGTGTGTGCAATTACAAAGGCACGTAATGTAATGTCCCCAAAAATTGAAAAAACAAAAAATTATTGGCTAGTGAAAAATACCCCAAAGGGGATCATTAGTACTCGTGCGAAATACACATGCACTACTTGTACTGTTGTCTATTAGTAGTTGTCCTTATGTTCTGTCCTTCACTTCCAATCATTTATTATTAGTACATTTTACTTATGATGTTATAACTCTCTTCATTAAATTATTCTCTTGTTTGACAATAGTGTTGATGTGTTAATGATTTGCATAGAACCTCGTTTACTTTAGCGCATTGTTTACTTTGTTATTTATTAAGTTTTGACTTAACTTTGTTTGTGGGAACAAAGTGGGTGGAGTGGCAAGACTCGTTCTCTCATGACGGTATGAGAGGTAAAGTATTACTTGATACGCAGGCTTACTTAGTTCAATTGAACTAAGGCACCTCATTTATTTACTTGCAAGTTTACCTCATGTAGAAAGGCCCAGCTGAGACTTTGATCATTTCGAGCTTATGTTGTTCTTACTGTTTATTATTAAGCTTCCTTGTTGCTTCGGATTATAGCAAGGTAAGTCCTATTCTATTAATTAATTAACCTAGATAATTAACTATATGATACCTAGAAATCTATACATTTATGATTCATGTCTATTTCATTTTACTATTATTAACATATCTGCCTATCTTAATTTTGCAGGTTATAACCTTGGCCTAACACCAGACCTTTGACATTTATAACTTTAGTTATTAACATGGCGTATTTTATATGCCATGTTCACTAAGCATGAAGCTTAGGGTAAGCGCAAGTATTAGGGCTTCAAGCCTATGGTGTAAATATTAACTATAAGGTTTATGCCTTATGGCGTTACACCTTGGACTAGCGCAGGATATGGACTATGCACTAACATAACCTTGCTATAATACCTACATTGTAAAGTTAAATGGTGATTTGAAAAGGGGTCGCGAACATTGTAGGGGTCATATATTACACATACCTTGTAATATATAATACATAGCAAGGGTTTTGGGTGGCGCGTATTTATCATATGGTTGAACCATAGATTAGAGGAGTTTAAGCTTTGAAAAAGAGGTCACATTAATACAATGAGACTAAACTATGGAGAGTGGGTTTTGGGGATTGATAATGGAACTAGCTAGAGTTATTAAAGCCATTAATGCACTTGGGTTTCGTGACAACCAGAAGCTTAGGGATTTGGCACACGAAGGCTTTGCTAAAACGCTTGTCATTTGGGGTTTGTGTATTTGGATCTGCGTAGGGAGAAAACACGATGGAAACCTTTGTTCGCAAGGTAAGCTTCGTTTTGGTTCTTATGTCTACACAATGTCTTGGTGTAAGGTTCATCACGTTGCCATACTTCTCAACCATTCTTATTTGATTTTGGTTGCAGGTGATAGGGTAGCGAAAGAAGGGTCGCTCCATGCTTTTCTATTGGCTCCAGAGTGTTTGCAATGTGGCCATGGTAAGCCTATGAGCAAGTTTATTCTTGCTAACTCTCGGCCCTTTTGGGTAGACTTCGTTTGGATTTGTTGCTTGGTTGGGATTTTATGTTGTGGGATTTGAATTCACCTTTGGGCTTAATAATACAGACTTGGGTTTTATTATGTGGTTAAGGTGTTAAGCCATGAAGTAATTCATAAGCCATTCGACTCTCTGTAATTAAGTTTGGGTTGTAAAAAAAATTACTTGGGATGTTAGTAGTGAATAGAAAAAGACTTGGGCCTCTAGCACACTCTGTTCTTCGTTTATGTAAATCCTTTGTCATTTTGGTCCTTTTTTCCATGGGCTACACCATTGATTGCAATGGTTCCATAGCCCATTGGCACGCCTGTGTAACTTGGTTTTCGGTATTTAAATGACGATGGTGTAGCAAAATCGATACCCACTGTGTAAATGGATATATATTGTTTGTAATCGATTTCTAGGTTATTATTTTATGTTGAGTATAGAATGAATGTACTGCATTCTTCTGTTTGGTATGATAAAATAACATGGGGCATTCGTTGGCTTGAATGTTCTATGTATAAAGATGATCTTGAGTTTTTATTTTGTAATTTCATTGACAGCGTGGGTATAGGCCGTGCCGTGAATGGAATGATCCTTTCCCACAGTGTTGCGATAGCTTGTTGTAGGGTTTAATTATTTTTAATGGACTTGTATTTAAATTGTTATTGGCCGAGGCTGTGCCGTAGTTAGGGTCTTTACGACCTCACTGTTAGCGTATGCATTGCTATTTATATGGAATTTTGCGCAGTTTAAAACGTAGCCCGCATATAATAGATGTATAGCATGGACTGTATAAAGATGGTTATGCGATTTGCTTACTGTTTGTGTATAAAATCCTTATGGTTCATTATTAATGTTTTTTTCTTGAGTACGGGCATCCATAGGATTAGATGTCATGACCTCCATTGGAAAATGGGTTTTAGTTATTAATTGAATGTGATGTGACGGTTGTGTGTAGATTTATAAGTGACCTTTAAACACTTTATGTTTTTATAAAAGGATGATTGTAATAATAGGACTGTGGATTATAAAATTTGAGTTATGTAAATGGATGCGATTAGCGACTAAGTGAATTGTACTGTGGAATTTATATAATAAGATAGAGGTTTGATATCGGACCACATGGATGGTCACAATGCCTTCTCTATTTGGTTAATTATGATTATGTTTATTTAATGGAATGTTATGATATTTAATTTGTACTTGATGAGACAGACCTTGAAGGTCTTTAATGAGTTGCTATCTTAGGTTTAGTTTTTTTTTGTCTGCACTTAGTTGATTTAGTTTAGAATATTTAAATTCTGTACTTTAGTTTATAAATAAAATAAATAGTAAACCAATTATAAAATTTTTTGAATACTATTATATATGCATTACCATATATATTTAACATGTACTTCTGAACAAATTTTAAATTTAAAAAAACCCTCTGCTTTCAAATGAAATATGTCAGTAGAGTAGTGCAACCTGTAGAACAAATACATGCTAGCTGGTAACAACACCTAGATATAGTACACATAAACTAAGCCTGAAAATAATACAGAAATCAACTCAAAAGTACAAACCCTGGTAATGTACAACATATAATAAAATTTATAGCCTAAACATAGTATTAAAGAAAATACAAACGCTAGCAGATTCTAGCCAGAGAATCCAAGAAATAGGGTTAGGAAATGCATTGAAATCATTTACCTAAAAAATTTAGTAGTTAATTTAGAGAAATAGAATAGGTAGGCTAGGGCTCACTACTACATTTCGACTAAAAATCCGACGGTCGTATTGTCGGATTTTTGACACTTCCCTGTCGCATGTATGACGCTATGATTTTTTTAAAGCGTCGGTGGCTTTTCGTCGGTTATCCCACATCTGTTTAATCCGTCGGTTAAGTGACACCTTAGTTAACATTGGTTAAATGTAAGACGTCAGTTAAGCGACATGGAGAACCGTCGATGAAGTGACAACGATAAAAAACAAGCGTCGGTTAAGCGACATGGAGAACTGTCGGTTAAGCGACGAAGATAACGATTAAGCGTCGATTAAGCGACATGCGAAACCTTTGGTTAAGCGATGGATATAAAGATTAAGCGTCATTTAAGCGACATGAAGAACCGTCGGTTAAGTGACGGATATAAATATTAAGCGTCGGTTAAGTGACATGAAGAACCGTCGGTTAACCGACTCTAGTGAAATTTTTTTTTTTAAAATACCTGCAAATTGGGTGATTTGATGCTCCATTATCCCATACAATAAGGTATGCAATGCCTTGTGGCATAATAGGACACAAACAATGACATGATATTGAGATAGAAAGAGAATGCCTAACAAAAGAATCATAATGGAAGAACAAGGGTTGCGGAGATGCAGCAAAGGACATGGGAAATGAGGCAATAGAAATTCCCTTACATATTTATGTTGACCTTTTTCACACAAAGAAAAGGAGAGGTTTCCAAGATAGCTCTAGTGAAAGAAAAGAAGTATCAATGATCCAGGTTGATATCCCAGAAGACAGGCTCCCATAAAAGCAAAGAAAGGAAGAAAAGAATAAAAGTAGATCTGTTCGCAAGCACACCCAAATGTTGCCATAAAAAAGTAACTGCATATACAGATGATGATGAAGAAAATATCCATCAACAACAGCTGCATAAAAATAGTGTGAGCATACTACCACCCACGATAATTAAATTATAGAATTATGTGCAATACATAGACAAACTTCAATGGCTAATTCTGAGGTTGCTCTAGCCTAGGATTTAATATCATTGACAAATTGGCATTTGCAATCCATGTAATTTTGTCACTTCTTGGAAAGCAGAAAGTTAGTATGATTCAAAGGGGATGACCACAGAAAAATACTAAGCAAAATAATGCAATAAAAAAGTTAATCTACATATAGATGCAGAGGCTAGCTAAATTTTTGAGACGAAATCCTGTCAGATATGAAGCAAAAAATAATTGCCATCTCAAACGTGAAGCAAAAAAATAATTCCCAGTAATTCAACGTAAATACAAACATGTGAACCCATGCAACAATCATTTGGGAAGCATGTCCTCCAACTAAACTAATATATACATATAAAAGAACTTAAAATCTTCTTAAATAATTACCTTGAAGAGCTTAAGCGCTTTTGTGTCCGTTGACTAACTGTGGACTTAAAATTACAAAGAGCCTCCTCTGCAGCCTGCATATCTAGAGACATTCATCAACATATACTCCAGCTAGAGAAATGAAAAAGAAAAAAAAGGCTACCAAAAAAAAGTAGTCAATTCGTGTCAGAGAAATCTGAGACATATATGTTATAACTTATAGCTGCAAGAGCAATGACATTCAGACAGATATAGAACGTGCTTAATACTCATATGGTTAGTAAGACTAGGACTCTAAAGGCATATGGTTAGCAAGTATCGAACACATCTTTTAGCCATGAAAATCAATGTAATTTCATTTTATATTTTATGAAATCCCTGAGAACAACCAGCAGTATAGGCAAGCAACAAAAAGATTCTTCGGCCTCCCAAATCAATGTAAATTTTATTTACGATTTATTGAAGTTATCTAGAGACTTGTCAACAAGGATAAATGAAAACCTGTAGCTTTGCTGCCTCCCAAGTTGGACCACTACCTTTCCCCAAGATGCAAAATTTTGCATGATCTAAGAACTTACTTGTGCCCAACGCTCCCTCCTGTTCATATTTCCAGCGGCTGGTTCTTGGAAAAGAAGGCTAAGACCTTCCACAGTGCACTACAAATAGGAAGTCACACATTCAATAAATAACCTTAAGATATGGAGGACATTGTTTTTAAGTGCAAAGCAGAAACATCACTAATGATGAATCACTAACAAATAACCATGAGGAATTAAAAACAGGTAAAAGACCGATCCATATGCTGTCTCACAGACACAGAACTTTGGAGAATGATAGGTTTACCATTTCTTTTAGATTATCAATAGCATTCAACGATTTTTTAGCATCCTCAAACAACCTCTGTTCACCACTTTTTGACTACCCTGAAGTACTTGCAATGGGCATGTCATCTTCCTTAGGTGCACCAGCAAACACTATAGAGCTCAAAGTTTCTCTTAAACCTTCATCATCGCCCCAAGATTGAAGACTTAAATTTCTGAGCCCACACCCAAGTGCCACTGCTACTGTTCCAAGTTGTGACATATATTGGTCTACATAAAAATGGAAGTTGGAACATGATATGTAAATGTAAACTGGTACAACAAAAAAATGAATGGTGAACAGGAGAATTAAAAATGAAACAATTGAAAACTAATATCCACTTACTGCTGAGATATTGCATGGTCACACATTCCAATAGTCTATGGGCTTCCTTGGGTTAAGACCAAAAACGATTCTTATACTAATTCATAAAATATATTTCGACAGATTATGTCATCACTGTCAAAATATCAGTTGTATGCCCAAGGGCATCTGGTTTAAGTGGCAAGCGGTAAGGTGATATGGACTGTAATAACACAAACAGGTTCAAAACCCCCAAGAGGAATCAGATGAGCACTAGTGCAAAAGTGACAGGTGATTTTGACAGCATTGAAACACCACTCGGTCCACTCCTAGTGCACACTTGGCCAAAGGATGGGTTGTAAGTTTCTACAATAAGCAACATTTCCCCCAAGAAAAAAATTGTTGTATAGATGATTTAAGAAAATATTAAATAATGCTACTCTACCAAAAATGATTGTAGTGCTCGTGCTATATTGATTTTCTTGAAGATATTATAATTGGACTAAATGCAAGATATATACAAAGAACATACCATACATTCCAACACCGTAAAAGGATCAGATGCATAGATTTAAGAAAGTACTGCAGCTCTAGAAGGAGATGATCTTAGTGCTATTATTGTGTCGATTTCTTTGAATGTGGGTTATTTATTAAAAAATCCATAAGATGTCCTAACAACCTGTTACCCCTCTTTTGGCAAGGGGTAAATGATGATCAGTTGTCGATCTGTGGTTAAACTATAGATCAATGATCTGAGATTTGTGCAGCAGTATCAGATGATCCAAAGTCCATGATACGCCTGGCCAGAAATAGAGGATCGTCCCTTGTTGTTTTGGTATCACTAACCTTCATCTTTACTTAGCATGTTTTCAAACATGATGGTATGCAGCATGAAATATCACAGTCGCACTTTCATAATAATTACACACACTTTGATCATTTCCCTGTCTTAGTCTAAACTTGTTGTTTCTCTTTTAACTAAAGCGAAGTAGGAAACTGTGATTGTCAAGCTTGAAGGAAAAGTTGAACAAAATATCAAAGATTTATAAGGCAAAATCAAGAATTTCTTGAATTTTTCCTTAAAAAAATAAATTTGACATCAATGCTTTAAACAATTCAGAGTCTCTAGGTAATTTGCCAACATGAGTCTCTAATTCAGTAAGAGATTCAGCTATTGCTTTTGATCAATGCTCACCCTGATAAATCTGTCCTATGTCAACAGAATGTTCACATTCATTAAATATTAAAACTCACTAAACTCTAAATGCATTCCAATAGTGGTATGGGTCAATAACTTTTGGATGCACCTTAAATATTACAAAATGTTGTCTAGTTGGAACTTTCCACAAGCATTCTCATCTTCCATGTTGATTTCACAATACAAAGTGTTTCTGTAACTTCTTACTTATAACAGTAAAGAGGCTGTGCTGATGGTAAACTATCATGTTTACAAAACATATATGCTCCACATTCAATTTTTCTCAATGATATTTATGCTATATCATGTAAAGTGTTCAAAGAATCAAAAGCATGTAAATTTAAATCAAATTAGTTTGAGTCACCAAGTTCCAATATTGGTAGGGGTCAATAACTTTTTATGTACCTTAAATATTATAAAATGCTGGCTAGTTGGAATTTTCCACAAACATTCTCATCATCCATGTTGATTTCACAATTCAAAGTCTTTCTGTTTACAAAACTACCATGTTTACAAAACAGATATGCTTCACATTCAAATTTTCTTCATGGTAGTGATATTACAAGTGCTCATGACCAGGAATCTATCCACCAAAGCTTTCCAGGAATCTCACCTGGCCCCATCCACATGAAACAACTCCTTTAGAGTCCAATCAACCCATTAGGAGCAAGCATGTCACAAGCGGGAATTGAACCTAGGTGGGGAGGATAACACTCCCCTTTAACCACCCAAGATAGACCCCATTGACAATACAAATAAAATCTAAAATGTATACACTCCTAGAAATTCATAATGCAAATAGAATGTTACATGGCTACTTTGTAACTGTGTATGGCTACATTGCATTGCATGCATGAAAATGCAGTCAAGATAATTTGAAGTTATAACTCCTACTATGTGATGGGTTCTTCATCGGGATTCAGATGTAACCAGGCTCATAAGAATTAACCTTTCTAGATGTCTTGTCTGATCACCAACCAATTGTCTTTGCAATTCTGTAGGAGCAAACTTACTAGCTCCTATCAAAACAGCATACAAGATTAATAAAATAGAAATTGATTTGAAATTGAGTACCCAAGTCCAAAACTGATTCGAGCTAGAATAAATGGTGGAATGATGCTATTGCCAAAACAGTGTCCCCTTCTTCTACGATATGGAAAACAAGAAACTACTACTAGCAGGCACACAGGAAACACAGAGACCAAATAAATGGCTTTGGTGAAAGGCAAAAGTACAACCATTCAATGAGAAGTTGCGGGCCAGAGCTCCAAACATTAGACAGGAAATACAAATTGCAGAGGCTCTCAAAGTAAAAGGTGCCCATATTTGATCTTGACTGCATTGGCTCAAAGTTAGTGACAAGCACTCCAAGCAATTATTCAAGGCCTTGGCTACTAAACAACCTCTATTAAAAAAGATAGAGGACCACATAAATCGACAACTCTCAGACCTGCTATGATGTCATCAACCATGTCAAAACTACACCAAGGACTCCAATTAGCAGAGCAGGCTTTCTGATGGAATTTACTTTCTTTGCCACCATTCTGAGATGGTGAAACATATTTTTGGGAATGTCATTAGGATTTGGCAGTGCTCGAGAGTCTGCTCTATTTTCCCTGTAGGTTACATTTTTACCAAAAGGTTAGTTCTTTGCCTGCTTTTTGTACCATGAGGCATGATAAGGTGCATCACCAATTGTTGGCTAAGGGTACCTTACCGATAAAAGATGCTCAATCTTTAGATCTAGTAGCTTATTCAGATTTTATTTCTGAATTAGTAGCCTTACGGAAGAGGATATAAGCTCCATTGTATATACCCTCCACCTTTTGATTTGTTGTTTGTATATACTTTTATGTAAATATATGATGTATTTTTAACACAAATAGTAAAAATAAAGACTGACATTGCTCAAGCATTTATGCACGACTAGAAAATGGTTTTTCATGCCCAAGAGATATCTGAGGAGCACAAGGAAGCAATTCAAACCTGCCAGGATGTGGTTCCAAATTACTTTAATATATGTAAATGGCCCAATGTGACCCAAAACTCTCCTTGGATGAAATTGTAGAACCTATAAAGGTAATCGGTGAAGATAACTCACCATCCATGTACATTTTATAATGCTGCAAGGAATTTCACAAGGCCTGATCTCTATAAAATATAGCCGAAAGCCTTAGGGAATCAGTCATGGCAGAGATGATTCACAAAGAGGATATAAAAATGATACCACAAGGAGGCAATCCTAAACAAATTTCAAGCTAAGCCGGTTCCCTATCACATTACCTAACATTTCATACAAGACTTTACTCAAGTCATTGACAATGAGGATTTAGTACATTTCAACTCAGATTGTGAGGATGGTCTTAAAGGAATTTGATAGGAAACTATGGGAGGAGTGAAGGAAATTAAGAATGGATTTATGACAGTCCATGACAATGATATGGGGGTCTTAAACAAGTTTTTGTGCAACTACTCATTGGAAAAACAACATAATGCCCTTTGCAACACCCCAAACAGAATTGCAAATTGATATTGTATTCAGCATATATGGCCAAAACTCTGAGACCTTTTGAGATTACAAATTGGAAAAATAAATTAATCCAATAACCTCCAAACAAAGGTTCTAATATACTCCTTTTTAAAAAGCTTTTATTATAAAATGTCAATAATCAATCTTACGTAGGAGCACGAAGGTCACCCTTTCAACAATTGGACAAGTTACCAATTTTCCTATGTCACAATACTCGGCAAAGAGAGATGTAAAAAGGTATTCTAGATCGTGTTGAGGATAGCGGCGTGAGAGAAAGCCCTCCATTGGTTGTAGTGTGCTCTGTCCCCAAGGAATAAGATCTCAAAGAGGAGAACAAATGGTGGTGTGTAAATACTCATTGATGATTGGAAGGCCAACATTTACATAATGGTCTTCGCAACACCCCAAACAAAATTGAAAATTGATATTGTATGCAGGCTTGTAGCATATATGGGAAAAAATTTGAGACCTTTTGAGATTACAAATTGGAAAAATAAATCAATACAATAACACCTCCAAACAAAGGCTCTAATATCCTCCTTAAAAATCTTTTATTATAAAATGTCAATAATCAATCCTACGTGGGAGTAAGAAGGCCGCCCTTTCAACAATTAGGCAAGTTACCAATTATCCTACATCACAATATTTAACAAATAGTGATGCAAAAAGGTATTCTAGGTCATGTTTATGACAGCGACATGAGAGAAAGCCCTCCAATGGTTGTAGTGTGCTCACAAGCCACTTGGAGAGCATGAGTAGCACCAAATATGTGCTCAACATTCCAAGGAACCTGTCATAGAGTGCATAGTGGTGTTGGAGGATGAAAACAGATAGTCATGCTGAAATACATAGACTAAATCTACCAACACCAGGTAGAAATAACAAAGAAATTGCTCAGAACAGAAATACATCTGCCAAATAAGAGAGTGCTTGAGGGACAAGAGCCAATTTAGATCAATTCACGAGAAGCTCTCCTGAAAATCTCCACAGCAAAATCAATTGGGTGTAGGACAAGCAGTTATGAGGAAAAAATGTTATCCTCCCCACCCGAGTTCAAATTCCTCTTTGTGACATGTTTATTGTTAGTGAGCTGATTGTTGATAAGCTATATATGATATATTCATGAGTTGATAACCTGGCCTTGGGTACCATCCTCGAAGAGGTGAAGTACTCAAAAGGTTTCCCTTGGGATATGTTACCTAGAAAGATAAAACAACACCACACAGAGAAGGGTTGCTTGTGAGTTATGATGGATACCCTAGTGAATTGTTATGGCTCAAGAAATGGTTCCATGGGAGTTTGTGCGCTATACACAACCCAGAAACCATGCAAAACTGTTGTTCAAGAATACACCAGCAGTAATGCCACAAAGCAATAGAAAAATGAAAGAGAAAAATCTCACTTACAGTAACAACATCAACAAGATGGAAACACACATAAGAGAAGAATTGTAAGCATATGTTTGCTTCATTTGTTTGAATATGCTAAAAAAATCCATGATGATTTAACATTTTCTTCATCACGACCTGCTAGTGATAGAGCATGGAGACATTCAAAAGTTAGCATCGCTCATCCTGTGCCTAGAGGAAGTAGCACACAGCCATCAACCTTTGGCAGTGACCCCATGAGCAGGAACTAAACCATGCATTGCAAAATTACGACTAGGAAATTCACAATTGTCCCATTTTGTTATTTCTTTAGTTGAAGCCAATGGTCCATGGGAAGGGTTTGGAATTGTCCCTATATTTTTTAGTTCATGTTTTGTAGCAGGCATCATTACTAACATTAAAACCTTAACCAACAGATCAGAAATGTTACAAATAACCGTAATCGACAATATGTACCTTCGCAAGAAGAGTTTTTCCTGTTCCAGGTTCTCCATAAAGAATGACTCCCTTTGGAGGCTTTATACCAATATCTTCATATAATTCAGGATGGGTCAAAGGAAGCTCCACTGCTTCTTTAATCTCTTGAATTTGAGCATCTAAACCTCCAACATCACCATATGACTCCAATGGTGCCTTCTCAACTTTCATCACTGATACCATTGGGTCCACTTCATCTTGCAAAAGACCAACCACAGAGAGAACCTGCGCATACAAATATCCAAATATTTCACAATGGGCTCACTAGAGGCTAAAAAATACATTTGGAAACAAAAAATAAGGTCAACAATTTTTTCTTGGGTTTAAATTGAATTCTTAGATCATCTGAATAAATGCAACTAAAAGTATGCTTAAAAAAACACCCAGTGTCAACTGTAAACCTCAGTTAACAGAACCCCTAGTCAATGTCAAACTTTTGCAATAAAACGAAACCTATATCAACTCTAAACAATCATTATACAAGAAAACACTATGCTAACTGTATTTACTGAAAATCTGGAGCAAACAGACACTATTGACTTACACATCGATTCAAAATCTCTAGCAATGTAGCATATACTGTTTTGGAGAATATATTTCCATGGGCATTGAAAGAAACTTATCAGAATATCAAAGAATATTAGAAAATATTCTTAGAAGGCAACCTGAAAAACTATGAAAACTTTCTAGGTGAACCAAAATCCTGGTTTTGGAAGAAAATGGCCCATATACGCTGAAAACTTAATGTGAAATAGCAAAAAATTTTAAAAGAGGAAATAGAAAGGACCTGGTAACAAGCTTAGCTAAATGCCCCACCAACATCATTCATCGGAATCGTAGAACCTGCATTGATAATGTGCAGCCATTGGAGAAACCCCACCCTGTCAAATCTGTGATCAGGCTTAGCTAAATGCCCCACCAACATGATTCACCAAAATCGTAGACCCTGCATTGATAATGTGCAGCCGTTGGAGAAACCCCACCCTGTCAAATCTGCGAACAGGTAGGCATAGGTGAACAAACCCCAAGCCATCGAATCTAGGAGTAGGCAAGTGTAGGTGAGAAAACCCCAGTCCATTGGATCGATGAGTAGGTGTGCTAATTTTGAAAACCCCAATCACCCAAGTCGATTATGGTCCGAAGAGGGCCTGCAAATACAACCAACATTCCATGGATGGTTCCACCACCACGGGTCCTTTCATCAAAACAATAACCTTGAATTCCAGCAATGCTAAACCCTTGAGGGAAAAAAGGTATTGATGGGATGCAGAATGGAAAACCAACGAATTAAGAAAAAATAGAATAATATCATTCACAAATGACAAGTGACTTAATTACTCATTACTCATAATTTAATATTTAGAAATTATAATATTTAGAAATAATATATTCAATCATAATATTTAGAAATAATAATTTAATGATAGTCACAAGAATATGAGAGGTATTAATCAAGTGCATACCTTCCAAGTATGAGTTGATAGCCTTGCGAATCAATCTTACCTTGGGTAACACAAACTATTTCATAGATATCCTCATTGAAATAAGAGGCTTGAGGTGAACAACTATCACCTTTGAAATTATCTTATATATGCAATTGCAAAGTGATAATGCTATGAAATATTTGAATTTCATAGGCCCCAATCCACCTTTGGGATGGATTCTAGGAATATTGAATTTAAACTAGTATGGATCGTCCTAGTCATCTAAACTTCCTCCTCCACCTTTAATAGATCATCACCAATTATTTCTAAGAAGTCGAATCCACATAAAACTTAGTTGGTCACCCATATGACCCTAGAATCTTATCCATTTGGAAATATTAGAGGAAGGAACACAATTATTCCTTTGTCACTAGTTGAACTTTATTCCTAAAGGATTCATCCAATTACAAAGGGACTTATTTTCCTTCCTCGAATATGGTCAATGAATTACAACCCACCCCCACCACACAACACCTCATACCGGTACACATATCCCACATGGAGACCAAATATCACCTCTTAAGGCATCGTATTGTAGTTTGAGGTCATGTTGATGACTAATGATCCTTAGAGGTGAATTTATTGTGTAAGTCCATAATTTTTCTCCCTTTACTATTGTTACGGCCTTAACACCTGTCCCTATCGCACAAAAACTCATAAATATGTCCAGATATCACTTATTTGCCAAATATCTACTTTAAATCATATATTTTGTGGTTTGAGGCCTTTATCATGGCCTATTAGCTTACTAGTCATAATTTAGAGCATAAATGCATCAATTTCTCTCCCAACCATGGTTTGAGACTCATTCATAGTGCACAAAACCTCATATTAACACTCTCATACCACTACGAGGACAATGAAGTCCAACACATACCATGTTGTATGGTTTGTGTCCTTATTCATGGACCTTGGTCCTTAGAAGCTTCATATAGGGTCTAATAGTTTTATTTTCCTCCAACACCTATTGGAAAGGCCTTGCCACCCATTGCTTTCATCCAATGCATTTTTTTTATCCAAGGAGTTGTTGATCATGTAATATAGCTTTATTTTATATTACTATGAAAATAAGAAATTATATATGTAGAAACATAAAAAGCATCATAAAATAATCATGGATATCTCTTCAAGGCCTTTGAGATGAGCTGAAAAAATGGAAAACAAAACTTCAAAAATTGATATCAAGGTAGAAATTTATGGGAAATTCATGTGTGTATTATATAATGCATGTGTGTTATTGAAATCAATTTTTTTCTAGGTAGGATAGTTTCCACTCACTCAAGGCGCCATCGCTTAAGTGACGCTTATGAGGTTATCCATCGCTTAAGAGATGCTTATGAGACTAGCCGTCTCTTAAGCGACGCTTATGGCCACATTTTCAAAAAAAAAAATTTATCTTTGTGATTTTTGGTAGGTTTAAAAAAATAAATCCACACGCCGTCGGATTTGGGATCGAAATGTAGTAGTGGCTTCATATCTGATCTTGAAGCTCTGTTAATGGCTGAACCTGCACACTCAAATAACTAGCATTAACAATGCAATGCAAATTTGACCTCTGTTTGATGACCAAATCACTTGGGGACTACCACGTTCCACCCAACCATGACCCGAAACTGTTCCTAGTTCTAATCCAAATCCCCCCAAGATGGAATCCAACATACAAGTAGCTTAGAGCTCCTAAGGTAGGGTTTCCTAATTGGTATTCAGTTCTGAATCATTCCTCTTTTCCTTGCAGGAGAAAGTTCTCTAGGGAAACACTTGAGAGCCAAAAAATAGGTAGAATAATAATTCTCCAAGATAAAATCAGAACCCCCAAGCATTTGCTTAGATTCAGTCTTTATAGACAGACTTTGCAGTCAAAGGGACAGTTAAATTAAGAAACCTTGGTTTCTTGATTTAACCCTTTTTAATTATTGGGGTAATTTTCAATACTTAACCTAGGAACTTTTAACTAGTTCCTAGTTAAAATTTCATAGGTGTTATACTATTTATTAATCATTTAATAATAAATAATAATTGGGTGAGTTTCTCTTCCTTCTTTATTAAATTATATAATTAATTATAATTAATTCTTCATACATAGTATGTATAAAATACATAGTATTAAAATACTTGTTAACAATTGTCTTCGGGCCTCATGTATCATGATCCCTAGACTTAACGACACTTCTTTATGAAGGTCAAGTAGATAGATGGCTTAGGTCTACTAGGCTACACAACTCTAAACATCCTTGCATGTTGGATTTCCCTCGTATAATGTGGTAGTTCTTCAGTACTTGATGAGCATATAGAAATTCGAAATTTCATTTAATCACTTAAAAATAAGTATGATGAGATCAATATTATTCTTGAGTTGTTTTCACTCGGAGGTGATTCTAATATTTTCAGTAACACCTAGCAGTTACCAGAACCCATACTCAACGCTTATAACAGGTAATTACAAACATAATGCAATTCCAGAGCTCTCGCTCAACACTAAATGCTAGGATGTACTTGTACGATATGGCTAGGGATATGATGGCCAAGGATCTGATGCTCCAGAGCTTATGCCCAACATCTCCAATTATATTTTCATGTGTTCCAAAGCTTTATGCTCAACACAAATGTAAGTACTCATGTGCTCCAGATCCTCTTGCTCAACACAAAACATCTCATCGATCATGTGCTTCAAGGTCCATGCCCAACACAAAACATTTCATTAATCATGTGCTTCAGGGTCCACTCCCAACACAACCAACATATATATACATATATATCATCAACTATTGGCTTATGCCCAATATACGAAACAATCATCATGTTCATATGCAGTGGGTCTTCAACCCAATATAAAATAAAACATCAATATAATCACCATGATCAATAGGCTCATGCCTATAAATGGTAGGTCCAAAATTCGGGATATTACATCCCTCCCTGCTTAGTACAACATTGTCCATGGTGTTCTAGGGACTCTGAATGATATCATGAAACAAGTCGGGGTAAGCCGTTCTCATGGTGGCCTCATTCTCCCAGGTAGCCTCATCTACCTCAAAGTGCTTCCACTGGACTTTCAATTGGACTATAGTGCGCTTCCAAGTTGCACTTCTCTCTTGTCCAATATATGCAAAGGCTCAGGGGCAAATTCCCCCTCATTTTCTACCTGTAATAATGACCAATCAATGACATGCTTAGTGTCATAAACATGTTTCTTTAATAAATATGCATGGAAAACATTATGAACTCTCACATGCGTAGGTAATGCTAGTTCATAAGCCACTAGTCCTTTCCTAGCCAGAATTTCAAAAGGTCCACAAAATCTAGGTGCTAACTTACCACACCTACCCAATCTCAACGAGCTTCATTTTGCTTTCACTTTCAAGTAGACATGCTCACCTACTTGATAGTATTTATCTTTTCTTTTCTTATCCGCATAACTTTTCTGACAGTCTTGTGCCTCTTTAAGGTTTCCCTGGACCTTGGTAACTAACTGTTCCAAGTCCAATAATAGGTTAGGCCCTTACATGAGCTAATCCATTGGACTGTCCCAAGTAACTGGGGTCCTACACTTCCGTTCATAGAGTACCTCTAAAGGACTCATCTTGGTGGAAGCCTGATACCCATTGTTATATGCAAACTCTGCAAGGTGCAGATAATCCTCCCACTTGGTGGGGTTGTTCATGACATACATTCAAAGCATGTCTTCAACAATTTGGTTTACTCTTTTAGTATGCCCATCCATTTGTGGGTGATAAGCAATGCTAAAGTTCATCCATGTCTCTAATGTAGAGAATAAAGATCTCCAAAAGTTTCCTTTAAACTTAACATCTCGATCTAAGATAATTACTTTGGGTATCCCATGCAATCTAAATATCTCTTTTAGGAAGATATCGGCAATGTTCACCGCCTTGTAGGTCGATTTTACGGGGATGAAGTGTGTTTCCTTTGACAGCTTATCAATGACTACGAAGATGGAATCATTTTGCTTCTTTCTTTTCGGTAAGCCAGTAATAAAATCCATACTGATAACCTCCCACTTCCAATTCAGAATGGGCAATGGCTGTAGCAATCCTGAAGGATGCTGGTGCTCAGCTTTAAATAGCTGGAATTCATGACATTTCACAATAAGCATTGTAATGTTGGCCTTTAACTTAGGGAAAAAAAAGTGTCTCTTGATGACAGATATCATCTTTTGATATCCCTGGTGCCTCGAGTAAGGTGCCCTATGAAATTTTGTGAGGATGTTGGACCGAATGTTCCCTCCATTTGGAGCATACAATCTATCCTTGGACCATAGTAGTCTAGAGTCATCCACATTGTCTTCATTCTATTGTTGAAACAACTAGTCCTCTTGGACCTTCTTGAGGATTTCCACATAGAACGGGTCAACCTTGTTGGCCGTTCTAATCTTCTCATGCAAATATACATTAGTTTGACTCAAGTTCTTCTCGTATATCATATGAGTTCGTCGACTCAAAGAATCATAAACTTTGTTCTCTTTGCCCTTAATATGCTTAGTTTCAAAGTGATACTCACTCAGGAAAGCCAACCATCTGGCTTGCCTCGCATTCAAATCGAGTTGATCGAATAAATATTTTAGACTCATATTGTCAGTCTTTAGAAGGAATTTCCTCCCCATGAGGTAGTGCCTCCACATATTCAGAGCATGGATAATGGCCGCTAGCTCAAGATTATGCATGGGATAATTCTACTCATGCTCTTTTAATTTCCATGATTCATAACATATCACATGATCGTTTTGCAAGAGGACTCCTCCAAGTCCTTCCTTGCTTACATCCATGCATACAACGAAATCCCCATTGGGATCCGCAATCTACAACACTAGTGCGGTCATCAAAAGCTACTTAAGCTCTTGAAAACTTTCTTCACACTTGTCAGTCCATAAGAACTTGTTCACTTTCTTCTACAAAACCGTCATGGGGCAAGTGATTCTCAAGAAGTTCTCAATGAACTTTCGATAATACCCAGCTAAACCCAAAAAGGACCTAATGTCAGTGACACTAGTCGGGGTAGGCAAATCCTTTATAGCTCGAATCTTTTTCAAGTCCACAGCTATTCCTGCCTCGGATATGATGTGACCTAGGTACTATATTTGTGGTTTGTAAAAATCACATTTACTAAACTTAGCATAGAGATGGTGTTCTCTCAACACTCGAAGTACTATGCGAAGGTGTTCTTCGTGTTCCTCTTTTTTCTTGAAATAAACCAGAATGTCGTCAATAAATACTAGTACAAACTTATCCAGATATTTACTGAATATATTGTTCCTCATACACATAAAGTTTCTAGGTGCATTGGTAAACCCGAACGGCATCACTACAAACTCGTAGTGCCCATACCTCATACAAAAGGCAGTCTTGGGAATATCTTCGTCTCGGATCAGTACCTGATGGTACCCATATTGCAGGTCATTCTTCGAAAATGTTTTGTCTCCTCCCACCTGGTCGAACAAATCATCGATCCTAGGGAGCGGGTAACAATTCTTTATAGTTATTTTGTTCAACTGACGGTAATCAATGCATATCCGCATCATATTTTCCTTCTTCTTTACGAACAAAATTGGTGTTCCCCAAGGGGACACACTGGGTCTAATATACCCTTTCTCTATTAACTCCTGCAATTGTAGTTTGAGTTCCACCAATTCTGGTGCACTCACGCGGTAAGGGGATTTGGACGCCAGAACTGATCCTGGGGTTAGTTCGATGGAAAAGTCTAGGTCTCGTATCTGGGGATTTCCTCGAGAAACACATCCTTGAATTATTCAATAACGGGGAAGTCTTCTATGCATTGTTCTCTATCAGGCTCTACGTCTCGGATGTTCACCGCAAACAACTTGCAGCCCTTCCTAACACACTTCTTCTCTTGTAAGGAAGAGATTTGTTTTACACAAACTTTCTTTGGGATGCCTTGAACCTTCACTTGGTTCCCTTGGATATTAGCACACAGATAGACTTGTGTAGACAATCAAGCATGACATGGTGTTGTTCCAACTAGTCCATGCCAATAAGAATATCGGACGATCCTAAAGGTAGGATGTTTAGGTTTACCTTAATAAGGAAACCATTTAGGTTTACTTCATATTATTTAATAATCTCTAAAACCTTTCGTTTCATACCGGTGGCTAACTATACCATCCAAGGTTTAACATGCTTTACTTTCCCTAACTTGCATAAATCAACAATATTAGGTGCAGCATAGCTCTGGCAAGCATCGGGATCAATAAGTATTGAAACAAAGGTGTTCAAGATCTTACCGTTCAATCTCAACCATTGTAGCTTGATGTTACACTTGTCGGCCATCTCATGCTGCATAGATTCAGGACGTTCCGGCTATATCCTCAACGGTAGGTTCTTCTTGTAGGCTATGCAAGACTCCATTGTTCTTGTTTTTACATTATTGGGCATAATGTGTCTTGTTTCACTTCCAGCACTTGATCGTTAAAGGGGTAGCATTGGCTCCACACACCACTTGCTTATTACCATTATGAGCTAGTACATAAGGCTTCATACCAGTTTTGTTGAAGTTATTGTTTGCTTGAAAGCTGTTATTTTGCTTTCTATAAGGCTATGAATTTGACCCAGGCTTGTGATTATCAGAAAAGTTTCTATACTTTTCTCTGTTTCGATTTTGGTTTTCTTGCTGTAACTACCCATGCTCATAGCAGAGTCGGGCCTTGTGTAGTGTAGTGTCTAGAGTCTTTGGCATGTCGAATTCAATCTTGTCCCAAAAACTAGGTGTTGTACAGGAATAAACACCTTATAACTGAAGGTCTAGGGTTACCAACATACTCATAAAAATTGCAGGAAATCGACCTTAGAGTGCAAAAAAGGAAATAGGAGGATAGAAAAGACTCACCCAATATACGACGGTTGATCCTAGCTTTGTCCTCTTCCGCTCTGCTTCTCCTCCAAAGCTTTGTGTCTCTTTGAAATATGTTTAATGTGTTTTGCATCTTGTTTAATGATTTAACTATATATTTTTTATTGGTCTATGATCTTTTTTTCTAACACCGGTCAACGTTCTATGGTGAGTTGCAATAGGTCTACAAAAGCCATTCAGGGATGCCTATGCCAATTCAAGGTTGAGCTCTAAAAACAAAACTAGGAGGGAATTTATGAATCCGTTGGCTCCCGGAGGTGTGTTTGGGCATGGCCTCCTTGGGAAGGCCACCCCTAGTTTCTCAACATAGGGTTTTACAGGGTCGGTGCACCGTTTCCTGGGTTGCATGGACCCCACTGGGGTAAAACCCTAGTTTGCAAAATATGTCTTGGAGGCATGCTCGTGCCATGCAAAGTTGGGGGGAGGCCACGCTAGCCATAATACCATACCATGATCCCAACAGAACTGACGGTTCATCAATCGGAT
Organism: Pseudotsuga menziesii; assembly: GCA_001517045.1. Taxonomy (NCBI): domain Eukaryota; kingdom Viridiplantae; phylum Streptophyta; class Pinopsida; order Pinales; family Pinaceae; genus Pseudotsuga; species Pseudotsuga menziesii. The sequence continues at coordinate 32,566 of LPNX010204818.1, read as the reverse complement.
CCCCGTTCAATGTTCTATGGGGAGTTGCAATAGGCCTACAAAAGTCATTCAGGGATGCCTAGGCCAATTCAAGGTCGTGGTCCAAAAAACAAACCGGGTGGCAATTTCTGAATCCATCGTCTTCTACAGGTATTTTCTGGAATGGTATCCATGGGAAGGCCACCCCCAACCTCCCGGCACAGTTTTTTGCAGGGTCGATGCATCGTTGCCATGTTTCAATGGACCCCACTGGGGCAAAGCCCTAGTTTGCAATATATAGCCTAGAGGCATTCTTGGGCCATACAGAGTTAGGGGGGAGGCCACCCTGGCCATAATCCCATTCCATAATCCCAACTGAACCAACGGTTTGTCAATCGGAGCCCCTATCAATGTTCTATGGCAAGTTGCAGTAGGCCTGCAAATTCCATTCAAGGACACGTGGGCCAATTCAAGGACGGAGTCCAAAACCCAAATCGGGAAATGATTTCTAATTCCTTTACCTATTGTAGGCATGTTTGGGAATTTCCACCATAAAGCCACCCCTAGCCTCCCGGCACAGGGCTTTGCAAGGCCAGTGCACCGTTTCCATGGTTGCATGGACCCCATTTTCATGCGACTTTCAACTTGACATAACTCGACAACCGGAGGTTAGGTTGATGAACCATTGACTCTGTTGGTCTCCTGGCATGCCATTACCTCTAAGGAGCCCTCTTCACCATGTTTTCATGTCCCAGTGACTTCATTGTGCATCAGTTTCGTAAACTAGGGTTTTGCTCAGGTTCCTTCAATGTAACTCTTGCATTGGTGGGTCAACTCTGCAAAATATTCCACCGTTACAATATTGGTAGTGTTTCCATATCATAATTTCCCATACATACTTTTCAAATCCAACGAAATGCAATCTTACTGCTCCGTTTGGGTTTTCGCCCCCAGACCGAGAGTAACCAAGTGTTCCTGAACGACATTTTCATGCAACTTTCAACTCAACATTACTCGAAAACTGAATGTCAAATTGATGAACCATTGACTCCGTTGGTATCTTGGAATTCCATTACCTCTAGGGGGGCCTCTCACCACATTTTCATGGCCTAATGACTTCATTATGCATCAGTTTCGTAAAATACGGTTTTGCTCAATTTCCTTCAATGCAACTCTCGCATTGGTGGGTCAACTATGCAAAACCCTCCACAGTGCCAGTATTGGTAGTGTTCCCATATCGATATTTCCCATACACACTTATCAGATCCAACAGCATGCAATCTTGCTGCTCCATTTGGTTTTTTGTTCCTAGACCGAGAGTCACCAAGTGTCCCTGAATGACATTTTCATGTGACTTTTAACTTGAGATAACTTGGAAAATGGAGGTTGGATCGACAAACCGTTGACTCCATTGGTCTCCTGGCATGTTGTTACCTCTAGGGGGGCCTCTCCACCTCGTTTGCATGGCCCAGTGACTTCATTATGCATTAGTTTCATAAATTAGGGTTTTGCTTAGTTTCCTTCAATGCAACTCTCGCATTGGTGGGTCAACTCTACAAATCCCTCCACTGTGCTAGTCTTGGCAGTGTTCCCATATCAAAATTTCCCATACACACTTTCCAGAGACAACAAAATGCAATATCTTGCTGCTTCGTTCGGTTTTTCGCTCTCGGACCGAGAGTCACAAAGTGTCCCTAAACAACATTTTCATGCGACTTTCAACTCGACATAACTCAGCAACCAGAGGTAGGATCGATGAACCGTTGACTCCGTTGGTCTCTTGGAATACCATTACCTCTAGGGGGACCTCTCCACCACGTTTTCATGTCCCATTGACTTCATTGTGCATCAGTTTTGTAAACTATGGTTTTGCTCAATTTGCTTCAATGCAACTCTCACATTGGTGGGTCAACTCTGCAAAACCCTCCATCGTGCTAGTCTTGGTAGTTTTCTCATATCGACATTTCCCATACACACTTTTCAGAGCCAACAACATGGAATCTTGCTTCTCCTTTTGTTTTTTTACTTCGAGACCGAGAGTCTCCAAGTGTCCTTGAATGACATTTTCATGCGACTTTCAATTCGACATAACTCGACAACCGAAGGTCGGATTGCTGAAACGTTGATTACGTTGGTATTCTAGAATGCCATTAACTAGAAACCAATAAACCATATACCTAGAACCTATGTACCTAAACTACAAAAAGTAAACTATATTTTCATGAATTACAAGTAGAAACACATAATTAAATGAATTAGAAGTAAAAACTCATACAAGAATTACAAGTATATAGCCAATTAGGGTTTCTTGGATTGAAAGAAATTCTCATGCATAGAGATGATGCATTATTTAAGTCTCTCTTATGTAGAACCACTTAGACCATATACCTAATCTACAATATAAAATAGTAATAAAACTAGGGTTTCACGAACTACAAACCATAAACCTAAAAACTAGGGTTTATAAATTTACACATATAACTACAAACTAGGGTTTTATGAAGTAGAAATTCACATACATAGAGATCATGTGCTATGTTGTTCTCACTTATGTAGAAATACTTAAACCATATACCTAATCTACATGCACAAATAGAAAAAAAACTAGGGTTTCATGAACTACAAACCACAAACCTAAAAAATAAGGATTACAAATTTACACATACATCTACAAACTAGGACCATATACGTATGTAAATAAACTTAGACCATATACCTAGTCTATAAGAACAAATGTCAAGAAATCTAGGGTTTTTTTAACTACAAACCACAAACTTAAAATCTAGGGTTCACAAATTTAGACATAGAACTACAAAGTAAGGTTTATGAACTCATAATGTTTATATCATTATATTTGTTAGTATCACTTAACTAGAAACTAGTAGACCATATACCTAGAAGATATGTACCTGCACTACAACATAGCTAGGGTTTCATGAACTATAGACCACAAACCTAAAATCTATGGTTCACACATTTTAGACATAGAACTATGGTTCTCTCTTTGTTATGTATGAATATTTCTTGTGAAAGAGGGTGGTCAAACACTATAGGATGAATCAATATTTTATTTAATGGTTGGTTGGGTTATTGCGAATAACATTGGATGTAATTTTCCTTTCAATTATGCATGTGGTTGAAACATGTTAGTGGTGTTGATGGGACGTTATCATCATAGTACCAATTCAACCTATTTTTCAACCGACAGACATTGGCATAGACCCCAATCAATCCACTTTTCATGAAGATAGGACTGTCAAACTAAGAATGATTTCTATCCAAGTCAAAATGGTTTCCTCGTTAGGGTTAAATTATCCCCATTAATTAACATCAACTTGTGCAATTTGTGCATGATAAACCGTAAAGAGTATTTCATTTGATTAGTCTATAAATAATATGTGACATATGACTACAATCCTAGGCATGCTCATATACAAACAAAAAGTTACTTTATAAGAGGCCACAAGAGATGGCTAGGCAGGGTTGGTGTTAGGGTTTCTCTCCTATATTTAGGGTTTCCTCATTGATTCTAAACCCTAGGTTATGCATGCTTACCCCAAAACACCATTTGGGTTAGGGTTTTCTCATTGATTCTAAAGCCTAAGTTATGCATGATAACCTTTAAAATTCAGTTAGAGTTAGGGTTTCCTCATTAATTCTAAACCCTAGGTTATGATGCTAACCCTTAAACATCAGTTGGAATATGCCAAAGAAACAAGTACAAGAGATCGTTAAAATTGAAAGTGCTCAACATTAGCATAACAAATATGTATGTATTCAATGAGAGTAATAAATGTCAACTTCATCTTCAAATGATATAAATTGCCAAATTTATCAAAATCAATGTTTGCCAAGTAGATATAACAAATGCAAGCCAACAACAGTCATGTTCAATATGATTCTCATCTCATCAATACTATTAAAAAATCCAGTCAATCAAATGGTAAGAGAAGATCATTCCAATATCAATTTATAGCTTGCAAAATGAGACAATAATTACTATGTAAATACCAAAGGAAAACAAGTTCTTTTATTCCAATTTGGACAATGAATAACACTGTCAAAGCAATGATAACTTTCAACCAAGTATGATTGTCCCAAAAAGTTACTTCCAATTAAAGTAAAGATGCAATAGCTATGCCAATTTCAAGTTTGCAATTAGAAAGGCAATTTTTTGGTAAATGCAAGTGGACTACAAGTATTGTCAATTCCATCTTGCTCAATGAATGGGACTGTTAAACTAAATGTATTTTCCAGCCAAAATAAATTTTATTATGACTATCCCAAATAGTAATTTCCAGTCAAGACAAAAGTGCCAACAAGTATCTATATGATAGTCCTCAAAAAAGACGGTATCTTGTACATGTTTTTTGGAGGTCTTTTTGGTTTTTTAATAGTGCAAATGTACTTGTAGATCACTGTCAAAACTTATTATGTATGGCTCGAAATGCCAATGATATACACAATCGTCTAGAATTGTGTATCTATCACAAAGGAATTTAACGTTGAGGAGGGAGAGGGTAGGTGTTACTATGTTGGTTTAATAGGAGTTAGGGTTCAACAAAGGGCTAGATGACATTCTTCATGAAATTCACCTTGAGGAGCAAAGAAAGTATTTAACTTTGTAGCTTTTGTGAGAGAAGAAGGCTAGGGATTGTGGAATTTGAGAAAGCCTAAGGTTACTTAGTGTGCTTGTTGTGGAGGAGAGAGAATGAAAAAATATTACACACTCATGGAATGAGTGGCCAACTTTAGTTATAATTGATCCTTATCTAGGAGTTGTTGGTAGCTAGGGTTTCAGAGAGCTTGACTTGTAGAGTCCTAGGAGGGATGATAAGGATAGAGAATGGGTTTTGAAAGGGGGCCAAGTTCTGATCCTATAGGTCGAGGATAAGAGTATGAGATTCCAATATTAGGGTTAGGAAATGAGAGAGGAGAGGTGGAAATGTAAGCGAGTAGGTTAGGACATGGAGAAGGGAGAAAGGGTTTGGAAGGGTAGAAATATAGGGTTTTAGGTTAGGTGTCTAGTTAGGTCTAGGTATGCAATAACATGGCCAAAGCTAGGTATGACAAGCTGAGACAACAAATGGAAGGGCCGAGGGGTGAAGGGAGGATTGGAAAACTAGAAAAATATCTCGATAAAATTATTTGGTTGCAAGAGGAATACTTCATGGGAAATTTTTCTAAATATTTAGATTAAATTACTAAATATTAACTACATTGGATGACAAGATTAAATACTAACATTACATTTAATTAATGAAATAAAACTACCTATGTGTATGGTGTCACAATGTCCTCTACAACTGCCATGGCTCCATCTAGGTTGAAGGAACCAACATACTCCCACTTGGGTGTTGGAGACTCAGCACTGAGTAGATGTACATTATAACAAATCAAGTCATCAACATCTGATTCTAAGTTAAATTTATTAGAAATTATGAGATTGCATAACGTATAATCAATACTTGAACATTAAATAAAACAATGACTAACCTATTGTAGGTAGCTATCTATGGCATGCACCTACGTGGGAACATGGCATGGATTCCCACAGTAAGAACAACGATGTGGCACTGGTCCTGTCAAGCTAGATGGATCATCCTAGCTACCACCTGTAGTTGTTCTTCCTTGCCCACCACTAGTAGACCATGTAGAAGTGTGTGTCTCGGGGTGGTCATGCTCACTCTGTGAGGACATAGGCACAAATGTGGTATGCATGAGAAGGTGTCGTGTGGCATGTATAATAGACTCATGGATCTCATCTATCCCTCTACCTAACCCAGAGGACTCAGGAAGTGAGTTTGGATCTCTCCTAGGTGTAGGAGGTCCTCTGAGTGGGTTCCGGTGGGCGTGAGGTCGATCTTGGGCTGAGCCAAAACTGACGCCCTGGAATTGGGTGATATCGAAGTAGTTCACATGGAACCCTAACACAAACACAACCCACAGTTTCTTGACAAAATACTGTGGGACCTCGACATTGTTGCATGGAGGCTTGTCAAAAACCATGAACCATCTCTTCCTCCAGTTTTCTCTCCATGGATGGTAATTACACCAATCCATACAAACTCACCTCTTCCTCACATCTAGAGGCTATACCGTTCCTGGATCTATAAATTTTCTCCACAGTTGGGATTTTGTGATATACAAGTTTTTAATATCTTCTTTGGATTACCAATGGCATAATGTTCTCTCATCTGAGCCCTATATTGGCTCAAATTGGTTATCTTATTATGGGAAATGTTGATAGACTTGATTATGTTTTGTAGTGATGTGGCGAGGGAAACCTGAGAGGGTTCCCTTGTTTTATTTAGTTCATCACTCAATATCCTTAATTGGTTTAAATCCCTGTGTAATTCATCTTCGGGGTTTTCTGGTGGTTTACCAAATCCATCTTCGGGGCTTTCTTTGTTTAATTCAATGTTTATTGGGTCCTCTTATTGGTTTGTTTCACTCTTTTCTTTGGATGGTTCACTGGTATTTGTCATTATGCTAGAGGTAATGTATTTGCAATACCAAATTTGTTCGATTTCAATTCATTTGCAAAATTTTTTAATTTTATATTTTATTTGAAAAACAATAAAAAACATTAAAAAAAACAAAAAAACAACAAAATGCAAATACTAATCCACCTATCTTATTCCAACGGCCATGGGTGTTGTTTTCGGGTGATTGGACACTTGTCTTGGCCTCCATGGGTGTCATTTTCGTGTAGCTTGCACGCTCGCAAGTTGTGAGTGGAATAAAGTATTCACTGTTTGTTTTTTTATAAAAAACATAGGGATGCGCACGCGGGTTTAATGCGTACGCACTAAACATGCGTGCACGTCCAGACACACGTGTGCGCCCAAACACGCGTACATGTTCTTAGGTCCGTGTACGAACTCCTAATGTCCATATCGACAAACCAACATGGAGATTCGCCATTGCCAAAGTAGGAATGCATGCGCAGGTCCAAGTGTGCATGCACGTTTCTTTGTTTTTCCACTAACGCTCTCCCATTGCATTGTAATTGGTTAGCAGCTTCTTGCGGGAACCCATTACTAAATAATGCTAAACATTTTTATATTTTAATTTTACATATTTTATCATTTTTAAAACCATTAACTTACCCTAACTCATTTACCAAACGAGTAAAAAATAAATATTCAATTTTCCAATGATGCGGAGCACAAGCACACCTCCTTAACACATTATATTATTTCAACATCTGATTGCTCTTTTTTTAGTTGAAAGAAGTATTTTTTAACATAAGAAGAAGAATTTATTTTTGATAAAAGATAAAACAATAGAGTTAGGAATATGGGTGTTTACAAATATAATGGGGGATTTAGTTTTATAGGTCACATAGATAGGATGGGTGGGATGCAAGGGTTGTAGGATAACGTTTTAAAATATTTTAAAAAATAAATTATATGTTAGAAGTTAAGAAAATGTAGTTAATATGTTTAATTAATATCAATTATATTAATAATATATGTGAATAATTTATTTTTTTAATAAGAATGATAAATTTGTATTTATAAAAAAGCTAAATTTTAATAGAATAATACAGAAATTTTAAGCATAGTATTTGAAGTTTAAGAGTATTATAGAGCTCATTTATACTCATCTAGGTTAACATAGGACTTTAAAAAAAAAACATGCTCTTTTATATTGGTGTATATTTTAATACATTGGCCTAGAAGTAGCTTGCAAGAAAAACTAACGAGAAAATAAACTGGATACTAGTGTCATTGTCCATGGCCTAGTCTTCTTTATTGTTATCTTCATCATCCTTAGGACTAAATTCAACATCTTCCTCTTGTGTCTCACGATTATCCTCAATGATCTCCTCATTGTCCATAGGACGAGTTCTCTGACTGTCCTCTGCATCTTCATTACTCTCCTTAGAATTATAGATGTTAACAGTGACACTGACTGAGGGATAGATCATTGGATCCTCAACTACCTTACTTCCCAAGTCAAATAGTTGAGATTTGTTTGTAGCTAAAATAGATTCATGATGTTCTAAAGACACTTTGATTGCTTCATTCTGTGCTTCATGGACACAAACGTTTCCCTCAACATCATCAAGATGGGATTCTAAGCATGATGTGTGAGAAGTGATTTTAAATGTAGTCTCTTCAACTTCTTCAAGACGAGAGTCCACTGAGGGAACTTGTGATGTTATCTAGAAAACAACCGTAAGAAATCCTTCCATCTGAAAAAATCCATCCATCTCATATGAATTTTAATGTATTAAACATCTTCCTTTCTTTCACAAATGACATTAACAAGCTCCAAGATATTTCCTTCTATGTCCACCAAACACTTCGTACCTGTTAGACAATTCAATCCTTCCAATGCTCTTTAATCCCAATTTTCCCAAATGAGGGATAGGTTGAAACCAGATCTAGTCCTTAGAAGAAATTATCCAGGAATATCATCTTCATGCCTGGAAAACACTGCTACAAGAATCCACACTCCTAGGGAAAAGGGGCTAAATTATCAACATTCTGAACCACCATTACCAGACCAAAACAAATCCCGCACTTCTTTCCCTTGACTCTCTTAGAATGGTAAAATGAAGCTCTTCCTTTGTGAAAACATAAACAAAATGAAGCTCTAGCTTTAATGAAACTTGGACATGAAGCTTCAAGGCACAAGGGGTATAGATACTTCTTCTTAGGTACACTTCCCATGAAGACAACCATGCAATCTAGCATAGGCGGCATGATGTGCATTAACTCTTTCCCTTGTGATTCGACACAATGATTAGCATTATTAAATGCTTAAGGGAGACTAATACGATCCATATAAAAATGAAACATGAACTTAGGGAAGAAAACACCTTATTTAACACTCCTTGTAAACAAGGAATGTATTCTACAACATCAACAACAACAATATCAACACCTGTACAACTGAATAGTGAATCTATATGTCATAGGAAGTTTTGGAACAAAAACAATATCATGTGTCTAGAACATCATCATCAGTATCAACATCAGTAGGGAACATATTCATAAGCATGAACATGGAACATTGTTATGGAACATCATCATTAGAATAAGTATGAAATATATTCATCATCATTAACATGAGAATCATTATTGGTATGTGACATCATCATCATCTGGAGAATCATAGCCATGTAAATGTTGGAACATCGTCATCATTTTCTGGAACATCATCAACTTGTAAATGATGGAACATCATCATCGTCATCTAGAACATTATTAGCATGTGAATGTTGGATCATCATCCTCATCCAGAACATCATCAACATGTAACACCATCAACATGTGAATGTTGGAACATCAGTTGACATCTCAAGTAGCTCTATGGTGGGCACTCTAATAGACCAATCAAGCCTTGTCTGGATTAATAATCCTTTCATACCAAACATGCTTAGCCAAAAATACCAATCTACCCAAGTCACAAGGATCTATCTGACTTACTAATCCTTTTATACCAAACAAGCCTAGTAAGACATGTTGATCCCCCATATGATAAAGGATTCCTTGTCAGCACATGCTAACATACCAATCCTATACAGATTTGCCACACCATTTCTATAGGAAACCACACCATCACCATCACTCCCTATTATGGGGGACACCTACACCAAGCTTATCGTCACTTGTTCTTCATCATTCTTCTCTTGTAGGTGATTTCACACAATATTTCTTACAAGTCAAATTTAGTTGCATGATTAGAAATATTTCATAATATCCAAAACATATTAATAATGACAAATTATTATGCATAAATACATATGCAACTATCTTAGTCAATGATTCAACAAAAAATTCATCCATATCCCATATACATACGGTAACTTTCTATATTCCTTCCATCTCTATGAGAACATTATTAAGAGTGTGCACTACTCCCAACATGTTAGAAAAGAGGTTTCGTTCTAGATTAGTAGAATGGAATGTTGTATAACACCATAGGACACTTAGCCATCACATGCATATAGTAGTATATTGTTCATTAATGCAAACAATCTAACATGCATAATATATTTCCTAAATCTAGAAACATAAATATGTACACAACTGAACAATATCATTTAAGAAACTATATATACAAGGAATGACAATTCAAATACTTATGTTTGTTTGTTTGGTAGACTCTCTCTAGATATGTGTCTCCTTGCAGGAATTCTTGGAGTCTCTGAGAGTGTGCTCTACTCCATCATGTCATTATGAGGACGTGTGACTATTTTTCTCATGATCAAAAATGTTGAGAAATAATTCTACACCATGGATCACTAGGAAATGCATACTGGTGTTGAATCTGAGTGTCCCTTCTTCTTAATCACCAATCACAATTGCATCCCTTCTTATTCAATGTTGGAATGGACAAGTGTTTCTTCCATCGTCATGGTTTGAACCCTTCTAGATCAAAATACATATTCCTCATCACTGGAGGATTCTTCACTTACTTTATCCTTAGATGGTTCTTCATAGCTGGAAGGTTCTACATCAATGATGTAACATAACAATGCATCATAACTGGAGTGTGTTTGAGGCCTCTTACTTTCTTTGGAAGCCCTGTCTAGAGCACCATACTTATATGCATATTGGATGATCTCTTGTGCCCAAGATTCGATGGAACTGTTAAAGAAATGTAACTACAGAAGATATTATATTATGTATTATTATTGTTATTACCCGTTTTGGAGATGTTGTTCCTCCGATTAGGGATGTCATTGGTGTAATTGGTCATGTAAAGTCTTGAGTTAAATCCTTTGTTATAAGTCAGGTCAGTAATACCCACTAAAGTATTTATAAAATGTATTTTTGAGTCTTCCAAGGAAATTCATCCCTAACAGCAAGGAGAAGTTCGGCAAGTTGGGTTATTAGGACTCTCAGCTAATATGTATAATTAGGAGATGTGCCTCCCTCATTTGGACAATCAGAACACTCAAGCAGTTGTGCAAGAGAGAGAAAGAGAAGTCCATATAGGAGAGAGGAAGAAGGCCATGATTATTCTTGGGGTATTATAAGTCTTATTCTTTGGGTCTTACAATGTACTTAGTTGAATTATTTATCAAGGAATTTTTGTTGGGTTTTCTTCCCCATGAGGGTTTCCCAGGATAAATCTGTGTGATCTTTTTGTGGTTGTGCTTGTCTTTCTTTCAGTGATCCTTTTGTATATGGTTATGGTGTTATGATGCTAAATTTTATTAGATATTGTATAACCATTGAAAACTTAACATGGTATCATAGCCACCATGAAACAAGTCTTTGTACAGTCAAAATATTACTACAATGGTAGCTACTGAAGATTATGGTTTCATGCTTGAAAATCCTAGAAAGAAAAACTTAGTAATCTTGGGACTTTCTATATAAATTGATATTAGAGAAGGTTCAGGATCTAAAACTTTCACAGGACGGAGATGAAATCTTGATGTAACTTTTGTAAAAGTTTCAACCTCATATTCGCTATACTTTAGGAGATATGATTCCTCCAAATTAGGGTTCTAGCCTCCTCTAGAATATAGTCACAAACAAGTGACCTAGGGAGAATTGCTATATCTCGATATAGGAAGGTCCAAATGAAATTTTGCAAGATTATACAGATAGGGCACATAATTTAGTTTATGTGGTCATATTTTTAGAGCCCCAAAGGTGAAGCAATGATACGTGGAAGTCTGTACATGTTCTCTATGATGAAAATTCCTTAAAGAAGTCACCTTGGGAAAACTCACACAAGTACCACTTGAAGAATAAAATTATGCTCTAACCCATGGGGATGGAAACAACACAAATCATACTACCTTAGGATGAATTTTTATACCCATAGGAACAAGAACTTTGGATATACAACAGAAACAAGACCAGGAAATTATATAGAAGAAATTGGAGAAAACTAGGGCTTCCTATTCCAGGCTCTTCCCTCCACTGATCAGTTGAAAAAGAAGGACTATCAAACTTGCCTTAGGAGGGAGTATATTTATATGGGACAATTTTCTCACTCTGTGTATCTTCAAATTTTTATCTAACTCTGTTGTCAAGGAAAACTAGGACGTCAAATATTTTGCAGTTTTGTCCACAGTTTTGGTAAAATGAGTATGTTTCTCAGCTCTCCTTGAGGAGGTTCATATTTCTATCCAATCAGATATGAAAGATACCTAAGTTGAAAAATTTGGGTTTCTCTATCAAATCCTAGGTCCACCAGAAGCAGTCTTCCAGAAAATATTTCAAGCAAGCATTAAGTTGAAGCAGGCTCATTGGTAAGTTTTATCCTCTCTATTTCCATTTGAGGTTCTCAATTTTATCATGATGACAAACAATACCAAAATTGGTGACAATATTGAAGGAGCTGAGAAATCGTGACGATGGAAGTATAGCTTTCTTCTCATACTCGAAGAAACATGATCTGGAAAACTATGTGAAAGAAGAAGCTGCAGATCCACAGGGAGATAAATAAAGAGTATAAGAAGGACTTAGTCAAATCCAAGAGGATTACTTTCGTGTCCATTGGATCTCACATGTACAATCCTTGAAGAATCCAAAGGATATGTTCAATGCAATGACCTACTTGTATGAAAGAAATAACATTGACAGGAAGATGACCTTGAGAACTCAACTCAAGGATGTAAAGATGAAAATCTCAAAAAGTATTCAATCTTACTTCACAACAATCTCTCATGTCAAGGAGAAACTAGAAACCATTGGAGACAATGTCGAAGAAGCAGAAGCAAATATTACCACCTTGAATGGCCTCCCAAAATCATGGGATTCATTCACTCAAGGAATATGTGCAAGAAGGAAGCTTACATCTTTCAACATACTATGAGAAGAATGCACACAAGAAGAAGCTTTGCTCACAACAAGAGATGAGAATATGGTATCAACTGCAGATCAAGCTCTCAGAGTTCACTTCAGAAGAAATAATAGAAATAAGGAGGACCATTATCACAATACAAGACAAAAGGAATTCAGAAAACATCCTTTCAACATTTGATACTACACTTGTGATGATAAGGGACACTACTTCCCAAAATCACATGAGGAAGTAGAAGGCTCCAATCATTGTTGCAAGGACATAAGGATCAATAAGGATTCCACCCACCAAACAAATAAAGATAAGTATTTTAATTGCCATTTCCCATATATCTAGTTGCTTAAATTACATTGTTTAGTTGTGGACATATCTATGTTCAAGGAAATGTACTATGGATGATAGGATGGTTGAATGCATTAATGAACATTATAATACTAATATGCATGTGATGGGTAAATGGCCTATGGTGCTATACAACATTCCATTGATACTTATCTAGAATTAAAGCTCTTTGTTGACATATTGGGATTAGTGGACAATCTTAATAATGTTATGGTAGAGATGGAAGGCATGTAGAAAGTTTCTATGTGTATATGGGATATGGATGAATGTTGTATTGGCTAAAATAAGCTGCATGATTATATATTTATGCATAATAATTTGTCATTATGAATATGTCCTATGAAATGTTTCTAACCATGCAACTGATGTATTTGACTTGTAGGAAAGATCATGTACAATCATGTACAAGAAAAGAAGAATGAGACTTGTTCCAGAGAACAACTAACGACAGTTTAATTATAAGATACAATCCAGTAAACATACATGAAGATGAACCTGAAGCTCTGTGATGGAAGAAAGAGCTCCAGAAGAATATAATAATCATGAGATGACCTAAAGACAGTTGTAGATCCACCTCGAGAGATGAAGACCATCGTGGGCATGAGATATAATTCAAGATGAAGAAAAGTATGACGGAAATTCCAACTAAAATAGAGACCTCATATACACTATTGGGTGGCATCACTAATATAGATCCTTCCATCTATAGGGGTGCATCCATGGAGGTGGGTTACAATTTTTTGCAAGACGAATTCGGTAAAAACAAAAAAATGTACCTTGATTGAGGTTTTAATAGCTCGATTGAGGGTTTATTAAATGCTCGATTGAGCTTTTGATAAACCCTTGGTCAACAGTTCAAGACCTCAATCGAGGGTTAAATAAATGCTCAATCGAGTGTTAAAAACGACCTCGATCGAGCATCTTTAACAACCTATAAATAGGAAACAAAATTGTAATGTTTTTAAATTCATCTGTTGAATATGGGTTGCAGATTAATTGGGTTAGAGATGTGATTAATCACATCTATGACTTCAATCAATAACATCTATAACACCAATTACTCCACAACTAATATTTAACATAAAATTTAGGGGAAACTCACTGCCCCCAGTAGTGCTCCATTCTAGTCCTATTTTGTGTTTTGAAGTAGTTTAATGAACATTAGAAAACTTTTAACAATCAATTTCTCAAACCCTTGGCCCCATGGCGGCTTGTAAATTGACGAAAGGTCTGTTGGTAGAATAAGCTATTATTCGCAAATTTGGCTGAATCTGAATCAAATAAGGTTGAAATTCTTTACATCCCAGAACCTCGATCGAGGGTTTATTAGGACCTCGATCGAGGGTTTAATACACCCTTGATCGAGGTTTTGTTAAGAGCTCGATCGAGGTATTTAAATAGCTCGATCAAGCTCTAGACCTCGATCTAGGTCCGAAAAAACAAAGAATTATCCCTCTTACAGAAAAATCAATGTTTCTTTGTGTCTTCTAGGGGTGTAAACCCTGTCATTTATGGCACACAACTGAGCGAAGTTCATACCGATAGATTCATCACCGAATCCTCTATCCATTGGGGCATCATGCATGCATTTTGGCATTCATATGGGTTTTTTGTTTTAATTAGTTCTAAAACTTACACTTAGAAAACCTAACAACAAATTCGAAGTAGCTCAAAGAAAAATCCATAGGGTTAAAAATAGACACCCAAATTTTTTGTAAAAATGCACAGCCCACACATCGACGCGTCCTCTTCAAAAGGGTATCTTTCGTTTTTCAATTTTTGAAAAGAGTGAAAAGAAAGTTAGGATGGAAACACATGTGTATAAAATGATGCTGAAATAAGATGTGGTCACTTTCGAAAAATAATAAATAATTTTATATTGCGAAATAAATTAACAAAAAAATATGTAGACCACAGTGCATTTTGTGTAGATCATGCTCATATAGATATATTTTTTAAATTATTAATGTAAGATTGAATTATTGGGGTTGAACACAAGCCAATTATTAACTTCTTCAAATTTTTAAGGTGACACAGTTCATTAAATGAAAAATTTTACACATTAAATGACATCGCAATATTTTTCAAAAAATATCATTTGGAAGCCAACATAATATTCTACAATTTGTTTTTTTACTACAAGTTGAAATTCACATGGCATATATGCGTTTCAAGGGCTTCTATCTAGCACATGAGTAAAAAATCAGGTTTTCATTGCCAAATTTGGCCAAAACGTGTTACCCACCTTCATGGAATCACCCATAGCCAAGTAGAAATGTAAAAATACTATGATCAAAGAGTACCAGTCGATCATGGGGAATTATGTCTAGGATGAGGCTCCGATAACTAAATGGAAGTCTATAGTATATTTCACGTGGATCTACAAGATCAAGTATGCAACAGATGACAACATCAAGGGATACACAGAAAGGTTCATGGTTTTTCACAGAAAGAGGGAGTAGACTATGGCATAACATACTCCATTGACTAGACACAGTTCTCTAGTGAAGTAGAAGTTTATATTAAGCATAGAACCACATGTTCACAAAATAATTTGTACGAGCTCAGAAGGCACTCATGGATAAGCACATCTTGTTACATGAGGAGCTTGAAGCTGATCACCTAGAGGGATGAATATATTAACAATTTCTACAAGGTTGAAAATGGAAGCCTATAGAGGATGAAAAGGTCACAGATGGGTGCAAGAGGAAATTTTCAAAAAATTTCAAGATAAAGAATCTTGGTATCCAATGACCTAATATGGATACATACAATATCAGTAGCAGAGGATTCTACATGTCATTCCAAGTACAATTTTTTTTCGATACATAGAGTACAAATGTAGAGGGAGGATGATGCTCCACTTCAGAGGGAGTGATCGCAAAATATCTCCAAGTTTGACATGGTACGACAAGATGGGAAGATTCCTGATGGACTTAGGATTTACCAAGAGTAAAGTGGGTTCCAACATTTAATTTAAGGTTGAATGTGAAAGATTGAGATATGTCGATGAACTAACAGATGAACTCATTGTAGATACAAAGAGGAAGTGTTGAATATAAAAAGAGAACTTCAGGATGTTTGGTATCAAGTGTGATCTCATGGCTTAGAAGAAAGAGGTTGAGTACATTGCAACATCTTTATCCTGTAGCAAAGTAGTATGGCCTCACAAACTATTGGAAGGATTTCTGAGATAGATGAAACTGATATTTATTGTGACAACGAGAGTTGCATCAAGATAACATAGAATTGAGTGTTTCATAAAGTTCGAGATATGGTGTAGAGAGGAGCTGTAAAGCTCCAGTATGTTCCTACAGAGGAACATGTTGCTGATGTGGTGTAGGAAAAGGTTGTTGATATGGTGACTAAACCTCTGTCTCATGTAAAGTTTGAACACTTTCAAGATAATCTTAGTATAGTTTGAAAGGACCTCCCTAGAAATAGGGAGGGATGATAAGATAATGAGATGGTAATGGTATTCGAGTACAGAGAAGGCCAGCCAAGTTTTCCAGTATGTTGGATGTACAAGAAAAGAATGATGAGCCCTAGTGGTCTAGTCACTGTATAGAGAGGTCGATTGTATCTTCATGGGTAGATCCCACTATGGTTGGTGACATCACTGAGGGTGGATCCCACTATGACTGGTCGTATCACTAAGGGTATATCCCAACATGGTTGGTGGCATCCTCAAAGGGAAGATCCGAGTAAGGTTGGTTGTATCTTCAAATAGGAAGATTCCAATAAGATATGGCCTTGTGGATGATATTACTCTCTTCTTGAGAGTAATCCTACATTCACTTGTAGGATGGTTCCGTGGAAAAGAACACTCTCTTGAGGAACACTCTCTTGAGATTGGTCCTAGCACTAACAAGCTGAGGATGGTCTATGATGATAGTACTTTCTTTTGTAGAGTGTTCCTACATTCACTTGTAGGATGGTGTTGTAAACAAGAACACTCTCTTGAGAGTGGTCCTAGCATTGACAGGTTGAGGATGGTCTACGATGATAGTACTCCCGTATATTGAGTTGTCCTGCATTTAGTTGCAGATGAGATCTGCATTCAGTTGTAGATAAGGTATCCTCTCCAAGGATGGTTCCATGGACAAGAACACTCTTTGAAAGTAATCCTAGACATGATAGGTTGAGGATGGTCTGCTATGATAGTACTCTCATATGTTGAGTGGTCATGCATTTAGTTGCAGACGAGATATGAATTCAGTTACAGACAACAGTATCCTCTTTGAGGATGGTCTCGTGGACAAAAACACTCTCTTTAGAGTGGTACTAGCATTGATAGGATAAGGATGGTCCATGATGATAGTACTCTCTTATGGAGAATGGTCTTGCATTCACTTGTAGATGATTTCCTGCATTTAGTTGCTGATGATGATGTTCCAACATTTAATTACGTTGTGGGCGATTTAGTTCAATGCTTATATATTGATAATGTAGGTCATTCTCGAGATGATGGAAAAGATGATGATGCTCAAGATGATGCCATAGATGATGCTCAATATGATTCTAGAGATGATGATGCTCAATATAATTCCATAAATGATGTTCGATATGATGCCAGAGATGATGATGCTCGAGATGATTCCAAATATGACAATGTTCGAGATGATACTAGGTGATAGAGATGTTCATGATGATGACGGTGTTGATGTAATTGTGAAACTTCCTATGACATATAGATTCACCAATCAGTTGTACATATGTGTTGTTATATTGTAGAATACCTTCCTTGTTAAGAGGGAGTGTTAAAGAAATGTAACTGCAAAAGATAATCTGTTATGTATTATTATTGTCATTACCCCTTTCGGAGATGTTGTTCCTTCGATTAGGGATGTCATTGATGTCACTATCAGATGCATATCCGAGGCCATAATCCAATGTTCCCTTTAGGTACCTCATCACATGTTTCTCCATAATCATGTGACCATGTACTGGTTCAAAATTGTTCATCATAAAATCAAGTATCTAGCCTCATGTTCATGAAGTATATCAACGAACCAATCATCTTCTTGTAGATCATGGAATAAAATGTCTCTGAAGTACAACAAATTCAAGTTCGATGCAATCAGTGTATCTATAAGACTGCAATCCAACGTCTTAAACCTCTTCAAAATATCGACTGCATATTTCCCTTGACTAAGGAAAATATCCTTTGGATTCTGCAACACCTCTGATCTCAAGAATCATGTCAATATTATTGAATTCTAATATCTATTGTAGTCACTCCCTCTAAAGTGGAGCACCATCCTCCCTCTACATATTATACTCTTTACATTGGGACATTTTGCATTGGAGTGACAGGTAGATCCTATGTTGTTTATCTTTTGTGTATCCATCTATGTCATCTCTCAAGGTCACTGGATACCAAGATCCTCCATCTCAAACTTTGTTCCAAGTTCCTCTTGCACCCATCTATGATATTCTTGTCCTCTGTAGGATTCCATATTCAACCTCCTAGAAAATATTGAGATATCCATCACTCTAGGTGATCCTCAATATCCTCATGTAATTGTATGTGCTATCCCATGGGTACCTTCTGAGATCGTACAAAGCCTTCTCCAATATGTGCACATGTTGTTCTCTATAAAGAGTCTCAAGTCCTAGAGGTTCTTCGACATGCACTTCTATTTTGATTACACCATCTGTCAATTGTAATATCCACCACTGAGGAGGTGTGCCTCGCCACTAGAGAAACTTCTCGTCAAAATAGACTCCCTCTTTCTGAGAGAAACCATGAACCTTGATTTGTATTTATTGATGTTGTCATCTATTGCATGATTGATATAGTATATCCACTTGTAAGACACTACAGACTTCCCTTTAGGTCTCATTAACACATATAATACATCATACAACTTCATGATCGAATGGTACTCCTCAATCATAGAATCCTTCCATTCTTTATTCTTGGGACATTCTTTCACAAAGTGTCCTTTCTCATCACAAGTGAAACATATGAGCTATGAGAGGTAGTTCTTCTGAAATATTTTATTCTAACGAGAATGTTCTTCCTTATCATTCTTTCTCCTCTTGGCATGAGTTGTTAGGGTTTGATTTTCATCTTCACCCATCTTGTCTTCTCTTTCTATCAATTGTGCTCCTTCTTTCATGCATTCCTCCCATATGTTATCTTCATTCTAGAACAAATTCCTTGAATGAATGATTCCCATGATATTGGTAGATAAGTCTATGTAGTCATCACCACTTCTGCTTCTTTGGCATTGTCTCCAATAATTTATATTTGTTCCTTGATTTAGGAGACCCTTGTGAAGTAATATTGAATGCTTTCTAACATTTGCATCTTCACATCATTGATTTGTCCTCATCTCCCTCTAAATTTACAACTTCTTCTTTGACGTAGTTCTCTAAGTCATGCTCTTCTAGTATGAGAGGCACTCTATACTGCCATGCCTCGAATTTTAATCTCCTTTCAATCTTGGTATTTTTTTTCATCTTAATAAAAGTAAGAAACTCAAATGGAAATAGAGAGAATAAAACTTACCAATGTGAGTGCTTCAACTAGATGCTTTCTTCAAAGCTTTTATGGAAAATTGCTTCTAGCAGATATAAGGTTTGATAGATAAACCCTAATTTTTCAACTTTGTTTAATTTAAAATGTGATTTGATGGAAATATTCACCTTCTTAAGGCGAGTTGATTCGTATACTCCTTTTCTCAAATTTGTGGACAGAAGTGCAAAATATTTGATGCCCTAGTTTTTCCGGCAACAGTGTTAGGTCAAAATTTAAAAATCCATAGAACTGGAAACTTCTTCCATATAAATATGTTCCCTCCTAGAGATATTTTTATGGTCCTCCTTTTTCAATTGGTCCATGGAGAGAATTTCTTGGAACAGGAAGCCCTAGTTCCTTCAAATTCTTTTCTTGAATTGTTTGGTCTTAATCATGATGTATCTCAAAAACTTCTTCTTGAGTTATATTGATATGTCTTTTGTCCAACCCCATATTTTAGAGTAATAACTTATTCTCCAAGTGGAACTTATGTTAGGTTTCCCAAGGTAACATGTTTATGGACTAGTTCAACATAAGGAACTTGTACAAAGTTCCATGTGTCACTGTTTCAGCTTCGGGTTTTGAAACTTACACCATAGAAACTATAGTTCGATCCCTTTTTGGAACATATTACAAAATTATATTTAATCCTCTGATCCCAAGATATAGCATTTCTTCGTAGGTAACTTGTTTAAGACTAAAATGTGGAGGAGGCTAGAACCTTATTTCAGAAGAATATTACCTCCTAAAGTACAATGAATATGAGGATGACACTCACACAAAATGTACATCAACATTTCATATTTGGAATGTCCGAGTTTCTATTGGACCTTCACCAAAATCAAGTTGTAGGGAAAGTTCCCAAATGACTATATTTTTCCTTCTAGGGTTTCAAGCATGAACCCCTAATATTTGACAGTTGCAGTAGTAGCATTTTTATGGATGTAAAAATACTTCTTTCACGATGGATCTGATACCACGTTATAATTTTAACGGTTATTAATATCTTAAAACATTTAGCATCATAACCATACGCAATAGGATCACTGAAAGAAATACAAGCACAATAATACGAAAAGGACATAGATAGTTATCCTAGGAAACCCTCTTGAGGGAGAAAACCTAACAAAACCTTCTTAATATAGAATTTGACCAAGCACAGTGAACAACCCCAAGAATAAGACCAGGAAATTCCTCTCTCCAATGAACCTCTTCACTCTCTCTCTCTCTTGCCCACTTGCTTGAGTGTAAAGTGTGCACAAATGTGGAGGTGCCTCACGTATTTGTACTCATCAAGTGAGTGACAACCTAAATTTCCTAGGTTGTTTTGTTTCTCTAAGCATGGACGAATTACCTAGGGAGACTCAAAATAACATCTATCAAATAATTTTGTGGGTACTATTTCCCCGACTTATAAAAAAGGTTTTACCTCATGACTCTTACATGATCAATTACATTGAAGACATCTCCTGAAGGAGGAATAGTAATAATATAATAAAAGTACAATAGAATATCTTCCAAAGTTACATTTATTTCACACACATGATTTATTAAACTAGAGTAAGGAGTTTCATGTCAAGTAGCGGGATATGTTCTAGTACACCATTCATCCATTCAAGCACAAAATTCTCATTGATTTGGTCCCAATGAAATCCAACGATATGCTACTTGTTAATCCATTTCTATGCCAAAGTACATGGGTTTAAAGAGTTGCTTCCTCATAACATCATCTTGCAAATAGTTTCAAATTTTTTCATTCTTCTCATTTCAAATAAATTATGCCTAAATTTTAGCAGTTACTTGTAGAAGTATAATTTTCTAGTTTATTCTCAATGTGAGGAACTTATCAATGCATTGTAACATTTTATTGAATTAATCATTTTCCCAAAATTTATGTACAATTATGGAACATACTCAAGCATACTTGCTGAGGAATGCATAAAATTTTTTATGCATTGTGTTTTAAGTGTTAAAGAATTATTGAACATCATATATATTCTATTGATTTATTTGTGGTATGAGCTATGCATTGGTCAAAGGTGTATCCAACGTTCAACTTGGATTGCAAAATTTACTATAAAAAAACTAGATTAATGAAGACATTACAACTCTTAGGTATGGTCCAAATTTTAAACGTCGTGAATTTAAGTCACACACCGTCAAAAGTGATGCATTAACACTTAACAACATATTACTAATCTCCCCCTTTGTTATATGAGAACTCATTGTTATGTGGACTGATTTCCTAGGTAAGATTTTGTGGAACAATTTCTTTTGTATTAGATGTGTTAAGGCCTAAATGTGGGGCCATAATCAATGTATCACAACACACTGTTGTGTTGGTTACTATGTTCATAAATTGCATGCATTGCATCATGTCTATGGTGGCCACAACCTAGACAAGATTGATGTTGATTGGTGAGATAGGATCATTGAATTAGTTGGGGGATTCTTTTTCTATTACACTAGGCTCACCCTAATATTTAAGTAAATGACAAAGTTGAGTGAAATCAAGCTCAACCATTTATACTTTACTAATGAATTTTAATGACTAGTTAGTTATGATTATTTATTCCCTATTTAGGGGTCATGTTGCTTGGAACTTAATAGAGCAAAGAATATTATCACATAAAAGGGTGGATACCGAAGAGAACGCATGGTGAGAATGTATATATAGTTTTTTGGCCCATTGCGAAGAGGATTTCAACAAAATGATAGAATTTTCACAAAGATGGCACCCACAATTTAAGAGACTAAAGTGATTAATGATGGCCATCAACCAAAGATCCTTAGATACATGACCATGGAAACAAATTATTTTTCCAATGGGATTTTTTCCAAATGGAATGACTCCCAAAAATCCATCTTCATAGCTCAAATGGAAGTGTACAAAATTTTTTCAATCATGAGTCAAGTTTTAGAAACAACATGCATATGTTGACTTTTACTTACTAAAGTCAAATGGAAATATTCTTAAAAACACTCTTAGAATATATCCAATCTTTGTCAAATCAACCATTTATTGTTGCGAGTGATTTAAACAATTGCATTACTAGGGGAGACTAAGGTTATTTTTCAATCAATGGATGTAGTTGGTGAGGGTCTATAGGATGTGATAGTCGATCAACACCACAAAGTGGATGCTCTCCCAAAAAATGGTGTGCATACCTACAATATTTGTTGGGGTGGCTCCCACTAGATTGCCTATTGATTAAACTATTTTTTAGTGATTTCCTATTTCTTATATAACCCACAAATCTCTACTATACATGTATCTCTCCCTTGGTTCTTTTAGGCCATTGGCCCATCCTTCTCTATATTGCCAATTTCTCAAGTCACTTAATAATCCCTTTGTTTTGAGAGGGATGCTAGTTTTGTGTGGGGTTTCACCACTATAGAAAGCATATATTTCAACAAAAGTTAGAGTATCTCTAAATTGACATTAAGATCTAGAGAAAGGTAATATTGTGCTATATATTTAAAAAAAGGGAGATATGTATGGAGATATCACAACTACACACCTCTAAGTCATTGAACCTCTAACTAAAAATGAAATAATTTAATTACAAGGTGGAGGATTTGGAGGACAAAGATAAGATTTTTCTAGAGTCAAACTTTCCACATATGGTTGTAAACAAATGAGATCAAAATACAAATTTAATTTTCCAAGGAACCATGAAAAATAAGAATTGTAATAAAATCCCTTAAGCTTAAAAGAAAAAAATTTAGATTCAAATCAAGAAATTTCAAATGAATTAACACCATACTCCATGAAAACTTTAATTGAGCCACCCTTAAACCACTCAAAAAGAACCATCTACTTTTCTTTTAACTTCATCTCATCTACTTTACTTACACTCTATCTATATATAATTTTTAAATAATTATATATTTATTAAAAAATAAAATAAAACCAAACCACCATATTTCATAGAGAAAAGTATAAAATATATATATATATATATATATATATATAAACACAAAGAACTTGCTTAACCATTCTTTTCATTTTAAAAACGGTACTGGGGTAAAAATTGTTTTTGGGAGACATCTAATAAGACGTTCAACATTTACATTTACGTATGTACATGAGATTTTTCAATATATTTTTATTTATAAAAGATAAAATATATAAAAAGATTATAATATACTTAGAAATATATCGAAAAGGGAGATGTATGTTATTTACTATTAAGGAACTAACTAGTCAAATTTTAACATTTTATTTTACAGTGATCAGTTCTTTTATAAATTCATTCCAAAGCCAAAAAGCATGCACCAAAATGAAAAAAGGTTTTCATGAGCGTTAATGCGGATTTGATAAGCGCTCTCTTGCGAGTCCATATTGATAAAGGCAGAAAGGATTACTAGATATGATATTACAAATCAAAATTCCTCCCAATTTTTAAAAGAATCTGGCAATTAAAATGCCGTGCCGTGCCAATATAATAATCAAACGTTAACTATGCTGCATAACCACACCATCAAACTCTATTTGAGTTTCAAATAGTAGGTAAAACATATAAAGTTCAGAATGCTCACCTGACTTCGGAATTTCCACCAACATCTTTCCTTGTTTGTAAAAACAACATTGTTCCTGACTTGGCCTGGCTATACATGCCATTTTCGAGGGTTCTCAACTCGATTGCATTGATAAAGGCGTCAAGATCAGTTTCTTTCGTAGTCCCTGACCAGGCAAATATATAGAATTCTACCAGAAGTCACATAGATTCCTTCATGAATAAATGGAAATGGATCTGGGTCTATGTACGTTACCGGTACATAAAGCAACAGACCCGGTGTCTCAACAGTGTGATGAAATCTCGGGTTTAAGCTAGAATATCTACTGTAATTTCCAGCGAAAAACCATAATCGGAAGAGGTAAGGCACATTGGGCGCCACAGGTAACTGATAGCAAGATTTGTTGAGAGGCTTTGGGAAGAATCGTAGTCTTTGCAGATAAGATGGCGAAGTTGCGCTCCCGATGTCTGCTGTCTCACCGGCATTTATGTAATTAGCATCAGTGACCCATGTGATATTGTTTTCGTCGGTGTGATTTTCTTTTCCTCCGCAAACAACACTTAAAAATCCTGCTATCCAAAAATTCAATTAATGCAAAGATTAATAGGAACACCAAATGAAATCCTGCTACCCACCACAGAATAATATGAACCCCAAATCAACGACCCAACCTTGGAAAACAAGGTTCAATGATAATTCAAAACGAAACTATACAGAAAGAGCCTGCTGATGGGAAGTCTTAAATCAGCTGGTTGAGCAATAACATTATCAGCCAATAAACTCAACAGCACGGTGATCGCCATACAAACGGCCCATTTGCCAAAGCCGATCTTTTCCATAGTTCGACCAAGTTACGTTATTGTTATATCCAAGGGAATGCAATGCAATGCAAGCAGAACTGGGAATCCAACATAAACTGCTTACTCTTGAAAGTTAAATATACATAAAAACAAAAAGCCTATCAGATGTTGCTATCCATTTCTGTGATTCCAAGGGTTTAAAAAGGCCATAAGTTACTAGCGCAGACACGAGCCGGTGAACGCTTAACTTGTTCCCCGGCATAACTATCTTAATAATAAGATTTTGTTTTCTAATTAGTATGTTTAAAATAAATTGTATTTTTATTTATATAAATGGAGTTAAATATGTAATTTAGGTGGGTTATTTAAAATGTTGAAATGTTGTGAATTGTAAATAAATAAGAAATTACAATTTAGGGGGTTATTTAAAATGTTGAAGTGTTGTGAATTGTAAATAAATAAGAAATTACAATTGATTATTGTTTTCCATTGTAAATAAAAAAGGATGATTGAATGATTTTTTTATAAAAATTAATGTGTATTTCCGAAAAATTTTGATGCATGCAGCAGATTTAATGCGTTCAGAGAAGGAATAAGCTAAACAAGGTTTAATTTCAATGGGGCTTTATTTTGACTCATGGGGTGTAGTAAAAACAAATAAAAAAACTTTTGCAGATAGACACTAGAGTGAACTCAAAATACTTATTTTAATTAAAATTTTTAAGTTATTATTACCATTTAAGTTATTCATAAGGGTTTGTGAAAGCGAATGAGAAAAAGGATAATGACGATGCCAAAAAAATCTTGCATAATGGATCAGTGTGCCTTTAATTTCTCATTGTCCTTGAACTTACAAAAATATTCCCCACTAACCTTATCACAAAAAATGCTAAATCTTCTAATCATTCCATAGATTATTGATAAGCATGGTATCGCTAATAACCTCCATTTAAAGAGAACTAAATTAAGCTAGCTTCTTGTTTTGTATATATATAATGCAAGAATTTTATTATTATTTATATTTCATCATCTTAAATGTGATATGTGAAAGAAGACGTTTAACCTCTTTATATTAATATTAATACATTAAACAAACCAAAATAGTTAAAACAAACCTTAATACCTCCTAAATTTTAAGATTAAATATGTTAAAAAACTTAAAAAGCTATTCTTAAAAACCTTTCAATCCTAAAGGAACAATGCGTTTTTTTAAATTTAAATGGGATTGGTTAATGAGTTTTTTCATCATAATAAGTATATTGTTTTTTTACTTCAGGTTACATTGGAAATCCAACGGCTGCCGCTTTAAAAAGTACAGTGTAAAGAAAAGAGAAAAAAAAAACTTCATTTCCATGATTAATTGAGTCTCAATATTTTCCCTACTCGTCAATTTATTTTGTTTTAAAAGTAAGTATAAAGAAATGTAGAAATAGCAGAATTACATTTTCTTTTAAAAGAATATCTCAGTCCTCCTTTAATCAAATTAATATTTAAATGGTTTCTTTCATTTCATTTTGAAATATTATATAATATAATGCCAAGCATAATAAAAATAATTACATTTATTTAGAAACAGATTCCAATCCCATTTATCTATGTAAATGTGTTTATCAAAGGGGAAGATTTCAAATTATTGTTCAAACTTCACTTTTTGAGTTTCTTTCAAAGTACAATGGAATTCTCTTTTTGGGTAAAGAGCGACGGCCCAATTCTCTTATGGAGTAGTCTAAGTGGTCGACGATTTTGCCCGGCGTTAGACTACTCTGTCTACCAACTCCATTAACGATCCCATTATCTGGAGTCCGGCACATCCATCCAGCCAAGGGTCCCACATGAATCTTTTTCTGAAAGCTATCGATCTATTCCTGCAAAATCAAGAAAATCAAGTCTGTAAGATCTGATAAAGGAGGAGCAACCAAACTGTATGGCACTCCAAGTTGTATGGCATGTATGGCCATATCTCTGCTCTCTTGCCCATCGCCTTCACCTTCTTCAACACCTTGTTTGCTTCCAGGTATCCTGTCACCGTCACCTTCTGCTCCTTTATGCTTACATCCACAGACCTCACCCCTGCAATTAACACACCACTAATATCATTTTCAATCAATTTCATTATAGGATTATGTGTAACTATTCAAAATTCAACATTGAAATAAGTTAATAACTCAAAACTAAGTAATAAAAGTTTACATTTTCTAAATCGCTGAGAAATATTACAGAATAAGCAATCATAAAGCTATAGAAAGCTATAAGTAGAGGTCTTAAGATAGTATGATGAACTGAAACTGGCCACAAACCCTGAATATTCAAACTTTTTTTTTCACTTAACATGAACTATGTCCAACACAGAAGTATTGAAATGGTCTTAATTGAGGCTAAAGCACCCACCCTGAATATTTAAACATTGTTCTAACAAAAACTTAACATATATCCAAACTAACACCAAATTAGATCAGCTAGATGTTTGCGAGTGTTTATGTATAATATCCACACACGCGCATAAATTAATCTTACCTTGAAATCATTTAAACATATCTCAATTTCTTTTATTCTAAGTACTGCTTAATCACTTCAAAGGTAAAATTAATATAGACTTCATACAAGGTTTTGAGCTCAATACCTTTCATAGAAGAAATGGCCTTTTTCACTTTCAACTCACAGCCATCACATTCCATGCGAACCTTCAACTCAACAGTCTACAATTTAAATGTTAGATTAATAATTTTTCTGTCATCCAATTTACTTTAGGGAGCGAAGCCCTACATTAACATATTTTTTTACATTATTTTCTGTTCTTGAACTCATGAGTTCTTAACTTCAGTTCTCTCAAGTTCTATTAATAATAATTGCATTACTTAACAAAACACACTGATAGCATTGAAATCTATTTGAGCTATACCTGCAATTGCTTCATCTTTTTGTGCCTTTTTCTTCCTGCTCCTCCCAGCAGATCCGACACATAATCCAGTGGACCACCCATCCTTGACAACTTTGTGATCTTAACAGTGTAGAAAACACAGATTCAGCAATTCCTAGTCTTTAATGCTTAAACTATAATAGCGAAGAAGTAGAGCAAACTCGTTGGACAATATGATGTAAGATGTGGGGTGTGCAGGAATAGATCGATGGCTTTCAGAAAAAGATTCATGTGGGACCCTTGGCTTGATGGATGTGCTGGACTCAAGAGGACGGGAGCGTTAACGGTGTGGGTAGACGAAGTAGTCTAACGCTGAGAAAATTTGTCGACCCGTTAGACTAATCCATTCTCTTATTCATTAAAGAGTTACGGTCTGTTTTTTTTGGTAAAGAGTTATGGCCCATAGGGTAGACGTGACTATAGGGTTGGAATTTTAAATGGTCGACACTCATCAAAATTGCGGTAACAATCAAAATATTTTTCTATATTTTAAGCTAGATTTTGACTGTTTCAGTAAAATCTTAGCTGTATTTGATGGGTAAATTGACCCAGGACAGGTAAATTTGAAACGTTTTCTGTATTTTAAGCTAGATTTTGACGGTTTTAGTAAAATCTTAGCTGTATTTGACCGGTAAATTGACCATGAAAATGGAAAAACTTATTTATCCATAGCATTTTTATCTTTTCCGGAAGTGTATTGGACTGCTTACCTAACTCCTATCCTTAAATAAGTTTCTTCACATGAAAATGAAATGACTTGAATGTGCAGTAAATAGTACACCACTTAAGGACTATTGGAAGGGCATGTTAGTAACGAGCAACAATACTTAGCATGCTGCAAAGCATTTAATGCGATTACAGCAGCTTTGATGACGGTTACATCTTGAACTGCTCGAGATCCAACCCCCATCAAGCCTGCATTAAATGCTCTGTAGCATGCTAAATATTACTTACCTGATAGGATCTGCAACACACTCATCCGATGGGCTGGTAACCGGCGACGTAAAGGGAAGCATGTGGGCCTCTTTAAAAAGGGAAAGTTGGATTGTAAAACAATGACACACTAATCCAATGGCAATAATATTGGAATTCAAACGTTGTTGATGATACCACTCGGCGTTCAAATTTGAATCCATCTTCTTCTTTTTTTTAAAGGATTTTAGCATGTCCGAGAAAGAAGAAAAGATAAAAAGAAAGGTTTTTTTTTAGCATGTTTTAGAATTGTAACGCTAAAATCATTAAAAAAATAAATTAAGAAAAAAATAATTTATACAATTTCAATTATGAAGACCATAATTTATAATAACTTTTTAAAAAGAAGGATATCTTTTTACAATTCTAATTAAGAAGAGTGCAAAGAAATGATATCTTTTTAAATTATCAATTGGTTTAAAATTTTATTCTCGTGCTTCCTATTTGACATCAACTTCCTCACTCAAAAACCTAGAGCAATGATTTGGCACTCATATTGTCTATTATTCCAACTTTCCAACTCCTTCACTAGTATTTCTCTACAACTCAATGACATGGTACAAAACATCCTAAATTTTTTTGGCAAAGGCTTTGTAGTTGGTATCTTTCAAGATATAAGAATGGATAATTGATTTCTCGTGGAGTCAAGGGTTTTAAATCTTTTCAAATCCAAATGCAAAATCCTAGTACTTGCACATGAAAGTATACTAATTATAAAATATCATTGAAAATGGGAGTGGGTGAATAATTTAAGATATATTTATAAATTTTCAACTTTGTATGTGTAGATTCATTGACTATGGACTTGTCACTTACCGAGTGGAGTAAATTTCCTTCTTAAATCCAAGTGCTTTTAGTTTCTTAGGCCTAGGGCAGTTCATTTGTCATGAACCCCGGTGTTTATGAACCCGGGGGTTTTTGAACCCTCGTCTGCAGAAACGCATTTGCCTTGGGGTTAATTTGTCTCAAGATCAATTTACCAAATCGTTGTAAAAGCCCTAACCATAGCATTAGGAACTGACGCCTTACCCTTAGTCGCGTCGATCTTTGAGTGCTGCCTGTATTTACCCAACAACAATTGCTGAACCTTCCCAAATCTTGGGATTCGAAAATTTCATTTAGTGTTATTGGATTTTATTTAAACAGAAAACTATTGGAGACTGACATCGCTTTAAACTTGATCTCATGTGCAGGACGTGCAAGAGTGCTTTGCATTATTTATACATAAGAAAGTGGATTCTATTGCGATGCTTTATAGTGAGATAGATTTTAAGGTAAATTCCTTCTTGAATTTGAGTTTTATGTAGTTGCTACTCCTCTTTTTGGGGGTGCTTTGCATTATTTTTATAGTATAGTAAAAAAAATGTTTATTTTGAAATGGGTTTTAGTGAGATAAATTTGAAGGTGAAATATTTATTGAATTTCAATTTATAAAAGTTAAAATAAATATTCAGTTTGTCACTGTATCTACAATTTCTTCAGTTTAAGGTAGATGCATATCTATAGGGGATTCACCTTGTTGACCAATATCTTATCATGTTCATTCATAAAGAGAGGGTTTTAAATCGTGAAAAATAAGATCAATATATTGTAGGTGTTGGGGGAGAGAGGGAGGGGGGCATGGTATAAAATGGTGTACCTAGATTAAAAATAGGGATTTTATATTTGAAAATATGTATTGGGAGGGAGCTCAACAAAAATATTTTTGTAGGTATTTATCAATCTCTAGTGAAATTAAGGGTATTATTTAATATCTCATGAACGAAGAGACTATGGCATAGTTTCACTGAGTGAATACCCGGTGCATATGCCAAACTTTATTAATGATAAAAATGACTAAAACATACAAGACTCCTTAAAATATGGTTTGAATCCTTGAATTAATTAGGTAGTACACCTTATGTAAATCAAATCTAAATAAGATTAAAACTTCCATTGGAGACATTGGATGTGTCAATGTTTCTCTCTCTTAATGCACCTCGTGCTCTAAATGAGGTAGATTGTGATACTAGTTATGATCTATGGAAACAAATAAAAACTAGAAAGCCTCTTCAGTTAGGCAAATAGATTGATGTTTTTAGTGAGCTTGCAAATAATTTTGAAAAATATCAAAAGAATTAAAGAAAAATATGTTTTTTTTATGCCTTTGAAATTGGAATCAAGACTTACCCTTTAACTTTAATCACTAACACCAATGTCATTAGTCTTGTAGTTGGATGGTGTTACCTTGACCCTAGGAAAAATCAAAGTTGGATTCTTTTGAAAACAAGACTCCATTTAGACGGAATGTGAACATATCAATTCCATGTCCAACTTTACTTCTGAATCTCTATTAAAATAAAAATAAATTATGTTTTGCAAAAAGAGCACCATTCCCACATAGAATTAATCAAATTGATATCCAATTGTCTCTTAAATTTCGCTTGTGAAGAAGAAAATGGCATGCCCATAGGGTGTAGAATAGACACTGAATGCGTGTACTATTGAAAGCACTTATTGTTTAGGTCACCAGTTCGAAACTCTATAGATACTTATTTTAAAGAAATAAAGTAACATAATCATCATAATTATGTCACTTTTACAAAGGAGATTCCATTCCACGAATTAGCCTCGCTTTTATAAAGGAGATTCCATCCACGTGAATATGTTTATCTTTAGTAAATATTTAAGTTTCAAGCTCAAGTTAGGAATTTTTGTTAAGGCACATAGATGTTGCACCATGCCAATCACAACGAGAAAGACGGTTAGCAATTTGATCAAAGCAGACCATATATATATAGGAGTAAGCTATCTACCCAATGATTTGCACCGGGGCCCACCCGATGCCGTTGGGAGATAGCTTACTTCGTTATTGCAATTTTTTGGTTTATTCAAGTTCTCCGCATAAAATTATAATACCTATTGTTACAACTAGTCAAAGAAAATTTCACGACTGATCCTGTCCCTATATCGAATCTCCTTCAGAGCTTTAAGAGAAATAGATGCATGAATACATAAAATCGAATATGTGCATGAAACGTAAATAAAGGCATGCTATTCATGATAGACCATAGATGGTATGTGGAGTAGTTAACAATAAGAATATAATAAAATTAAATACAAAATCATAAGGATCAAATTGCTATATTGTATACTGAAGGCCAAGATTTGCAAAAGAAACTCACAAAATGTAAAAAGTGATTTGCAAATAAAATTTTAAGACTATATCTTATAAAGTAAAAGATTAAGTAAAAATGTAAATTCTATTAGGTGAAAATTTAAATTCTACAAAATAGAGATTCATGTTATGTTAGAAAGTAAAAGATTGACTGAAACTAGAAATGCTTGTATTACAATTACAACACGATTAATAAATCATAGTACAGTGAAAGAAAGAAATATGCTTAATTGTTAATGGCTTTGGAGAGTTGGGATGACCCAAATTGATTTTAAATCTTAGTAAGTTCCAAGCACTCTTGTGGTGACAGGATTATCATAAATTCAAAAAAAGTAATTTTGATTATAATACTTGTTGTTTTTTAATTTAATTCTTGGAGTAATGGATTATTTCTCTTCATCTAGGGCTTATATATAGAGGTGACTTATATACAAAGGATATATATAGTTGATTCTTTTAAAGCTCTGAAGGAGATTTGATATACGGACAGGATCACTTTGAAATTTTCTTTTGACTGGTTGTAACAATACATATTATAATTTCATGCAGAGAATTTGAATAAGTCAAGAAGTTGTGGTAACGGAGTAAGC